>OZ004705.1:159589818-160174722 GCA_963924515.1 Vespertilio murinus
GGAAGAAAAAAACTCTACTTCATATGATTTCATCTTGGACACCCCAGAACACAGGTTTTTGTAACAGGTGCCACCAACTAAGTTGTCAGTTGCAATTCAGAGGGTAAGAAAAGGAGGGTGAGGTACATGAGTTCTCCAGGGTAACAGAGTCACGGCTCATATTCCATTGGCCAAAGCCAGTCACATGGAAATCCATAGCCTATATGGTTTACACCTTCTATGTTATCTTCTTCCCATGCTGCTTTAGGTGTTTTCTTATTGCTCTTGCTCCTAGTCCTTGCTCAGACTGCTCCAGTCACAGTAGTCTCTTTGATGTTCTTCAACCATACCACACAACCTCTGGACTTAGAACTTGTTGCACCTTCTGCTTGGAATGCCTTTTCCCAGCAATCTCTGCATTGACTCTTTTTGGTCTTTGTTCAGAGTTGCCTTCTCACAAGACCTGCCCTTGGCATTCTATTTTAAATTTTAGCTCTTAATATCTACACCATCACTCTCTATCCATTTTTCTCTTCCTTTTTTTTAGAGCACTTGTCATCTTGAAATACTACACATTTTATTTTATTATCTGTCTCCTCACTAGAATATCAGCTTAATGAAGGCAAGATGCTTTTTTTAAGTTAATTTCTCTCCTCCAGTACCTACAAAAATGTCTGAAACATCACGGGTGCTAAGTAAATATTGTTTACATAAACATAATGCCTCATCTTATTTCATAGGATTTTAAAATGTGTAAATCATCCTGATAAACATCTCCTCACTTATTATTTACAGCCAGCCACAGTAGTACTAGCATGTGAATAAAATAATAAAGCTTGCCTGAATAAGATGCCAAATGTGTAAGTTGGGCAAGTGAAGTCTGAAATACCCACTGATTATCACCAAGTTTAATGTAATGAAAAATGGGTGAGAAGGATGACTGAAACCATCTCCTAAAGTGTAAACATTTTACTGCCTGCACATCTCTAATCAGAATTGATGTGGTGTGTCATCTGTAATTTAATCACCAGCATTACATCTTGATAGTAAACGAGGATCACTAGACTGCTCCCTATAAAGTTAGATTGCCGCACATACAAAATATGCCCTGAATTTGGGTAGGATTTCAGGTGTGACACAAGATGATAAATGGAAAGAATTCAAACTTAAAGTAGCACTCTTATAGCTGATCCTATCGTGACTAAATTTTAGTGCTTACTGCACTGTATCATTTGTTTGGTCCACCCTTGCTCTTAACATCTGGACACAGGAAAAAAAATTTAGTCTTATGTTTCATTTCTGGTTTTAAAATTATTTTATTTACTTTGTGTATTATTTTCATTGTACTGAGGAATTTTATCAGGATTCGTGGTATAATTTGTCTAAACAACAGTGTTATAAGAGAGCCAACATCTATATATATAAAAGCCTAAGCAACCATTACAACTGGTCAACCAAAGGGCCAGTCACCATGATGACACAGTGACCACCAGGAGGTAGACACTCAAGACAGGAGCTGCCTCTGATGGTCAGTGTGCTCCCACAGCCCAACCTCCCAGGATCTCTCCCCCCAACTGGGCAAGATGGCCCCAATTGGTGGCCAGGCCAAGAGACCCACCAGTGAACAAATTCATGCACTGGGCCTCTAGTTTCTTTATAATTACATATTGGGATACTTCAATTTTTATAATATCGCAAAAGAAGTTTGGGTGCTTTTTTATTTAAAGGGTTAACAAATTTATATGTATATTGTGTGTTAAAGCTTTTTGTTTAATTCTTTGACTCCCTGTTTACAACAGAGCAACAGAATCCATCTAAATGCAGAAGCTGGACAAAAAAAATAAAAAATGAAAAATGAGCATCACACACAACAGATATTTACCAGGTTACCATGATCTTTTGAGGAGTTAGTGATCTGTTTCATCATTTTACTGTTGCACAAAGGTTATGTTTTTTAGTTATATAAAACTAGACTGTAATATTACATGTCATTAAACAGTTGGCTATAAGAAGAGTCAGTGGTTTATAGTCTATATGGATCACAACTTTGTAAACAAATGAATAAATAAGAAAATAAAGAAAATATTATTTATTAAGTATAAAATTAAATTATTATAAAAAGACTCTGAACAATGAAAGCTTCCCATTTGATTCTTTTATATCTGAGCTATTGCTCCTATAATGTTATGTGAGCATCAGAACCATGGACAGCATCTCGAGTTTCCATATGAATACATGTTTCTATAATAGGAATTAATAGTGGGTTACTCAGTGGACACAGACAACAGGAGGATAGGGACATGAGTGGGGGGGTGGGAAAGTAATGGGATGATGAGGACAAATATGTAATACCTTAATCAATAAAGAAATTAAAATGCAAAAAAATAGTGGGTTATTAAAAATGCATTATAGGTAATGTCATTTGATGTTGTTCCATAAATAAAAAATCAGTTATTATTAAAAGCCTTCACAAATTCACGAAGGACCTTAGAGTACTGACATACCTGTTTTCTTCTTGAAGAGATGTCAAACAACATTGTACATGTTCCTATATGTAGCAATGATCAAATAAACACCTCTAGAGGAAGATTATTTTATTTTTAAGAAAAGGTAAATCTGAATCATCAGCTTTCTACTAATTTGTGTTTTGGGGGAAGTGGTGAAGAAAGGGGGTCACATATCATTCCCTCTGTTTCCTTCACCACTACTTTAACACAAGCATGTTTTCACACATGAAATGATCCTCAGATCACTTCTCGAATTGTGCATATATTATACTTTTTCTTACATTGACCAAATGATGCAGTTTTCTGATCATGGTTCCAATAAATTTCTAAAAGTGAACTTTTTCTAAACTTACAGAATCAGGCATTCTAATCACAAGTCCCAGGAAGGAAGCTGATGTTTGATAATCCTTACCACAGAGCTGGTGGTGTTTGCTTGAGAGCATATTAGCATTAATGTATTTGTCCTCACATTTAATTCAAAGCATCTTTTACACAGACACCATTAATAGTATTTTGCCAGCACTTTCAGAGGACTTCTAATGTAATTCAAATCAATTCAATTTAACAGCCATTTATTGTGCAAAGATTGGCACTTTGTGTGTTTTAGGTGATACAAAACCATGGTCCCTATCTTAAAGGACATTTTGGCCTGTTGAGGAAAATGGATGTGAAAATCACTCACGCTACATAAGGGAGATTATAAAGTGTTATAATTGAGGCTCAGTGCAGTTCTAGGGCAGCACAATGAGGTGGATGGATTTTGAAGGAGAAAACATGGAAACTTTTGAGGAACTGATAAAAAAAATTGAAGGAAAAATATAGTTGCAAAAGCCTCTGATATTGAAGGTGGAGGAATGAATTACAAGAAACAGATTCCATGTTTCAGATATGAAATGAAGGTGCCGAAACAGTGGTATACAGAATGTGGAGGAAATAGCAAATTAAGTCAGCCAACGAAATGTTTTGAACACTCAACTAGAGCTTTAATTTTTTTGTATTGATTTTAGGAAGAGGAAGGGAGAGAAAGAGAGAAAAAATATCTATGTGAGAGGGAGACATGGATAGGTCCCCTGCTGTACACACCCCAACCAGGGATTGAACCTGTAACCTGAGTGTGTGCCCTGACTAGAAATCGAACCCGCCACTCCTTGATGTACAGGACAACACCCCAACCAACTGAGCCACACCAGCCAGGGCTAAATTCTATTATTTAAGCAACATAGGTATTTGGTGATTTTTAAAGAAGGTCATTTTGATATAAATAAGCTTAGCATCGCCTGATGGAAGAACTGGGGTGGAAGAAGAGAACTTTGATTGCAAGCTGAAGGAGAAGCTTTGAAAGAAGCTTGTGATTTTGATTCAAGGAGATTGAGAGGGCAGTGCTGCAGTTTTCAGATGGAAGGAATCCTGGAAGAGGACCAGGTACAGACAGGAGGATGATGACATCAGGTTGAGACTTAGTTTCAAGTTGCAGCTGAACATCTCTGCAAAAATAACTAGTGAGCATTATAAAATAATCACCTCCAGGGAAACATAATTAATTACAAATGTTTTTAGTTAATGTTTGTTTCTCAAGGGGAAAAAACAAATATGCATCATTTCTGGAACTTAACAATTAAAAATAGTTATTTGTAGTAAATAATATGGTAAAGGCTTTTAATAAAACTACTTTTCTTCTCTTCAGAAAAACTATGCAAGTTACAGAAAATTTGTTAAAAATAGACAAAATTTGCACTTCATCTCATAGCTCAGGGAAAATGACTATTGGCCTTTCGAGTTTAAGTATTTGTCCATGGATAAATTTGTGTCTGTGTGCACATGTGTGTGTGCATTCATTTTAAGCAAAAATAGTATCATAAAATGTTGTGATGTGCATTTTTATCTTGACATTAAGTAATCTCCTATAGCTTCTCTTAAAAAATAATAGGCTTTTTAGTGACATTTTAAATTTACAGAAGAGTTGGGCAGATTCCCATATATACCATTCCCCCCCCCACACACACACACACACATACACACAGTTTGCCCAATTATTATCTTGCATTAATATGGTACACTTGTTATAATTGATTGACCAAAACCAATACATAATTATTAATTAAAGCCTATAGTTTATCTTAGAGTTCACTCTTTGTGTTGTATATTCTATGAATTTTCACAATTGCAATGTCATGTATCCACCATTACAGTATCATACAGTGTCATTTCACTTCCCTAACTCTATGCCCTAGCTAGTCATCCTTATTCCTTCTCCCGTTGATTTTTTTATAGTTATTGTGTTTTGTTTTGTTTTGTTTTGTTTTGTTTTCAGAATGCCATTTAGTTGGTAATATGTAGCTTTTCAGACTGGCTTCTTTCACTTAGCAATATATATTGAAGTTTCCTCCATGCCTTCTCATGGCTTGACAGCTCATTTCTCTCTATCACTAAATAATAATCCATCGAATGAATGTATCACCACTTATCCATTCAACTATTGAGAGATATCTTGTTTAATTCCAATTATTGGCAGTTATGAAAAATATTCTATAAACATTTGTGTAGAGGTGTTTGTGTGGACATAAGTTTCAACTCGTTGGGGTAAATACCTAGAAAGACTATGTCTAGCTTGTAAGAAATCACCAAGCTAACTTGCAAATTGACTGTACCATTTTGCAGTCCCACCCAGCACCAATGAATGAGACTTACTATTGCTCCACATCCTTCTCAGCACTTGATGTTGTCAGTGCATTTAGATTTTAGCCATTCTGATAAATATGTAATCACATCTCATTGTTATTTGAATTTGCATTTCCCTAATATGCTTATTTTCCATCTGTATATATGCTTTGGGGAGGTGTTCAGATCTTTTGCCCACTTTGAATTGGTTATTTGTTTTCTTGTTGAATTTTTATAGTTGTTTGCATATTTTGGATACAAGCTCTCTATCTGATATGTGTTTTGCAAATATTGTCTTCCACTCTGTATCATGCCTTTTCATTCTCTCAACATTGCCTTTTCACACAGCAGAAGAACTAATTGCCAAACTCAAGGTCACCTAGACTTTCTTTTATAGCTGCACTTTTTTAATTGTTCCATAATATTTCAGAACTAATTTCAATCCTCTGTTTTGGGTCATTTCGATTATTTTCAATTTTCCACTGTTATAAACAACACTGTGATGCATATGCTGTTAGCTATATATTTGGGCAATCCATAATTATTCCTCTAAAATTAATTGCTAGAAGTAGAATTGCTGAGTGTGACAGAAACTGAGGGTTGGCTCATCAATATCTAGTCCAGCCTCCTCCACGAATACCTTCTTATATAGCACAAAAGCCCAAATGCTATAACTTAACATCAGCAGGACTCAGGTCAGCTGGAATTCGGGATATCATTCAGATTCTGCTATGAGACGCACTTCTGTGGATACTGAATTCACAGTTCAGGATGGAAAACAGGCTCAAGGCATCCACTAGTGAAACCATTAGTGATGTGGCGAAAGTGACAAGGATCTATAGCACCAAGAGCAACAGCTTCTCACTTTGACAAACTGTCCTTGGTGACCAGCTCTACAGTGTGTCGCTGAGAGTTAGCCTGAAAGCTCAACCTTGAATTTCTAGCTGTCTTAATGATTCTATAATCTGTGTAGCACCCTGTAATAAATCTTCTTCTGCTAAAGATGGGAAGAGTATCCTGCACTCTGTGCATGGGATAACAGGTATGTGTATTTTGGAGATATTTTGGCACACATTGCCAAGTTGCCCTCCAGGGGAAGCATCCTGTTATATCAGTTTTCTCTGTCTACCTGAGCATGAGGTAGTTTCCATTTCCTCAAGTTATTTCCTCAAGCCCATGTCAATACTGAGCTTTATAATTTTAAACAAAAAAAAAAATTTTAATTTATGAGTTGAAAATCACATGTTTAAATATTTTTATCCTTGCTCTCTCTTTTTGTTCACCAATGACATTAAACTGCCGATGTGTATTTCTCAGTTCTTTTTCTGTTCAATTCCTTTTTTCACTTTTCTTTTGAAAAAGCAGGTATATTTTTGAAATTAAAAAAAAATTAAACAGAGGCACAACCTGAGTAATAATCCAATTATGCACACGTTGTTATCCATCTCTATTTTTATCTAACATTTTTTGGAGGGAGAACTAAAATAAAACTAGGAAGATCCTTTTTAATATTTTTTAAAAATCAAGATGCAGTAAAAGAAACAAGTAGTTGCATAATAAGAAAGTATATAAATGTGGACACAGAATTTAATACATCTATTCAAGATAAGAAGATTCTATCACAAGTAAAATATTTTAACACTTTTGACTACGTATATGCTCACTAATGACATAAGAGATCATGTTTAATTGTCCTCTTGCATACTCCTCAGGGTGCTAACATGACAAGACTTTGAAGGCGACGTCACTTCATTTGAGTTCACTTCAGTTCAGTCCCATACCAACTGGACAACTGCATGTAACTAATCTCTCCAGGCTTCAACTTCCTCATCTATAAGGTAGTAGCTATATGGTCATTTTTGTATTTTTGTTTGTTTGTTTTATCTTTATTATTGAAAGTGTTACACACGTCCCCTTTTATTCTCCCATTGTCCCCTTCTAGCCTGCACCTCTTCCCCAATCCCCACCCCACCCCCCCCGCCCCGCCTCAGGCCTTCACCACACCATTGTCTGTGTCCATGGCTTATGTACATACGCATACACATGATCATTGTTGGATGAATGGATGTAGCATAAACAAAGGTCCTGGAACATAATAGGTGCTCGATCATATTGTATCTCCTTGGTTCCTTCCGTCTGGATTGTAGCTTATTTCTATTTTAAAACATCACCCAATAGCATGTCTTTTTTGAAAAGTTAAATTTCTCCATCTTTTTTTAAACTCTTTTATTTAAAAAGAAGTATTTGGCCATCATCTATTTAGGCAACAATTAGCAAACTAGTCTGTGGATCATTATAAATGACATTTTATGATGTCATTGTTGAGGTATTGACTTAAGGTCCTAAATCCGCCACAGAGCAGAAGGAGAGAATGACCCTTTAACTGTAAACACAGGTGACCAGTATGCCTTAGAGTTCTTGGAGCCCAGACAATTTGCATGCCAGTATTGAGACAATCACTGCTTTTTCACATTGATTTCCGGTAACACACCTTTTCACTACTAACTGAGTCCTCAGGCAGTGAGGACTATTTTGGAAAAGCAAAAATTATTCAGAGTAAAGGGAACAACACAGCCCTAACTATTTTCTTAGCCCCTCCATTCACACCTTAAACCACAATTGGAAAATAAAGAATAAATGTAGTTTTAGCAACAAATTGTGTTTTTCCAGCTGTGGCTTTGGCCCTGTCTTCTACAGTAAAACTGCCAACTGCTTTTGCTTAGTCTCACAAATACTTCGAGGAACCCAAATATAGCATCTTACATGTGTTCAGGAGTATATCAAAGGATAACTCACCGTAATTAAAATGATTTCAGGGAACTTTTATAAGCTTGTATTTTCTTGGTGAATCATCTTTGGAAATACTTTATTGTATTAATCTCTAAGAAAGCAAACTTAAATTGTGCAAGCCTTTGGGATTAATACTTACCTCATGAGTTATAGCCTTTTTAAAATAACAAAATGTATCTTTAAAACTTCTAACTTATAATAACAACTAGAGGTCCAGTGCACAAAACTCTTGCACTCAGGGGGCGGTCCCTCAGCTCAGTGAGCAGCAGGCCTAAACTGGCAGTCCGACATCCTTAGCCGGCTCAGGGCTTCTGGCCGAGTGGCACTTCCCCTGTGGTAACATACTGACCACCAGGGGGCAGCTTCTGTGTTGAGTATCTGCCCCATGGTGGTCAGTGTGTGTCATAGCAACCAGTTGTTCCTCCATTTGGTCAATTTACATACCGTATTTGCCGGCGTATAAGACGATTTTTTGGCCCTGAAAAATATGCCTCCAAGTGGGGGGTAGTCTTATACGGCGAGTATATAACAAACTCTGTATTTTGAGTGGAAATGTTAGTGGGTCTTCTTATACGCCCAGTTGTCTTATACGCCAGCAAATACGTATTTTTCAGGGCCAAAAAATCGTCTTATACGCCCGCAAATACGGTATTAGCCTTTTATTATATAAGATTACAATAGCCAACACGTAGATAGTGCTTACTATGTGTCCAGCACTATTCTAAAGCTCTCCATATATTAATTGATTTAATATTTCAACATATCTGTTAGCTAGGTACTATAATTAACCCCATTTTACAGATGAAGAAATTGAGGCATGGAAAGGTTAAGTAACTTGATTAACACCACTGAATTAATAAATGGAAAATCAGGTTTTTAAACTAGGCAGTCTAGATACAGAGTTTCTGAATTGTAACTATTGCATATTGTTTTCTCTTTTACTAAATTGGCTAATTTATTGGAGTTTATTTGATTTCAAAACTCAAATGGCCAGTCTTCATGGTCTTCTAGGTTCCTTTAGCAACCTCTAAGGGGTCATTTTGCTTCTAAACAGGATTGTGTAGAACAAAGGACGACTGAAAAGTGTGCAAGCAATCCGTAACTTCAGATTTATATAATGTGTTGACTATCGAGGGGTCAAATTAGATACTGAGAATTCAGTGTCCTTGAAATATTAAAGTGCTACCTTAAAACAAATGTGAATTTTTATTTACAAGTCATGTATTTTTAAAAGTAGTTCTGTATTACTTATGCATATTGTCTTTTTATAGATATCAGTGTTTTTCAGCAATCAGTTTATTTCAGACACCAGCCACAATTGGGGCAGAGGAATATATGGATTTAATATGCACACTAAATGCATACATTTATATATATATATATTTTATTCTGTCCCAATTAAAAAATATATGTACTATGTGCTCGCATCCTGGGGCAAGCGCACATTCAAAGACACAAAGAGCTGCCATTTGAATGTCTCCTTCTGTGTGCTGGATCAGCCTCCCCGCTCCCTGGCCCGCGCTGTAAATTTAGATGTCTTTGTTCAGTGTGCTCTTTGGTTCAGCACACACGGCCTGGCCCCGCCGAGCCGCGGAAGGCGCTTTCTCCGCCCCTCGGAGCGCGGCAGGACTGATTCCGTATGCTCCGAGCCAGGGGTAATGTGACGTCCAGAGCTTCATTCTCTGAGTCAGTCAACCATCCTCTCCGCCTTTGACTTTCTGGCCGCTGCTAATCTGCAGGCCTCCCAGAAGTCTCTAGACAGAGGGGGATGCTGAACATGTGCTGCGGCATCAGCGGCGCGGCATCATCAGCCAGGCAAGGGCCCGACCTCTCCTCTCCGCAGGCCGCGCTCGGAGGGGGCCTGACAAACCCCGAGGCAGAACCCCCTCCCCAAGTCACATATCGCCACAGTGCAGTTAAAAAAACGGCAGACAAAACGTGTTGGTAACTTTTCCCTAACGTGGCCAACAAGCAATTGTCCCACAGTGCAAACATTTCCCAATCCCTAATAAATGTAACCCTTTCTTTCTTCTTTTTATTTTTGCTCAAGGGGACAGGAAGCTTATGCACATACAGCCACTTCAAAGAATTGCCTGTTCTTTTTTATCTTACCAGCTTCAGAGTGTTAAGTTGCTCAACTGCGGCTATAAATATAGTGTATGTCATGGTCTTACGGCACTATTTCCTCCAGATTTATACACCCTCCAACAGGTACACAAAATTATGAGTGCATTCATTAACCCTTAGAAATATAGGGATTCAAAAAAACAATTTTTGACCCTTTTTATTCTCCCAGGTACTGAGGAGGCTTTTAAACAATATGCCTAGAGCATTATCTTCAAAAAGATATTTTTGAGCCGCTGTATTGGCTGATATTGTATGATACTGTATTGTATGATAACTGAGCGGTTATCATTTGGGGGAAAAGACACCATTGCTAGAGTATCCTGGCCTAAAACCTAGAATCTTTAGTCAGAAAAACGGTTCACTATAACAAATGTCTATCTGGCACCAAAGCTGAAAAGGAAGAAAATGTATGGCACAGTACCCACCTTCATTAACTCACAGTCTCCTTGCTGAGATAAGACACAGATAACGATGAAAGGAAAGGACAATAAACACCAGGCTTAAAATAGGAAGACAATTGTTGACAAGTTTCTCCAAGCAAATGTGTTAACCTGAGGAGTGAATGGAGAAAGGTACCGTGTTTCCCCGAAAATAAGACATTCTCCGAAAATAAGACCTACCTACAGGTTTCCTTCTGAGTGAAATATAAGGCATCTACCCGAAAATAAGGCCCCCAGGCTCTGTTTCAGAATGAAAATTAATTTACCGTAAACTGGTCGCTAGGACCACCCCGACTGGTGTCTAGCAACCAGTGACGTCACATGTCACTGCTGTGTGAATGGAGAGAAATCAGCGTGGAAACTTTGTGAAACCTAAACTGCAAGAAGTTGTGACTCGGGCAAAGAATTCATGGGAGAAAATCACTGACAGTTGCATTGCAAATGCACTGCAAGCAGGCTACCTTGACAAGAAGTACTCATTTAAAGACAGTACTATGGCTAAACACAAGAGACTTGGCCCACTGATTCTGAAAGAAATGGAGTCACAAGAAATTCACCAGGAAATTCAGGAATTGGATTGTTATGATGATGTTCCAGAAGATGATGACATGATTGTCATTGAATAAATGAGTAAATTCTTGATACTCTAGAATTCACAGTTTGTCTGGTTTGTGTTGACAACTACCGTATACAGGTAATAAATTTCCTTTATTTTCATTTAACAATAAATGTGTACCGTATTCTTCTTCACGGAAAATAAGACATCCCCTGAAAATAAGACCTAGCGCATTTTTGGGAGCAAAAATTAATATAAGACACTGTCTTATTTTTGGGGAAACAGGGTGATTCCCTACCACTTCCAAAGACCAAACTATATGAATGTAGGAGTGAATGGAGAAAGGTAAGTCTGAAAGCTGAGGACACTGGGGACATCTGCTCTCTGGCCACCTCGCTGCGGTCTGGATGCATGCGCTATGTGAGAGGACCAGTGTGGAAACTGAACCGCCACCGACTTTTGATAAACTTCCAGACCTCATGGACCACCAGTGGTCTCCGGACCACCAGTTGGCTACGGCCGCTCTCGAACATGTCTTCCCATAGAACTTTCTAGAAGAATGAGAATGTTCTATACCTGCCCTGCACGGATCCATGAGCCGTCGATCGCTACTGAGCACTTGAGATGTGGCTATTGTAACAGTAACTGGATTTTAAATTGCATTTAATTTTAACTCGTTTGGTATTTAAATAGCCATACATGGCTGGCTGCTACGGCATTGAGCAGTGCAGCTCCGTGGGATGTGTGCTGTGTGATTTGAGCCGGAGATCACCCAGTGGTTCTAGCCTGGGAAGTGGGCGGCATTGGAAGATGCCCTGACAGTGAGAAGAGTGGACGGGCAGTCTAGAATTTCTCATTAGTAAAGGGTCTCAAACATGCCCCATATCAAGTACCAATGTAGTGTATTCTCTTGATTAATGTTCCTCTTTCTCTTAAAGTACAGTGGTAAATGTTCATTTTCTACATTTCAAGGTGGGGGACAGTAGAGCAAACCAGCTAATACTTAAAAGTTTTCCAAAAGGTACTAATGGCTTTATGGTGTGTGTGTGTGTGTGTGTGTGTGTGTGTGTGTGTGTGTGTAGAGGAAAACAAAACTTTTTTATATAAGACCCTTTAAGAACATAAGACTGTGACATGTTACCATCATTTGTATTTGGGAAAAAGTTTTCTTCAAAACCACAACTATACTGAACATACCTACCGTAACAATATAGAAATTTTTAAAAACTGCAAAAAAGATTTCGCATAACACTCAGCTAGGGCCTGGGGCACTTATGGCAAATCAATGGCAATGATATTGCTTCCTACTTGGGAACTCTGAATTAATCGGAGGAGTGTTTGCCACGTGTCTCCATGATCAACGTATTGTTCTAGGACTTGTAGATAAGGTAGAAGAGCATGACTCTGGACGGCTAGAAGAAGGACAAAAGGAGGCAAATCTGTGGCCTCAGTTTGAAATGCTTCCCTAGCCTGTTCTGATGAACCAAGCAAGGATAGCTACAGCCCCCTGGCTCCTGCATGCACAGCAGACATGGCTGATGAATTGTGCGGTTTTCCCTCGCGGTCATCTCAACACACGGCCCCATTCGCAATCTCTTGGAATCGGCACCTGAGCAGAAACCCATTTTCTAACTCCTGTGCTTCTGTGCGCACCTTGGTCTTTCTGAAGTGGGTCATAAAAGCAGTCAACAAGCAGCAAAGTCTCATTATGTGTTAAATTGTGGGTGGAAAACTCCCTGGAGAATCTGGATGCACTTTATCCAAAATCTTCAAAAAAGAAGTTTGATTGTTGTTTTCCATAAATTGTTTCTAAGCAGGTGCCCATCTGAGCTCCAGAAACAGCGGCAATTATGAGTTGGATCAAGGAATTTGTAACCAATGGGGAGTTGGAGGGGGGGCATCTATAAAATGAGGCTTTTGGAATCAGTAAAACAGTAATGTTCTTTCTCTTAAATCTCTGGCACCTGAAAGCTCAGAGAACTGCAAGGTAATACCGCTCTAACATTTTTTTTTTACAGTAGCAATTATAATTGAAATTTGCTACATAACAAGGATAACTAAAACTCAATCATTTCACACTCTCCCACATATGCCTGAGGATACTTGGGGGTAAATAGATTTCTTGAAAGCAGCCACCGACTATGGCTAAATTACATCTCACCAAGTAAACTCATTGGCTTTTTAATTACTCTGCTGATGTCCACATGCTGTTGCCACTATCTCATACTGAAATGATATTGATTCGATGTTTAACTCTGATGCGCCAAGGAGAAAAGAAGAAGGAAAAAAAAAACAGACAGAACCTCCTTTAAAAATGTTTTTATTTATACCCCTAAGAGTACATTTTTTTAAAGTACAGGTTTATATTTATTTTTTTTAAATCTGTTTCTGCTGTAAGTTGTCAACATCGGGTATTTGCTTTAGGTAGTTCTGTTTGTGCATCGGCGTTCAAGTAGGATTCATGTGATCACTGTCCTCCACAGAACCTTGACAAAAGCGACAGGCACATCTCCAGAGGCAACAGCAGAAACCAAATGTTTAAGTAAAGAACACAGTCCCAGGTAGAGGTTTGCATGCACGAAACTATATCAGAAAATGAAACTGAGGGGAAGGGAGCTGTCCTCACTCGATATGGAGGAATTTAAAAATGTGCAGCAATTTAAGTACAATTAAAATAGTTGATTTTCTTTTCTTTCTTTTTTTTAAGTAATTTTATTTCAGTTTGATGGCATTAAAAACAAAGTGCTATTTTTATTTTTGGAATTCACCCCATAACCACCGTCCCCAAGCTTGTCAGGTGCCCTTTGAAACCGTTTCTGACCATCTTTGCTGAGAACTTCATTTCCTTTTTGGTAGCCTATTTAGCCACGATGTTGCATCATGCTGGCAAAGCAAAATAGGGAATTGGAGGCAACTAACCACATAATTAAAGTAAAAAAAACCTCAAGTAATTCAGGTCAACAAGGGCTCTGGATGTCAATTATCCAGTCAGTCATCTCAATTCTTCATTTCAATAGAGTGACCCTATTCTTTAATTATCCTTAATTAGCGATAGTGCCAGATCTATTAATTACAAGTTTTTAATTTGCTTCTATAGGTTACATATCATCCTAACTGTTCAGATTTCCGTTTTTAAAAAGCCAAATTCTTGAATGTGTACCATCATGATTTTACATAATTGCACAATAAATAATTTTATGTCAACTAATTGCCTGGTTATTACCTGAGTCTTATGCATAATGGAACAGAGCCTCCTAGAGGAACTATAACTAGCTCAGTACTCAGGGTCAAGTTCTTGTTGTAGAGCCTTTAACAAGTTAGGTTCAAAACTAAGTTTGTCTTTCCCGTTATAGCAAAAAAGTCTCTTCACAGTCTGGTCCCAATCTACCTCACACTCCCCACAACATGACAATCCCCTGCTCACAGAAGCTGGTGTTTTAACTCCATGGTGTAGCCTTCCCTCAACTTGGACGATCCTCCCTGCAATAAAGTTGTATTGACTCCGTGACATCAATCCTTCTTTTTAAAAAAATCCCTTTTTCTTCTCCCTTAGCACTTTATCCATATCTCTGTTATCCGCCTTATCACACTTCCTGTTGAAATGGTTAAGTCTGTCTCCTCCATTTCACCATGAGCACTTTAAAGGACATTGAGCTGTAGCAAATTTGGGGGGCACATTTAATGAAGAAACCTGAGTGAAAAGATCAGTTTAATGACTGTGGAACACCGTTCCTGGAGGGCGAGTGAGGAGCTGAGGCGTGTGGCCTGCTGGGTTCCTACATTCTAATGCAGAATGTAGGCTCTCTACCGAGTCCCTGGGCTTTGTGAGGTGCACAATTTTGCCCAACTTTCTAGTTGGTGCTTAATGAGAAGCCTTTCTGGTAACCTGAATCTTTCATGCACTGAGAAATGACAGTAAGGAATTCCTACCTGTGTAGAATAAGCATGATTTAAGCCAAAGAGGGAAGAAGCATAATTTTACATCTATAAAAGGAAACCTTGCTTCAAATTCATTCATCTAATGTAGACCTAATGGTTTGCATCAGTGCCAACAACAAGCTAGATACAGTGAAAGAGTTTCTCTCTTTCCCCCAGGTTTTGGGAAGTCATCAAAAACTTAGAGTACGGTACTTATTACTTGGACCCTTCTCCACCTAAGTTCTGCTGTGAGACTTTACGTGAGCTATTGTTTTTATACATGTTTAATAGAATTTATTTTAAAAGATGATAATAGGCATAATCCACTAATTACATTTTTTGTGATTTTATTACATTATGAATGACATATATGCATGACTCAGATGGTTCTGTTTTCTATGGCACCAAACACCATGTAGAAGGTACTCTGAATGTAAGTTTCACTGTAACATAAATTTTAACATATGCATCATTAACTTATTTAAAAAGAGTCACATACAATTTTATTTGTCTTCTGTATGGAAAATAAGGAATATATGTTATTATGCAGGACACTTCCAGAACTGAATTATGACTCATTTAACCAGCATTTCATTGATGTTAATTAAAAGTGAATTGCAGAAGTATAAGGAATGCATGGGAAAAAGTTTGGGTACTGTTGTAATTAATATATTACTTCCCCATTATATTTGTGGTCCAATATGCACTCATTATTTCCTCTTTTCTTCACACTGCCTCTCAATAACACAAGTTCTAAAGTGCTAAGTAGTGTATAAGCTACTACATAATTGTCCTTTTGTGGCCTGCAGAGACACTACCCTCCAGTGCATTCCACTGTGAAGGAATTTGGGTTCCCTAGGATATGTAAAGCAGCTCAATTAAAGCCAACAACCCAAACAAAGAAACACAGTCCTGGGATGGTCCCTGCAGCAGATTAAATTTCAGGGACCCTTTATGAAAGGTTTCCAGTCAGGTAGATGATTTGGGCAAAGATCAGTATGAATTGACTGAAAAAATAATGTTTAAGTGTTCGTTAGGCTAAGTTACAGAGTTAGGGTGTGACCGTTTTTCATATTTCATTGGTATTTCAGGTATCTATCTAACACCAATACTTAGTGATGGTATCGCTTCTCACCAATCTGAGGGTTGATGGGGTGGCACTTCTGGTGACCTTGGCTGGGCTCACCTGTACAACTAGACTGTTGAAGTATTCCAGTGCTTGTGTGTTCAAGTAATTATTTTATTGTTATAATTGTCCTGTTTTATTATTAGTTATTGTTCTTAATCAATTATTTTATTGTTATAATTGTCCTGTTTTATTATTAGTTATTGTTCTTATGAGTCCAATTTATAAAGTAACTTTTATTATAGGTGTGTATGCATAGGAAAAAAACATAGTATATGTGGGGTTCAGTACTATCCATAGTCTTGGAATGTATCCCCTGTGGAAAAGGGGACTACTGAATTAAGACATATTTACCCAAAGAATATTAAAGTGTCCACACACACACACACACACACACACACACACACACACACTAAAAAGCAGAAGAGATATTGTCACTAGGCACAGGGTGCTATCTTTCTTTCATATATGCTAAATAGTTGGCAGAATCTCAGAGATTCCAACTTTGAAGATGTGCGACTAAGAAAGTGAAACTACAGCTACTCTGAAAAGAGGCCAGGCAAAAAGAAGCCAGAGCAAGACCCAGGAACTATGGGAGAAGCACCGAAAAATGATAAAGGAGAGGTGCAAAAAATAGCCATCCACGTTTCACTGATTTGTCTAGAGCCGACCCTAAGTGCCCTAAGGATGCATCTTTTCCTCTGCAAACATGACATTATCTCCTGCCCTTAAGACCTTGATTCTGGGTTCCCCCTCTCTGACTTCAGTGGCTCCGACTCCGCTTTCCACATAGACCCAATAGTCCCTCCACATCAGCAGCAAAAGGAGTCAGAGCTTGGCATTCAATTCCCAGCTCTCCTGGCTTGTTCCACATATCAGGGCACTAACTCGTTTTTTTTCTAATGCTCATGTGCTTTGATTCTTCAGTTCCCGCCCAGTTGGTCTCCCCACGCCCTTGAACACACCATGCTCATTGCCCTTCCCAGGCCTCTGCTCACAGTTCTGTCTCCCTTGATTCAAGTCCAGCCTTTCCTTTTAAAGTCCAGATCAAGGACCATCTGCCCCATAAAGCCTTCCTCATATAACTTTGATTCTCAACTTATGACCTTCTGACTAGTGTGTTTCTGACTAGTGCATTCCAGACTGCAGTGCTTCCCCTCCCTACTTGGAGCTCAGTCAGAGCTTCCCATCAGAGTCATGCTGGTAACTCTTCCATTGCATCATGACCGCTGGGTTCATCGTCTATTGTAATTTTTGAGGCTGGGGTCATGTCTTGGACTCTTCCAACACCTTCACCACACCATACACAGGTGTACAGACAAAGAAGCTACTTATTAAACACTTATTGCTTAAAAGAGACTCTTATCTTATATTCCAGTTTCTATCTCAATTCCAATATCCCCTCAAAGAACCCGGCATAATCATATAATGAAGTTTAGAGCCAGATTTCTCATTTCCACCTATGTACACATAAACAGCTATTCATAAATTTAAATAATAACAATGCAAACTCAAAAGCTTTCACATTACCAAATGAATAAATGTTTGCAATGCACATACATACCTATGTGCTCCAAAGGGTTAATGATCAATGGGTTTTTATAGCTCATTGTTACATTCATCCTTTTATCTAAATTGTTAATGGCCTGCTTAGTCAATTGAAACATATTGCTTTGATATTAAAGCTGCAATTCAGACCTTTCTTTCTGGTGTAGGTTGTATTCAAAAATGTAAGGCCTTCTGCATAGGGCAGTGAGAATTGCCTTAGAGGGCTTCGCAACTCACTATAACACAGGCTGACGAACAGAGACAACAAATCCGGTCCCATGACTAACAGAGATAAGAAACTTTGCAATAAAATACTGTAGTCAGAAGGTCACACAGTTGAGACTGAAGTTATATGATTTCATTAGTAATAGATCTGAGTTTGATTTTGAGTTAAGCATCAAAGTCCATGAAAAAGGGGGGGAAATAATCAGAATACCCCAATTATGGCTTATTGAGGGTAAGTCATATTTTAGTGAACTGAGTATTTAGCCTGAAAAAGAAACCATAGCTTTTATATTAAGACTTCGTCATGAGCTAATAAACAATACAGTGAGAATAATGGGTCAGAGAGTAAGATTTTCTCTTCTAATTTATATACTAGAAATAAAAACAGGATTCATTTAACTTAGCTTACAGTATGTGCATTGTCTCATTCAAATACTCTCATTTTCTATTGCTAACAACAGATCGGGTCTGTAAAGAAAAGTCAGGCTATATGAAGATGACTCAGATAATTTGACCAGTTTCTAGTTAACTTATCATTATATTATCTGGTAAGACTCCAACCATATCATTAATTAGATGGCATGATTAGTAAGCAGTTAGAAAATAAACATGTATTATACTATCTGTAAAAAAAAAAAAAAAAAAAAAAAAAAACCTCTGTTTTCCTTCAACCTCAAATTCTTTAATAACCATCTACTAGAGATTAAGAGTAAAAGAAAATGTATTTTCCATCTTGGGATTCTGTGTGTGCAGAGGCCAAATTGAGTTATAAGCAAATTTTCCTCTGCATAGTGGATCAAGGCCCCTAAGCCTGGCCTTGTTCAAGGGTCAGCTGTATTTCATTGCTCATTAGGCAGGCTCCCTAATTTTTTAAAAAGATCTACTCTCATTTCTTTTAAATCCCCGGAAACAGTACGGCAGGCCTAGCAAGAAAGTGGAGAAACCCACAAACACTAAGACTGAGTTCCACAGGAACAAAAGAGGAGACTTCTCCAATAGAATCTGGAAACAAAAAGCCGGAGAAGAAATGAGAGGACATAAGGCAGTGAGTTCTTCCAACACTGAGAGGGTAACTGTCTGGAGTGTGTGGGTGCCCCTGGGGAGAAAGGAGCGTTGGCCCAGGAAGATCAGGGGCAGCAAACTGCAGCAGCAACCAGAAATAACAAAGGACAAGCAGGATTTCAGTAGTGGAAGAATCAAGGTGAGGAAAAATTCCAACGTCGTTTCCAAGGCAGATGCCTCATTCCTCCTTTATACATTTTTATTAGGAAGCGCAAGACTGGAAATGGTGCCAAGATTTCCGACCTTGGATGCTGTGTTCTCAGGAACCATCCTCAGGAAGCACCTTCCCTCACCAAAGACAAGGCTGGCAGGGAACACAACCACCCCGCACTCACACTTCACCCCCCTCCCACCCCATCCCCATCCCCACCCCGTGGGTTTGGGATAGCTTGTTTTCCTCACTGACATCTTTGTTGATTTGAGGTTCCTCCTAAAGTCTATCAATGCTTTTGAAACAAGGTTATCACATTTCTTTGCCCGTGGTTTACATTTTTTCCCCAGAGCCATTGATAATAAAAGTCATACAGGGGAAAAATATGGTTTATAAGGAAATATTTTAAAATAGTGTAGATGGCTCAGTATATGTGGTTAGTGGATATGGGTTTAAAAAAAACAACAACACAACACTATGCCATTTCCTAAGGACAAATCAGGAGCCCGGTCTGGATATAACCTGTGCCATTCTGAAATAAGTCAATAAATAAAAAGGCAATGGCATTTTTAACCACATATGCTAACTAGGTCATCTAATAATGATGACATGATTCCAGTCATGCAAGGGTATCATCTACTCATTATGATTCAAGTTATGGTCGATGACATTGATATAAGTTAGAGGAGTATAAGATAGAGGGAATATTTCATAGTAAATAGACCAAGAATGATTCCCCTTGGAATACTAAAGGTACAAATTGCTTCAGTTTTCATTTCCATGGTGCTAAATTTGTATTTCATGCGAGGGCCTATAATTGATGACTGCTTACTTCTCTGGGTGAAAAGGGATAAAAAAAATAGATTATGTTTGTCAAGGTTGTTTGTGTTAGCTAAAATGGTAAGCAGCACCCTGAAATCTTCCTAAACAGCACAGATTTTTTTTGTTTTTTAAGTAAAACAAAGTTGGGCAAAAAGTTGCAAACCAAAATTTCCTGTATCATCTGGCTGACGTGGTTCACAGTTTTCCTTGGATCAATGATTGTATCAGCTAACAGCAGAACTAACTCCAGTGCAGCCACCCAGGATCAATCCTGGATTCTTTCAAGAACTCAGAGCATTGACGATTTTTTTCTTATTTTACATTTTTAGAATATGAAATATCTGTGTTTGTTCCATATTTTGGTATTCTCGTCTCTTAAAAAGAAATCTAAGCTAGTTAACAAAAGCATCTCAATGTTGCTATACTTAGTAAATAATCTAAAATTCATAATAATTACTTCCATATGTCAAATTCTCTTCTTTCCCAAATTCCCAAATGCCTCTCATTATCTTAGATAGTCCTATTTCTAAATTTCTCTTGATGTATTGTAGATACTATTATGTCCTACTTCGGAGAATAATTCATTACCATTCTGTGTTGAAGTATTAATTTATATAAGCAAAGAGCAATCACATTTAGTTAAGAAAAATAAGAAGCTATTGCTCTAGCAAGTATTCATTTTGGTCCCTAACCACATAACCATGTAAGGGTGCGTGTGTGTGTGTGTGTGTGTGTGTGTACTAAATAACTAGCAAATCCTCATGTTTCCAAACACTCAGTAGGTTTGTTTCTCACACTATAAGAATGCTATCATTTTTAAAAGGTTAATTTTGAAAATAATCAAAAACTCTATAGTGACTTTTTATATTACCTGATATTTATTCATTATAGCAGTGCTTTTCAATGTATCTATGGGAGAGAGAGAGAAGAAAAAATTTTTCAAGTTTCCAATTTATAATGGACAAGTACTTCAGTAAAATACAATAAAAATGAATGTTGCAGTCACATCTAGTCATTATAAAAGTTTCCAAATGCTTGCTCTCAATATCTATATCATCTTATTGCATACTAGCAACCAACTGTACTGCTTAGTGTTTGGCGCCTGATATCTAAGAGGTAACTTTAATTGTTGCTCAAATAGAAGGCATAAAATTCTGTTTTCAGAAAATAAACGTAAATATTATAGATATATCTAAATTTATTTTTGTGATAGCAAAAAAATAAATCTTTTTTTTTCTTCTGGCATGCAAACCTAGAGGTTAATCGTTGAGAGGCAATTCTGTCTAGGTGGCTTAAATAAAAATTAAGGTGGGTGAGATTTGGAAGAGGCAAAAGGTAAGGGGGAAATTCAGTGGACATTGACAGGGCACTAGGAGCAGAGGAAAGTATGCTTTGGTTGATACTAGTATACCATAGTTTACTGAAACCAATAAGAAATATTTACAGAGAAGTTTTATTTGGGTAGTCAATAATAATCCTTACAGAACTTTTTTTAAAAAAACCTCATTTAATATTGACTAAGCTTAACCCCTATGTTATTTGAGTTGCAATAAACTATTACTGACAGAAAATCTGATGAAATAGTAGATTTAACAAAACAGAAGCTTATTTGTACCCAGGTATAAGTTGTCTTGATAAAATAGTTGCTAGTATTGGTTCCGCAGTACACAGGTATTTGTGTTGGGACTCTGCGGAGAAGGGAAGGATGTAGTTTTCTTTTTTTTATTAAATTTATTGGTTAACAAAATTATACAGCTTTCAGGTGCACAATTCTACGCACATCATCTGTACCCTGTATTATGTGTTCAGCACCCCAAGTCAAGTCTCTGTCCATCACCATTTAGTCCCCTTATACTCTCTTCAACCCCCCCCCCCCATTACCACACTATTGTCTGTGTAGATGAGTTCTTTCTCTGTTTTTTCTTTTTTGTTCATACCCACACCCCACCCAACAGGCCCTCCCCGACAGCTGTCAGCCTGATTTCTGTAAGTCTGTTTCTATTTTGCTTGTTAGTTCATTTTGTTCATTAGATTCCACATTTGAATGAAATTCTTTGGTACTTGTCTTGTCCATTTTGTCGTGGTCCCAAAATGATTGCCACAGGCCTGGCCATCGTATCTGCATTCCAGGTTGAAAGAAGAAGTAAGAGCCAAAGGTGACCCCTTTATCATCAAAAAGATGGAGTCCACTTATGTCACATTGGATGGAGCAAGTTAAATGGCGCTGGTAACAAGGGAGGTTGAAAAACACAGGTTTCTTGAACTGAATTTGGCCTGAACCTAAAAAGAAGGGAAGAAGGAAAATTAGGTGGGCAACTAACAGTATCTGCCATATACTCCAACTCTGACCTGAGCCAGGAAGAAGGTAAGTACAATTATCTATCACCAACTTTTCTTCAGGAACTGCACTAAATGCTGTGGTTGTGTGATCTCATTTCATTCTCTCAATAACCCTGCATGGCAGGCATCATGATGCCCATTTAAGAGATGGGAACACAGAATTTTTTTAAAGTTCAAGTGAGCATGAATAAAAACATGGAATTTTATCATGAACTCACAAAATTTTGGCCCCTAAAATCCTACCAGTTTATCGGCAGGGGTTCAATGTATTGATATGATGATACTGTGAGTTTTCATGATTCACACAATCCGATATGACAGGGGTCTAGTGCATCTTTGTGCATCATATGCATTGCTCAACTGTGAGCTGAGCAGCACTTGCTCCAGGCTCAGGCCTGCCAAGCAAGGCTACCCCTTGACCAGCTATCTTTACTTTCAAATTTCCAAGGAAGAGATTCGCAACTTTCCTGGGTATTTGTGATGCCATCTGGCAACTCTTGTAGATGAAGCAAGCTCTAGGCAAAATGTAAGAACATTTCCCTTGCCTCCTATCCCTGTAATTTCCCACAGGTACAAGTTCTTATGCACTTTTACTTTCAAAACAGAACATACGAAATCTATAACTTGAAAAATGTTTAAGATCTTACATAGTGGATATATTCCCATTTGAATAAGACAAGCTTGAATATCTAAAGGCTTCCTCAGGACACAGAAATAAATCTCTAATAGTGGAACATGTAGCACTGGAAACCTTCTCTTATAGAAGGACACGGCATTTTCTCCATGCCCCTCAAGTCACATGTCAATGGCTGTGTACTACACCTATGCCATCTGTAAGAGATTTTTCTAGGACAGTCATAATCCAAAATATTCCCTCCATCTGTCAGATCATGTGTCAGACCATGTGTCTCAGTTTCTACTTCAGAAAATATGGCCCCTGAGCTTACACCAGTTCTGTTTACAGTTGCTTCTAACCCAAATGGTGCTGGGTTGTTGTTGGGTTTTTGTGTGTTAGTTTTGTTTTATTTGTTTGTTTGTTTGTTTGTTTGTTTGATTTTGCCTTATCTTTAGCTGACATGAAGAAAGCTACACACCTTCACCTCATAGGCATCTCATCTAACTCAACTTATACTTGAAAGCTAGTGTTAATTTTCTCTCGAGTTAAATGACCCTAGCTCATCTGGGTTCAGCATGGAGCCAGCACAGTCTATGGCATTGAGAGAAACTTCATAAACATCTTATAAGCAAATGTCAATATTTTCTCATTTCCCTTCTCCTCATACCTTCACCCCCCAGGACTAGAAGCTCTAATAGAGATCCAAAACGTAGTGGGACTTGCAAGGACGAATAATCAGAAAGAATACAATGAAGAAGAAAGATAAGGAGCCCTCACTTCTACGTGGCACAGATCTGAACACACCAGCAGAGATGAAGTTTCTGAATGAGTTGAAGACATTGCATGTTGGACAATAGTTCCTGTGATCACTACTACATGACCGTTAGAGTCACGAAAGCAGATTCCAACTTGAGTAATGATTGCATTAGCATAAACAGCATGCTTGTAACTTCAATTAGTTACCTGCAAATATTCATTATATGTCAATACAAGGAACTGCACTTCCCTAGAAAAAGTGTTTGGGGAAGTGTGCAGGAGATATGGCTCTGTGCCTTCCAAGTCTCCAGTATCCTTTGTGTTCTCTATGTGTATTCAGAGAATCATTGATCAGCTGCCTTCTACATGCCCGCTACTGGGGATCAAGCCCACAACCTGGCATGTACTCTGACCCTGAATCAAATTGTGACCTCGTTCGTGGTTCATAGGTCAATGCTCAACCACTGAGCCACCCTGCTCAACATTTCTACCTACACATCCCCAAGGGTACCTCAAAGTAAGATGTCCAATGTCCAACACCTAGATCCCAGTGTCTCCCCCAAGTGTTGCTGATTTCTCTGTGAGGGCTCTACCCTCGATCTTGGGCACAAACTATTTCCAGATAGTTAAGTGATACTACTAAGCATTATGTTAAGTGTCAAATGAGTGCTATTATATAGGCATCATCCTCTGTGCTCTCTGGATTCCCATCTTAAAAATGCTAAAATGTTGAGGCACGCTCCCAATTCAAAACTATTATTCCTCTTAATTGAAAAAGGCTCAGAAGCCAAAAACTGGGCACCGTGCCTTCCCAGGGGATTTATAGCAGCTCCTCAGGCAAGGCTGCAAGGAGAACCAGGAGAGAGATGGCCAATCCACCGTGAGGCAACGGCTCCCAAACGGCATGGCTCCCGAGGGGGAGGAAACTGAAACACAAGCTCTCCCAAAGCCGGAGCCAAGGCCAGGGATGGGAAACGGGCCAGGGAGAGACCAAGCAAAAGCCCATTTCTCAAAACTTTTCATGTTGGTATTATTGCCAATTTGTCACTATGTACTTTTCAGGCCCACAGTTGGTCCTCTTGCTCATAACAAAAGGTCAGCGCCTGCTCCGATTGCTTCACTAATGCAGGCTTCCACAAATGGACACTGGCGAGCCATCAAAACCCAGCAAACCCCAGTGGCTTCTTATTTACATGGGCATCTTTGTTATCCCGGGCACGTCCTCCCAGTCCTCAGAGGAACTGCAGTGTCACCGCAGCTGACAACAGCCAGAGCCCCTGGTTGTGGAGGCTGGACCTGTCCAGGCTGCAGCCTTGGACAGCAGGAGGCTCTGACTCTCCTAATAATGTGGTTTTTTTCTATCCCCCCTCTCTCCCTCCGCCCCCATCTCCTCTCAGTACTGCTTTCGGCAATAGAGGGAAATCATTTTCTCCTAACATTCGCTGAAACTGAAAATGACATGAGGTGCACTAATGCCCTCCAAGGGGCATTTCTGAAATGAGTTTTCTGGAAGTTGGATTGCCCCACCCGGAGGAAAGAGGTGGTCTGCTCTTGATCTTTGCTTTTCATCTCGCATCTGCCTACTTGCCCAGATACAGAAGCAGTGGCTGCAACCTTAGGTGCTCAGTAGATATCTGTAGAATGGAATTGAAACCCATGTCTGGAATTTCTCTCTTGCTTTGATGTGAAGTGCACCACCTTGTACATCAGACAAAAATCAAAAGAAAAATTGAGTGGCTGATCCAGAAGAGACGTTCACACTTTGATGGAAGGGCCACGAACCAGTGCCAGGGTCTGTCTTGCTCCCTGTCCTTGGTGAGCCAAGCCGCCGTTGCAGGTGCCTATTACTGTCTTCCTCACGCTCCCTCTCTGCTCTGTCCCCAAGGGCAGCCAACTTCCTCCTGGCCACTAACGACAGAAAGACGTGGACCTCTTGCCTCCTCTCTGTGAGCCAGTTATCCTCAACCCTGTCTTTGATTTTCAATTTCACCAGAACCCACGGAGCCGTGGTGAACTGCTGTGTGAGTGCGGCCATCGGGCTTGGCGAAGGTGGGTTTTGCCTGTGAGACCCTCCTGAAACGCTCTGATGGCTTTTCTTATTTTTCATATCAGATGCTCAGAGGAAGCTGTTTAAGATTCATCTCCTTATGTATGCCACGAACAGCTTCCCTCCTGACACCTTTCCGGAGGATGGCTCCCTGCACTGCCCTTTCGACAGAAGGCCCTGCAGCCTAAGCAGTTTTGGTCATAGCACCAACTGCACTGATTAAATTAAAAGGACACCTGTGAGGTCCTTTTTCTCTCTCCTTCTTTGTTTCTTATAAAATGCTCCAATAAATAGGTTAAATTATCTGTGTCTGAAGAAGAAGGTAATTCTCTCGCTGGCTTCTTCCTCTATTACACTGCGTTAATAGAAACCAACTTCCATTCTGCAGTGTCCTCCATCCAATTAACAACCTCGCCGCACCTAAATTTTTCTTGTAATTAACCAATAACTGTTACTTCCCCAAAAGCAACCCCAATTCGCTTACCAACCCTGTGTAGTTCTGTACTCCTCTTAGACCTCATCTAAATGTAATACCAGAGAGTATAAAGGGTTGTTTTTTCCAAAGCCCTGGGTTATTTATTAGTAGTACTTTCTGGAAACTTCCTGTAGCTTGTCGGCGTGCGAGCCTGAACTCAGCCAATTACCACAGGTGAAACAGACCAATGCTCCTAAGGAAAATTTGATAAGCTTGGTTTCTCCTTTCTATTACCTTTCGGTTAGAATTTCACAGGGCTTAAATCAAGCGGCATCTCCTAGGGACTTAAGAGCTGTTGCTTTCTCTGTGAGCACAGAGGAAAGGGCAGAAAAATGGCACTCCAATCAAATCCAGACCTCGTGCGATTGACAGCCGGTGGGTTTTCATATTGGGGTCTGGACTGTTTGCTCAGCTCCCGTGTTCTGTCCGTGGATAACAGTGGCCAATAAAGCGTAAAAGCATATGTCCTGTAGCATCGCTGCTTCTTGCTATCTGGAGGACCCTGGAGAATCACAGAAACTAATGTAATTAGTCGGGATGTGCCATTGTACAGGAAGGATAAGCGGTAAGAAGACAAGTTTATTTCTGCATATAAGTAACTTAAGTACAGCTTAATCCAGCCGCCCAGTGGACCATCGAACCCCTTTCACTCCAAAAGCAGGAGCAGTGGAGTCAAGAATTGGAGCTTAATTGAGAGGCAGGAAAATGGAAAAGTTTTGTGTGGCTTAACCAATATATCTGAGTAAACACTGCACTGCTGCCAAAACATTTTCATTTTTCATTAACAGCCGTGTACCGTGCAAAGAAATACACTTTGATTTTCCAGTCAGAGAGGACATCCTTGGGGGAAGGGAGGGACTTAATATAGAAGAAAGTTGAAATGTGTTAATATTACTAATGACTTACTGTTGCCCCATGCTGGCAGGCCCTATTCTCGGCATGTGAGCTGCAGAGGAAACACCTTTTCTGACCGCTCATTGGCTAAGCTCCCCATATGCCACTCGAAGTGTTCTTGGTAACTTGGGTAATAAGAATCCAAGAACCTGATCTAAGGTTTTTCCACCTCATTCCTGGAGGGGAAAAAATGAAGGTCTGTTGCTGAAGGGCCTAAGAAATGTCATATCCTTCCCTAGCCAGTTTGCCTCAGTAGATAGAACCTCGGCCCGCTGACTGCAGGGTCCAGGTTCAATTCTAGTCAAGGGCATGTACCTAGGTTGCAGGCTCATGCAGGAGGCAACCATGTCAGGGTTCATGCAGGAATCAACCAATTGAAGTGTCCCTCTCATATAGATGTTTCTCTCTGTCTTTCTCTCTCTCTTCTATGCTCTCTAAAAATCAATGGAAAAAATATCCTCAGGTGAGGATTTTAAAAAAGAAAGAAAGAAAGAAAGAAAGAAAGAAAGAAAGAAAGAAAGAAAGAAAGAAAGAAATGTCATGTCTTATGAAAGAGACATCTTGAAATTGCCTAAAGGAAGTTGGCATTTTTTGTGGTGAAGGGACTGGAGTGCATGTTGGTTAAAACACCTTGGCAGCTGTGAAGGCCAGCAGTGGCAGCAGCAGCAGGGTGATGGGGGTGGTGCCTTCCCCAATCATCCTAGTCCCCTCCTGCAGAGGGAGGCCAGACTTCGGCCTAGGACTGATCCCCCATCCCGTAGGACATCCCCTGAGGGCTCCCGGATCCTAGATAGCTCAGGTCAAGCTGAGGGACCCCCAATTTCATGCACTGGGCCTCTAGTAGATTAATAATAACACCAGCTACTGTCTTGCATTAACATGCTCAGTCTTTGCACACGTGTTTTATTTAATCCTCTCAGCAGCCATCTGAGGCATGTTCTTCTGCTATCCTCCATCTTGAGGGTGAGAAAACTGGTGCTGGAAGAGAATAAATAATTTGCTTGGGTCACAGAACTGATAAGAGGCAGAGCACGGAATTGACTCCAATGCTACACAATGAATCACACTATCCCTTACATTCTCAGTTACATCTTCATTCAAAGTAAGTTTTCAGATATGAATCTCTTTTAGTGAAAAATTCTTCTTCAGGTGGGAGCATTTATTGCAAACCTATTAGCAAAATATATTGGCCTGGAAAGGTGTGGGGTTTTTGCTTTTAAGTTGCCATAGGAGAGGCTGTTTCCCTTGACCCTCTTTGACCTTCCCCTTTATCACTGTGACTATGCATGTTTATCATACAATCCCCTCTTCTGACACCTTCATCTTCTCTCTACTTCTGTCTCTCCGAAAAATTATGATTGTAAACTTTATGTATCATTTTATGTGCAACCCTTAAATGTAGAGAAGCATGTTTGGTAGCAATTGTATTTTCCTCCCCAAGAGCAGCCTCTTCCTAGGTTTCTCTAAATTTTTCTGTGATGCTCTTTTCCCCTCTGCTCCCTTTATTATCTTCTCTGCCAGACTCTGTTCCTACTTTGTCCCTTGTTTTTTTTCTTCTCTCCTGAAATCATACACAATGCAGTCATCAAGTTGCTCTTTATTCTATCCACTCTCCTGTGACCATCCAGATTGTTTGTTTCTTTGATTTTAAATTACATTCCTGGCATGAAATTCATCAGGGCGAAGGTGTCCAGAAACTATACATATGCAGAGTTGTCCTTTCTTTAAGTCTGTTTCCTATCCTCTTGAATTCTTCCCTTTTACTCTATTGCTGTTGTTATTTGTGTTATATTTATGTTTCTTCTTATAATTATTACCATTATTCAAATTTAAAATAAGGAGGGGAAATACCTTGAGAGAGGGTACATATCAAAGTATCAAATAATAGGTCAAAGATTTTGAGAAAAACAAATACAGAGAGTTCATGGTACAAAAGGTTTTCTCTGAAGAAAAGAGATAGGGTGAATACTGGGGGGTGGGGAGGTTGGAAAGACAGTTTCTTGGGCAACATGCTATAGTCCTGCCCCACATACTGTATAGCCCATCTGTCTGGCACCTCACACACAGACAGAGCACTAAAGGTGATCCAAGATGTCCACAAGCTGGTCTCATAAATAAACTCCACACTGAGATATAAATAAACGTCACAGACAGACCATGGGGCAGTGAAATAGTTCCCAGTCCTCTGTATTCTCTGTGTTTGTTTTATTATATAAGGTCAAAGAATAGTGTCTCGAGGACAGGAATTTGTCCAAGTGTAGGTAGGTGCTCATAGGTAGTTCCAGCACGGGAATTTCCTTAAGCGTCTATTGGAGTGATCTGGCATTTTCCAGATCACTCCCATAGATGATTGCCTGGGCCAGTTCCAGAACAATAAATTCTGACAAAGGAACCAAGTTTTCCTCCCCACTGACCTAGTCTTCTTTGCCTCTTTTTACAGGTACTTCCAGGACAGTTAGTGGTTTATGCCTGTAGAATGGGTTCACCACACCTGTTTCCAGTTTGGAGAATTACCAATGGCCAAGAACCTAGTTTAGTCAGAAATTCCCCAAATATCCTTTCTCTGCTGTGGGTTTTAGTCTCCAAAGTTGGCTCCCCAATAAACCACACCTCCTGGGATTCATACCTCTGTGCAAATCCCTCCGCTTGAAGCTGGGCTGGCCCCTGTGACTCACGTTGGCCAACAGAATGCAGCAGAAGTTAGGCTGCATGACTTCTGAGAGGAAGTCAGAAAAAGATACACAGCTCTAGGAATTCTCACTCCGAGGAAAGCCTCTAGGTAAGAAATCTGACTACTCTGCCATTGCCTGCTTTGAAGGAAATCCAAGGTAGCCAGATAGGGAGGCTCCTTGGAGAGAGAGAGTAAGGCCAGTCCAGCTGTCTCGGGACTCAGAGCAGAGGTACCAGACATGTAGCTGAAGATGCCATCTTGGATGCCCTTCACCTTCCGTTCCAGCCCCCATCTGGCTGCAACTGCATGAGACACTGAGCATGGTCACTCGAGGAACCATGAGAGATAATAATAATAATAAATAAGTGTTTTAAGCTACTACATTTTGGGATGGCTTGTTACACAGAAATAGTTAACAAAAATAATCTGCCTTATATCACTCCCCATACCCAACCTGAACTCAGAAATGACTGTTTCTCCCAAGGTCTCCTTTCAGTCCCATAAGGATTCGTAGAATTTCAAGGTTCACACTTGAAAGAGCCCTATGGAACTCCTCTATGAGAAGGGGCATAAAGGGCCTAAAGAGGCAATTACTACATACAGTAAGCCAGCCTCACTCATCTGCCCCTTTTAAAATATATATATATCTATTTGTTATTGATTTCAGAGAGGGAGAGAGAGAGAGAAACATTAATGATGACAGAGAATCATTGACCGGCTGCCTCCTGTACACCCCCTACTAAGGGTCAAGCCCATAGCCCAGGCACGTGTCCTGACCAGAAATTGAACCCTGACCTCCAGGTTCATAGGTCAATGCTCAACCACTGAGTCACCCCAACTGAGCTGCCCCTCTTTTCTTTAGCCTATGTTTAAACCAGTAGCCTGAGAGAGGGTACATATCAAAGTATCAAAAAATAAGTCAAAGATTTTGAGAAAAACAAATATAGAGAGTTCATGGTACACAGGTTTTCTCAATTCAGAGTTTATGACTCATTTGTAGATACAGTTCAGAATATGTGATTGCTTGTTAAGGCATCAGCACCAGGAATGAAATGAGGTCTATTCATCTGAGACACCTGATAACCAAAAGCCATTCACCACGCTGTGCCTTCTGCCCTTGAAGAGGGTCAATACGTGACCCCTCCAGGTGTCTTTTAGAAAGATGGTTGAATATATCTTCCAACCCCACTTTTTACTGGGAATAAAACAATATAGAAATCTAAATAATTTTGGATGGTCTGATTAAAGAAACTATTTCTAAACAGCATCTTTGTGTGTGCTCTATGCACAGGGTTCAGTAGAGTCCTGCTGAAATTTAATTACAGAAAGGAAAACATCTTTTGTATATTAATTATCTTTTTAAAAATATCTATTGTGAGCTGTCAGAAAGTGAGACTTTAATAAACCAATGCCGTTGTTCTCCTTTGCTTGTACTGCCCAAGACCCCTGATGTCTTCTCTTGCCTTCAGAGTTGATTCTATCCTGAAGCATCATGTTTAATTTGTAAATTAGCTCAAGTATTTTTTAAAGTAGGACAGTGTCCAAGTTTATAAACTCAGTAGGCTCTAGCTATCAATCAATCAGCAAAATGGAACCATCTGAAAATTGTTGATATTGTGTGCACCTATACCACTGTTAAGTCGGTATTTCTTTTTTCTTTTCTTTTTTGTAACTTAGCAGTATTCTTTAAGCCATCCTGCCTTTTTGGTAGAACTCCTTTTAATTAATAACACATCAGCAAGACACCAGTTCACATCATACTCATTTTTTCCAAGGAGAAAAACTAGGTTTCTCAGTCATAGATTCCACTTAACTCAAGTTGTGTTCTAAACAGAAGGGTATGTTTTGTTTTATTTAATTTAAAACATGAGAGTCTTATGTGAATGACTAGGCAGTCTGGAGGCCCAGCGTCCTGTAACTGTTTCCATCTACATTTACCACCTCCACTTCCTCAAAATTCTCCTCAGTCCCTTGGGATTTATATGGCTTATTCTCTGACCAGCTCTGTTTCAGGTCACATGGGACCTCTGACTGTCCAAAAGGTGTTATGCTTTCAACTCCTGTCCTCCTTGACAGCCCTGCTGAGCATGCTTTCTTTACTGAGATTCCCCCTGAGCTTCTGTGACATTGCACATCCTCACTTTCTTCTTTTAATTTTTTTTTAGTTTTATTATTATTACCATTTTAACTTTTGGGGGGTGACATTACTCAACATGAACATATAGGTTTCATGTTTGGATTACTAACTTAAAAAAATCTGTATATAGATGGGAAGTGAAATACATCAAACATCCTCATTTTCTGTTCTTTCCTCTTAATTCCTATCCTCTTCCTGCTCTCTGAAATGGTGCTATTCATCTAGTTTCATGCCTCTATCTTTTTAAAAATATATTCTTTTATTGATTTCAGAGAGAATGAGAGAGGGAGATAGAGATAAAAACATCAATGATGAGATAGAATCATTGGTAGAATCATTGATTGGCTACCTCCTGCATGCCCCATGGGAATAGAGCCTGCAACCCAGGAATGTGCCATGACAGGGAATTGAATCATGACCTCCTGGTTCCTAGATCAATGTTCAACCACTGAGCCACGCCACTGGGTTCATTCCTCCATCTTCAGATGTTTCTTCATACCTTATTCTCAGAATACCCAACAAGTCACAGGAATCCCAGGATTTGGGGCATCTAAGGTTTCAACCTAGACTCCATTTTTATCACCACACTCCTTGAGACAGCTTTTCCCTTTAAATATCTCAAACTTCATTTGTATGCTAAGAAACCCCATATTTAAATCTGATCTGTCATGAAATCCTGCCTATTCCAACTCTTCAATATTTTTGACTGTCCCTTTTGCTCCATTCCCAGGAGCACTGCCTAAAATCAGACCCTCTTCATTTCTGCTTAAAAACTAAAGTAGTATTATAACTAGTCCCTCTAAATCTAGCCTTAGCCCTTCTAGTCAAGTTATCACACCACTGCCAGAGAAGACTTTCAATTATTTTATATTTAATAAGAATTGCATATATTTATAGTTATGAGTACACAAAACAGGGTTTCTTATATTATTATTTATTTTTGTATTTATTATTATTATCTTATTTCATACTAAATGCTCGGGGCACAAAATTCATGCATTGGGGGGGTGTCCCTTAGCCCAGCCAGCACCCCCTCCAATCTGGGACCCCTCGGGGGATGTCTGACTGCTGGTTTAATCCCAATCCCACAGGGATCAGACCTAAACTGGCAGTCAAGACACTTCTCATAATCCGGGACTGCTGGCTCCCAACCATTTGCCTGCCTGCCAGCCTGATCACCTCCTAACCACTCCCCTGCCATCCTGATCAATGCCTAACTGATCCCCTACCAGCCTGGTCACCCCCAACAGCCCTGCCCTGCTGGCTTGGTTGCCCCTAACAGTCCTCCCCTAGCAGTCTGGTTGCCCTCAACTGCCCTCCCCTTCAGGGCTGGTCACCCCTAACAGCTCTCCCCAGCAAGCTTGGTCCCCTACAACTGCCCTCCCCTGCTGACCTGGTCGCCCCTAACTGCTTTCCTCTGCTGATCTGCCACCCCCAACTGCCCTCCCTTGACAGCCCAGTCACCCCTAACTGCCCTACCCTGCAGGCCTGATTGCCCCCAACTGCCTCTCCTTGCAACTCAGTCCTCTGCAACTGCCCTTCCCTATAGGCCCAGTCACCCCCAACTTCTCTCCCCTACCAGCCTGGTCCCCCTCAACTGCCTTCCCCTGCCAACCTGGTCACCCCTAACTGCCCTCTCCTCCTGGCCATCTTGTGGTGGCCATCTTTAAGCACATGGGGGCAGCCATTTTGTGTGAGAGTGTGAGGGTCAATTTGCATATTGTCTCTTTATTATATAGGATTTTTATGATTCATCTTTTAACCTACTTTTAATTTAACCTACTATTTCCTATCCCTATGTATTTATGTGCACATATATATATATATATATATATATATATATATATATGATGAAACAGTTATCACAGTCAAGCTAATTAACATATCTTCTCACATAGAGTTACCTTTTGTGTGTGTGTGATGAAAATACTTCAAATCTACTATCTGAGCAATTTTCCAGTATTCAGTACAGTATAATTAACTACAGGCATCATTCTGTGCATTAAGTCTTTAAAGTTATCCATCCCATATAATGACAAAATTTTACCCAATATCTCCCCATTTCCCCCACTTCTCTACCCCTGGCAACCACTAGTCAACTCTCTGAGTCTATGTATTTTACTTTTTTTGATTCTACATATAAGTGAAATGCAATTGTTTCTTTCTGTGCCTGGCTTATTTCACTTAGCAGAATGTCTTCTGGGTTCATAAATTGCTAACCTGATCACATGATTTCTAAGCTTAAAGTAGTCAGTGAAACCTATTACACAGAATAGAGTCCAATGCCTTTGTGCAGCCCCATCTGGATGTTCTACAAAGCAACTCAAAGTCACCATATGCCCTATAGGGAAGACCATAGCTTAACTTCTGCCTCACCCTCAGCTTGATATTTCATGTCTCCCTCTCACGTATCCATTTCTCCAACCAGATCCCAAATATAGTAGTCCATGTTCTCTCTTGCCTCTATACTTTTTGACATGCTAGTTCTTCAGTCTTTAATATTCTTTACCTGCTTTTCTTCCTGACTTATCTCTACTTGTTCTAAGACACAGCTCAGGTGATACCTCTTCCAGGAAGCTTTCTGAGCAGCCCTCACTCTCACTGGGTGTTATGCACTGTGCTGGGTGTTATGCCCATTCCACAATGGGCATGACCATCTGAGCCCTTTATTACATCATCTGTTTACTTGCTCCTCAAGGATAGATACCACAATTCTGTGTCTTTACATCCCAATGCTAAGCTCAGCATATGACAAACTGTTTATACCAATAATTTCGTAAATGAATAGCTGTTAATTAATTGAACTATAATTGCATCAGGTGAATCCCAAATCTATATCCTGAGCCCTGAACTCTCCTTAAGCCCTATATTTTATAACAACAGCTGCACATATCTACTTTAGTATCCCACTGTCTCCTCAAAATTCAAACACCTAAAAATAAATGTGTCATCTTCACTCTGAAACAAGCTCCTCTTCTGTCATCTCTATTTCTATTCCTAGTACCAGTATTCTATCAATCAAGCCTCCTCAGAGCCTTCAAGTCATCCCTCCTGCTTCACCTTGTATATGAAGTCTATTTCCCAATCTAGTCAATTCTTCTTTTTTTGAAACTTGTTCCTTCCTTGCACACCTCGCTGCCACCATCCAAGCCTTTCACATCCAATCCTGAAAGTTCTTGCTGAATTTCATAGACACTTCCCTGTCTTGTATACATAACACACAACTGCCAGATTCTTGCTAGAGCATGACGCTCTGTTCATCAGGCCTCTTTGCAAAAAGCAGTCAGTTCTTTCTAAGGAATAAAGCAAAAACTTATTTTTTTGCTTTATTTTTTAATAAAGGAATATTTGCTTTGCTCCACCTTAGTGCCTGCAATGAAAATGAGCTGCTGGGGACAGAAATACAGGTTTCTGTGTCTACCACAGTCTAACACTCTTCAGCATAGAGAAACCCTTGAGATATATAGATATAGTGAAATAGATAAACCTGGCCCCAGCCTGCATTGCTCTAAACCAAATGTCCCTATAAGAGGCATTAGTCTACTTTTCTGATGGGATTTCAGCCTTTCTCACTTCAAGAAACTTCAATCCATACCTCACACCATATACAAAATGTACTCAAAATAAATCATAGACCTGAATGTAAAAATCGAAATTATAAAACTTTGAGGGGAAAAATCTTTGTGACTCTGATTAGGCAAAGAATTCTTAAATAAGGATAGAGCATCAGTCTGTGGACTGAAGGATCCCAGATTTGATTCCAATCAGGGGCACATACCTTGGTTGTGGGCACATCCCCGGTGGGGGCATGCAGGAGGCAGCTGATCAATGTTTCTCTCTCATCGATGTTTTCTAACTCTCTCTCCCTCTCCCTTCCTCTCTGAAATCAATTAAAAAAATATTTTTTAAGAAAAGAAACGAAGCCCAGAAAGATGAAGTGACTAACTCAAGGCCACACAGTTATATCGTAGCAAGGAGAACCCTAGAACCATCTCATCTGCCTCCTAGTCTCATGGTTTTTCTTCCTCGAGCTGTGATCCTTCAGCTATGTCTGGCAATGTCAAACACAATGCTTAACAATGAAAGTGAAATCAAGAAGGCATAGCACCAAGTAGCATATAGCACCAAGTGAATCCAGCTGCAACAACAAAGAGTAATAGAGTTGGTATCCAAAATTCTGCACAACCACTAACTGTGCAACTGACACAGACTCTGTGCTAGAGCCATTCACACATGTGATAGTAAGCACATCACAGCCTTCAGCTGGGATTCATGTAGATAGAGGTGAAAAAGTAGGGCAGAAAAACTCAGGAACTTCTATATCCCTATCATGAATTCTTTATCTAAGATCCAAAAACTTGAAAGGGTTCATGCATAATCTTTCAGGGTCCTAGGAATCTCTTGAAATGGCATAAAGTATACACACACACATTCACACATACACACACACTTCACCTTTATAGCTTTTCTAAAATTCTTAAAGGGGTAAATGATTCTCCTAAAATATTAGAAACACCTGTTATAGATAGAAAGCTAATTTTAGAGATAGAACTTACAAAAAATCATAACCATTAAGAAGTTGTATTGAAATATAACTTGATCTGTTTCTTTGGATTAAAAGTGAAATGAAGTCAATAAGCAACACTAATGCCATAGCCAGGGTTACAAGCAGAGGGAAGACTCCATCAAATGCAGGGGCCACAAACAATTGGTGTGACAGCTTGGATTGGCTTGAACAGTATGTAGCTAGTTAATTGAGTCAAAGCAAAACTGGTTAATTGTTTACTACCTTTATCCCAATTAAATCTTAATAAAATCCTTGTTTATAATATAACCCAGATTCTTCTAAAGAGAATTCAATGATGCTGGAAAACAATGGGCATTCTTAATCTGAAGCATTTGAAGGCTGCTTTTAAAAACATCTGAGATTTTTTTCTAAGTACTTTTCTAGCAATGTGTCAGGTAGATTTTTTTCAAAGAGTGAGAAGAGGAAAATACCCACTAGAAAGGGGTCGTGATTAAAGCTTGTTTCCCTCAGAATGGATAGTGAAATCAAAGTTTAAGATACTTCTACAAAAGGGACTGTTGGAAAATTAATAATTACTGTATGGCAGCAATACAGGCATTTTGAAAAGTAAATCTGATGAAAAAAAAAGGGCATATTATTATGCACAGGAGCAACAAGGGAGATTGAATGAAGACGGGTCTTTTGCTCAGAGACAGAATAGAAAGAAACGCCGGTTGGACTTGCAGGGTCCCCCTCTGCTTTTTTTTTAAAATACATACTTTCATTTGGACGTGGACAACCACTGAAAAGTTTTGAGAGTGAAGAGTCTTCAACACAAACAAATCAGGTTCATTTGTAGCCTCCCCAAGAGTTTTTGCCTTAAAAAAAAGAAAAAGAAGAAAGTTTAACACATCACTCTAATGTGCTTTGCCAGCCAGTGTTCTGCACTTTTCATTTTCTTCCCTTCCCTGTTGCTCCAGTTCTTACTGTTAAATTCTTTTTAAAAATCCATTCTAATTTTCCTCTAATATTTGTGTATGATTTTTCCTCCCTTTAACTAAGCTCCTCTTGAAATACCTCCCTTTGTGTGTCTCCAGGCAGGCGGGAGCAGGGCAGGGTCTTTTCGCTCCTCTTTGGCCCATTTTATGGGGGCTTGGGGCTTCATCCGAAGCTCTCAGGAGAATTGTGCAAATTGCACCCGGGCTTCCGGGCTTCGGTTGGAAGAGCCACTCATCCTGGAGACCCCGTGCTGTGCCCGAGTGCATCAAGGCCATGTCAATCCCTTGATGCTGCCTCATGCTGTGATCTTCTTTGCAGTGTGTCATATGTCACGATGGGTTTTCCCACAATGCATTCTTTAGTTCAGTGTCAGGGAAAAGGAACAAATAATGTGCCCCTGTGGCAGCCAAACATGCTACCTGCAAGGTTAGGGAGCAGAGCACATTTTCCTTCTCCTCCGGAGTGAATTCCCGCCCCCCCCGCCCCTACTCCCACCCCGCTAAAGCTGGCTTTTCCTTCCCATTATTCTCACGCTTCCCACCCCCTCCCTACTCTGACTTCAGCTCCTCTGCAAAGTGCTTTCTACAGGTTAAAGCTTTCATTGGGCAAAAACATTTGGAATTGCAGGAAATCTTCATGAGTTCATTGATTCATCTGTTGGTGCTTATTGTATTTACACAACACATAATGAAAAAGGTGTTTTATATGTCTATACAGAGATCAGTCACGAAACCATGTGAAAATCTGCAGAGGGAAACCTTGGCCAGGTAGCTCAATTGGTTGGAGGATAATCCTATGCACCAGAGGTTGCAGGTTCCATTCCTGATCAGGTTTCAGGTTTGAGCCCCAGTTAGGGTTCTCTTTCTCTCTCTCTCTCTCTCTCTCTCTCTCTCTCTCTCTCTCTCTCACCTTTCCTCTCTCTCTAAAATCAGTAGGGAACTTTATCCTCAGTTAAAGATTTTTTTAAAATTTGCAGAGGATCCATAGGAATGGGCATTGAGAAATCATATCTAGACTCGTGAAAATGTCAATTTTCAACTGCCAGTTCATTATCACTTTACCTTTTAAAAAAAATATGATCATGGGGAACACCTCCTTTACTATTTAAAATAACCAAATGCGACTTGCAGTCAAGATGGCAGCATTTAGTTGTAATCAAAATTACAACTAAATTACAGAACAACCATCATTCATAACTGCATGCATTCTGGCTGAATGGAAGTCCTACAGCTAGGGCATTAAAGAAGAAGCCACATCAAGATTGACAGGAGGGGCAGAGAGATACCAAATGGGCTGATTCCACACCCACATGTGGCGAATAAAATTGGGAGGGCTATCTCAGCTGCAGAGGTCCTCCCTGAGGAGCGAGGGGTCCCAGCCCCATACCACCCACCGCCAGCCCAGGGTTCCAGTGCCAGGAAGAGAAGTCTCTTTCAGTAAAAACCAGCAGAGCCAAAACCAGTTTGGCTCAGCGGTAGAGTGTCGGTCTGCGGACTGATGGGTCCCGGGTTCGATTCCGGTCAAGGGTATGTACATTGGTTTCGGGCACATCCCCGGTAGGGGGTGTGCAAGAAGCGGCTGGTCGATATTTCTCTCTCATGGACGTTTCTAGCTATCTATCTTTCTCCCTTCCTCTCTGTGAAATATCAATAAAAAATATATTAAAAAAGAAAAACAGCAGAGACTGAGGCTGAGGAAGACAGAGGTCTGCTGGAGTTCCAGGCAGTTCCGCTTAAAGGGCCTGCACCTGGACTAACTCAGACTCACTCCCTCTGACCTGCAGCACTGGGGCAGCAACTTAAAAGGCACCAGAGACATAAGGGGAGAAACTGGTGATCAGGCATCAGAGTGGAACTGGGGGACAGCTTTCCCCCAGATAGAAGTGTTAGCAGAAGCCATTGTTCCTTTGATGAGCCCTTACCCCCATAGAACCAGCAGACAGGCACTATATCTGAGATTCCATCGACCTGGCTGGCGCTGTGTGTCCCACCCTGGTGATTCCCTGAGGCTCCACCCCACCCAACTTTCTGGCCCACCTAAGCTGTTCCCAGTGACTCTTCCACATGAATGGCCTGCCTTGGCTCATGCTTCAGATTTTCCTAACATCTCTCAAGCAAGCAAGATCTGGCCTCGGTAAGCTCCGTGCCTCTTTCTAAGTGGCCCCAGGCCCAGCGTTGGCAGCAGCCAGCCTAGGTTCACAGCTTGGACTTGCCTGGGCACCTCCAAGCCAGCACCCATCTGCAGACAGATTTGGAGCTCAGGCCAGGTGGCCCCAGGCAGAACATAGGCATCAGCCAACTTTGGCCTGCACCTCCCGGGAGGCCCCAGAGTCAGTGCATCCAGTGCACAGCTTCAGACCACACTGAAGCACCACCACCCAAGCACCTCCACAAGCAACACACTCAAGGAGGTTGACTCATCAGGCACCAGAACCCTGCTGAAGTAAGTCCTACTCTATGGTATGGGCCCCTGCACAGCTGATCTTCCACAGGGGTCAGAGGTCAGTGGTGAGTGATCATAGCCAGTCCTTGCAGCTGATTGGCGTAGGAGTAAATTCCTCCCATTAACATACCAACAGCAATCAAGGCTCAGCCGTGACAGGAAGGCAAACTCAGCCAACACAGGAGAGCACTTCCAGAGTGCCCAGTGTGGGTGATGGGAGAGGCTGTGTCACTGGACCCTACTACATTAGGCCACTCTACCAAGTCTGGGAGATATAGTGGCTCTACCTAACACATAGAAACAAACACAGGGAGGAAAACAAAATGAGGAGACATAGAACCATGTCCCAGCCTGGCTGGAGTGGCTCAGTGGTTGAGCATTGACCCAGGAACCAAGAGGTCATGATTTGATTCCCAGTCAGAACACAAAAATAGATTCATAGATAGAGAAAACATTTTGACAGTTACCAGATGAAAGGGGATTGGAGGGATGGATAAAAAAGGTGAAGGAATCAAAAAGTACAAATTGGTTGTTATAGAATAGTCATGGGGATATAAAGTACAGCATAGAGAATATAATCAATAATCTATAATAATAAAAACATAGTATGCTAATTAGACCCAGACAGCCAGAGGATCTTCTGGACATCCTTCCAGACATCCTTCCAGATGAAGCCACTGCAGCAGGGGTTGAGGCAGAAGCAGTTAGGGGTGATCAGGCAGGCAGGCAAGCTGTTAGGGACAATCAGGCAGGCAGGCAGAGTAGTTAAGGGCGATCTGGCAGGCAGGTGAGCAGTTAGGAGCCAGTGTTCCCAGATTGTGAGAGGGTGCAGGCTGGGCTGAGGGACCCTCCCCCACCTCTATGCACAAATTTCTTGCCCTAGGCATCTAGTATTTTAATAATGATATATGGTATCAGATGGGCATAAGATTTATTATAAAGTAAGTTATGTAATGTCTAATCACCTGAAACTAATATAATGTTTGTCGACTATCGCTATAATTGAAAAGTTAAAATGTTTATTTTGAAAAATGAATTGAATAAGAAAAATAACCAAATGCCAGTTTTGCTGTTCTTAATCTGTCTTCCTGAGAAAGCATGACGCTTTCTCCCTGGTGACTGTTTCTACTCTTTGACTACTCACAGTCTCTTTTAAATAAGCTACGTGCTGCAGCATGTACAATATTTGGAGGCATTCATGAAAACTTCTTATAACCACCTGCCTTGTAGACAGAAGAAAGGAAATACACGAGATGTTAATCCTTAGAGCATCTGAAAGGATCAGTGAAAAAAAAGGCTTATTCCCTATCTCTGGAGGTTTCACAGTTTAAAGTGTTTTGTTTTGTTTGGTTTGGTTTGGTTTGGTTTGGTTTTGTTTTAAATCAGATCAGGTAGCAGTCCCATGGTAAGCCGCAGCCCCTCTTATTCCTGATTTGCAGCAACAGCATCACCAGGGAATATAACAGAAATTCAGGATCGCAGGCTCCTCCCCAGACCTCCCAATTCAAAATCTGCATTTGGAAAATATTTTAAGATGTTTTTTTTTATATACCTTGAGGATTGAAAGAAGGTTTCTGAAAAGGTTTAGCCTGAGCCAGTTGCCTCTAGAACTTTTGCACTGAGATCACACTCAACAGCCTTTTCTGGTGTAGGTAAAAGGCACCCTCATGAACTATAAATGGTTTTCTCCATAGTAGCAGGGGAAGAGAAAGCCAAATAGAAACACTTACTAGGTGCAGACATCTCTTTTCTGTTTATGGAGAAATGCTTATGAAGTGTATATAATTTTATATATATTAATGTGCATGAAAATGGCTTAGGAATAAAATAGAGACATCTTGAATTGCTATAATACTAAATGGAGGGTGGAGAACCCTGGTAAAGGTTAAAACAAAACAATTCAAATTTGCAGGTTGTGCTGACTGCATAATTCCAAAGGAGTTTGCAACACGATATTCTACATTGAATCATTTAGATACTTACACTGTACATGCATTGAACCTTGTTATTTTCCCTCTGAATGAATTGCTGAATATAAGTGAGCCCGGCTCTACGAAGCTTGCTTGCTCTCCTCCTCTCTTTCTTTCTTATCACTCTTGTTGTCAGACCATGATTGGCTGATGCCGTCGCACGTCTCCTCATTCACCTGAAAGTGTTCTTTCAACTCCTTGGTAGACTGTATCCTCCCTACAGCTCCGTTCCACCTCTGCCCTCATAAATACACTTGCTTTACCAATTCTATTCTAATTTATAAGAAGGTGAATTCTTGGGCAATGTTTATTGTAAGGTTCATGCTTGCTTATTGATACTTGCATTTTGTAACATGTTTCTAAATGTGAAAATCTCATTTCACTAATGAAAAGGCTGAGTTCAAAGAATTCTTAAAAAGTGTTATGTATAAACAATCATGAAAGGGTGTTCCCAACCATAGCGAGTCAGGCCTCTCTTTCCTACTCTTGAAATACCATTCATGACAAGCATTGGGTAAATTCTGTCTTGATAAATTTCTTATCATTTCACCTTACTCCTTTTTTTTCTCCCTTATTACCAAATGCCCACTTTTTAATTTTTTAAGTAATAGACTTTATTTGGGGGACATTTTCAGAGTATCAGAAAAATCGAGCAGAAAATATAGACTTACGTATACCCCTCAAACTCCTGCCACTAGATTCCCCTATTATTAGCACCTTGCATTAGTGTGGTACATTCCTTGTACTATTGTAACACACTAATGCAACTAAATTTGTAATTCACATTTGCTCACTTTTTGTGTTGTACATTCTATGGGTCCAAATGCCCTTTTTTTATTGTATAACTGCCATAATCAGTTTCTGGATTCTTTTTCCACCTAATTAAGAGAAATATCTCTAGCCTAGCCAGTGTTGCTCAGTGGTTGAGCATTGACCTACAAACCAAGAAGTCACAGTTTGAGTCCTGGTCAGGGCACATGCACAGGTCGCAGGCTTGATCCCCTGTGTGAGGCATTCAGAAGGCAGCCAATCAATGATTCTCTCTCATCATTGACTAGAGGCCCAGTGTACAAAATTGCTACATGAGTAGGTCACTAGGCCTGGCTGGTGATCAGGGCTGATCAGGTTCCCTGCCTCCCCACCTCCTTCCCTTGTTCCCTCAGTGCCCCGCCAATGCCACTGGTCACCCCCCCATGTTCCACGCCACCCCCCAATTGTCAGTACATGTCATAGCAAGTGATAGAACTCCCAGTCTCCTGGTTGAACTACAGAGAGAGAGAGAGAGAGAGAGAGAGAGAGAGAGAGAGAGAGAGAGAGAGAGAAAATAAAATCAATAAAAATATTTTAAAAGAAATATCTATAAAGAAAAGGAACATGTTCCAATTAATGACATTACCAGAAATAAGTAGCAGCTATTGTTTCCTCTGTTTTTGTGTTCTTCCTGATTCTAGATACCAGCTTTTTCTCATCAAGTCATCTATTCAACCAATGATTATTGATCAGCTATTGCATTCAAAGGATCATGGTAGGCATGATCTACTAGTGAAAACACTGAAGATAGACAAATGTGGGTCTTATAAGAAAGCTAGGAGTTCAGACTGGTTGACCACAGGATGAATAAAGGGCAGGAATTATCAATAAAGCTGAGACAGAATTACTAATTTCTGTAATAAATATTCTCAGAGTCTTCAGAACGGTGCTTCTCACACTGAGGTGATGAGACACCACAGGGCTGCTTCCTAAAGTTAAGTTTCTCAGAACATGCTACTTGGGTCAGCTGAACAGAATCAATCCCCTGGGATACTTATTTGCAAACCTTACCTTGCACTCACCTCTCAGAACCTGGGGGGAGAAAAGTGAGTGTAGAGTCCAGGAATTCACATTTTAGCATGCATTCCAGGTGATCCTTTTATGCACTAAGACAGTTGGGAAATGTGCAAAGGCAAAATATTATTTTTATAATCATTTTTAATTGAATACAAAATCCACACAAGTTTTTCAAAATAAATACAAGACTTCAAAAAAATTACCTATGAAGTAAATGCTCTCTCTCTCTCATTGGGAATGTTTAGATGAAAACATATGAGAAGCACTGTACCAAAAGCAGACAGAAGACTAGAATATGCTGCTAATATGTTGAAACATTCACAAATTCTATAGCATAAACTCTGCTCTGTATGTCATCTTTACCTGAAATTACCAGTTTTGGTCTCCTGCACACTTCCCAGGTTTGATGGCAGACCATAATTATGTCAGCTGGCTATTCTTGAAAAACAGCTACTAAATGTTGGTGATGCTTACTATAGAAATGTTTATGTGAAAATCCCAAAATACTTGAAAACTGTTTTCAGTGTGTACAGGTTGGCATAACCATAAATTTCGAGTAATACTGCAGTTGGCTAGGGATGTTAAGTTCATGGGCCTCTGATTTTCTGAACCATTTTATCTGTTGTCTGGTCCCCTCATGCCACCCTCTTAATCTAACTAAACATAGAGCTCTTCCTAGCTGGTTAACTATTGAACTGAAGAAATGAAGAATGTCATTACTACCTGAGTTCCATTTGCTTCTTGGGTAATCCTTGTCTACAATGAGAAATCAATTCAATGGCCAGTGTGCAATCAGAATAGCCAAACTATTATTCTGGGCCATTTAAGTCAGATTCTTAAAGATTAAACTTTAGACTTTCCTGTCTGAGCAGCAGTGAAAACAGAATGAAAGTCAGAGTCTTCAAAACCACATCCATTCCAGAATGTGCTAGAACATCATGGCTGCTGATAACCAAAACAGAGAATCCTCGCTTTGAAAGAAATGCACTAAAGAACTCCGATAGGAGGACATAGGGAGTTTATTACCAGAAAGACAGAGGAGTTAGGCGGGCAAAAACAGCCAGCCCTTGACTTAAAAACACCAAATTACCAGTCACCTCCCCAGCTTCAGGTCTCAACTCCCACCCTTTCTACCTTGGAAGTTATTCCACTGAAGAAAGAGGCAAACCAGAAGGTACAAAGAGAATTCTGTCTTTGTTTTTTCTTTCTTCAAACATTTGCTAAAATGTAAGCTTATTTTTCAAGTAAGTTGTAATTCTGATTTTGTGTTTTCCACAAGTCACAGTTCTAGTCTGTAAGATCCTCCCACTGTCACATGGGTAACAGGTCCCTCTCCATCGTTGGGACATGTCTGGAGCTCATCCGAGAGGCCTTGGGCAGCTGTGCCATCTCATTAGCTATTAGGCATCTACTCTTTCTTCAATCAAAATAAATTATTAGCCAAAACCAGTTTGGCTCAGTGGTAGAGCGTCGGTCTGCAGACTGAAAGCTTGGGTTCGATTCCGGTCAAGGGCATGTACATTGGTTGCGGGCACATCCCCGGTGGGGGGCGTGCAAGAGGCAGCTGGTTGATGTTTCTCTCTCATTGACGTTTCTAGCTCTATCTCTCTCTCCCTTTCTCTCTGTAAAAATATCAATAAAAATATATTTAAAATAAAAAATAAAAATAAATAAATGATTAGTGTCATACCAGAATTTCCTGAATAAGACCTCTCATTTTACCTAAGTTGCTATCTTTTTAGAGCCTTTAATCAGAGAATCATACCTACATTTTTTTCAGAACTTGAAAGAAAATTATTTTCATAGCCTCTACCTCTGGCAATGTGCAGTTTTCCAGCCCTTTATCATATTAAAATCTAGGGTGGACAGGAATTTTTTCCTACGGTTCCATTAGTGTTCACTGTTCTTCTTTATTAATCCAAACAATAGGACAAAATAGTTTCTTCTAAACCCACACACTTCAGCCTCCCTTGATTATCCACTTAGACAGGCAATACTCACACACACACACACACACACACACACACACACATACACACACACACACACACACACACACACAAACATGCGCATGCACACACACATATACATACATACATTGCTTGGGTTCTATGATACCCCTAGGCTACCCCCAAACGACTGTGGCCAAATGTTTGGGGTCAATTATGGGAGGAAAAATGGGCCACTCGGGTTCTTAGTATCTGTAACCTCACAAATAGAATCAGGTTTTTTGCAAGTCCACTAAAGAATGCATCAGATTCAATGCTATGTTCTGTAGAGTGAAACTTCCAGCCGAGTGCCTCATATCATATCTACTTTACTTCGATTCTTCCATTGCTGTAACCTGAATTGTAAAAGCTTACTCCAGAAACTCTATCTGTTCAGGCAGCCTTCAGTTTAATAAGAAGAATACATATTTTCCCTTTGCAAAATATAGTATATTCATACATGCATCATATATATATGCATATGTATGATTACATGAGACATATTATTTTTGAAATTATAACTACATTTTCAGAAATATGTTTCTGTTCAGTGTAGGGAGTTGTTGATGACAAATACTATCCCAAGAGCTCTTCTGAGCTCCTTTGCCTCTTTTCCTGGTCCATTCAAATTTAACACTTACATTGAACAGTAATTCACTATGAGCATGGAAATGCCCCTCCACCCTTCCTTGAGTGTGGAGCAGTAAAAGATAAAAAGTTATGATACTATTCTGGTCTTGAGAAAATCAGAATGCCTATTTATTTCTCTTTTGTGAAAAGTGCACTTGAAAAGTAAAACGTGAAGCCCTACCCCACTGCGAGATTAAAAGCAGAGGGAGGTTTGCCTCATAACTACAAATGATCCACGCGGAGGGAACAAGTAATGATAAGTTTTTGAAAATGATAAGATTGTAGCAATCCGAAGCACTGCAAGAAATTGGCAAATTATAAAACGACCAGAAGGAGCCGCAGCAAAGCTCTAATTTTGCAGGCTCTCCAGACCCAGTAAAAGGAGGGGATGCAGGCGGCAGGAAAGCTTTTCTTCTTTCCAGGGTGGCAGACCTTCTAAATCATGAGATACAGGAGGGTAGTTATGTGGCCGAGGTCGGAGAGAGTGACTGATAATGGCCGCAGAGCACAGGACAGTTGAGATATCTGTCAGCTCATTTATAGCATTGTTTTTACGGACACAAAATCCTGCTGGCTTTATTGAATGTGGTAACTGCCAGTGTGAAGTGCACATTAACAGGGTCTGCAGAAGCGACCTCCACCGTGGACTAGATAGCTTCCAGGAATAAGGTCCCAGCTTCTGGGAATCGGGCAAAGGGATGCCAGTTGAAAGAATAGGATCTTCATTGTCAAGTAAGTGTCTGGAGGCACCTGGAAGCAAATGATCATCTATTGGTAACTCACTGATAGACATCTACAGACCAGAATTCTGTCCTGGTTTAAAATCCCCTTATTCCTTGACAATGAAATTACGTGCAAATAAAATCCAAATAACGAACCTAGAATGTAGCCAAATGTCATATGTACTTTGTAGATGTATTAAGACCCATGCAAAAAAATGTTGAAAGGTATTTAGGGTCTCTTGGTCACAGTCATGAAAGAATGGACCATTAGAGATCCTATAAACTGTGACCTCTTGTTTAGATCAGATTTGCCCTCTACCAGACAGCTGGTTAGGAGTCCACCTTTCTCTACGCTGCCACATGCGCTAGCCCCAAAGACCCACTCCCCGCTACTCCACACAGAACCTTCCTGACTTCTGATGTAGTCTCTTGACTGTGTTCCCATAGTTGGCCTCTCTGTCTCTCTTTCACATCCCAGGCCCTTTCCCTGCCTGCACTCAGAGCTTCTTAAGGCTGGCCCAGCCTCTTGCAGCTAAGCCTTCTGCACATGACAAGGACAGAGCAATATAGCACTTCTAAAAAAGTGAGTAATTACTGTTTCTCCCTTACTCACTACCAGAGGCCTGATACACGAAAATTTGTGCAAGAGTAGGCCTTCCTTCCCCTGGCTGCTGGCACTGGCTTCCCTCCGGCACCCGGGGAACTGGGCTTCCCTCCTCCGGCCACCCACAGGCACCCGGGACCCTGGCCAGCTTTCCACCAGCCCGGCTTTGTCAGGAAGGATGTCCGGAAGATACCAGGTCTAAGTAGCATGTTACCCTTTTATTATTATAGATAACCTACTGGTTATCTTTATAAAACCTTCATTGCTAGTTATTTTCCAATGTCAATATTGCTCACTTGTTTCTTTATTTTTGTTTTTAAAGAAAAGACATAAGCACTTAGCTTAACACCTTACATACAGTACAGTGAGCTTTATACCAAACTGCATATCTTACTTTGGTCATTCTTTCTTGATAGCAAGTACAGCACACCTTTTAAAAGATATCTGACCTCTTCAGTTCAGTCAGTGTCATTGATTTAGTCATTCAACAAACATCTATCCCTTCCAAATTCTCAGTTTTTGCATTCTAAAATACCTTATCCAAGAGAGTTTTTCTGTGGCTGGTGAGTCATAACTAATACTTTCTATTTTTTTCCAATTATTTCAATGCAAACACTTCCAAACTGCTTTTATTTCCATTGATTTTCACACATATTTACCCTTTCTCATTCTAAATAATGGATTCTTTTGGTTCTCTATGCTTATGTTTAAATATCTCTTTTATTTGTTATATGCACCTTGCCTTTGCAAAATAATTATGGCTACCGCGTGTAATTATGGTTTAATCACTGCATCCATTCTGTTCAATGATCCCTTTACTAAGTGGAATTACATGTCAAGTTAACACCCTTATCAACTGTTAGTTTTCAAAGAATAAGCTATGCAGTCTTGCTGAGTTTTTCCCAGCACTCGCCTTTTTCAGAATAAAGCATTCTTCCAGAGTGAATGGTTTACAAAAATCTGATAGCAATTCAGTCAGAGGGAAAAAATGAAAACTCTGTATTTTAGTTGTGTTGCAGGCAAGAAAGAACTATGAAACTGAATCTGCCTTCAAAACATAAATTGACTGACTTTTTAAAGCCATTAAATGGTCCACCTTATAAGATTCAACTTTCTAAGATGTATCCGAATTGAATTTTTGAAATAGCAACTCCTGTACCTCCAAAAGCTGCTGTTTTCTTTTCAGGTATTTTGCTCTGAAGAAACTTTCTTGGAAATAAATAAAATGAATTTGTAATTTCTACTTTACCTTTGATTTTCCTCTTATCACCTCAAATTCTCTTCTAAAAATAGAGTATAAATGAATCAGTAAATAGAATAATATCTTTATTATTAATATATCTCTTTAATATATTTTTATTGATTTCTTAGAGGAGGGGAGAAGTAGAAGCATCAATGATGAGATAGAATTATTGATCAGGTGCCTCCTGCACACCCCTACTTGCCAATGAAGCCCACAACTCACGCATGTGCCCTTTACTAGAGTCGAACCCAGGACACTTCAGTCTGCAGACCAAGGCTCTCTCCACTGAGTCAAAACTAGCTAGGACTTAATATTTATTTTTAAGCTCCTATGTGCTGGGAACTCTATTAAAGTGTATACTTGGATAATCATCTTCAATTCACAGGCAAAATGATGTTGCTTTCATTATTATCTTCATTTTACAATGAGGTAACAGGTTTTTAAAAGGTGACTTTCCAAAGTCACACAAGTACTGTGATTTTAGCAACAATAATAAGTTATATCATTCAAACCCAAATACTGATGAGGTCTGCAAATGTCTGGTTTATATATAAGTTAAATAGCACTTCTCAAAGTTATCAAGGAAAAATCAGGAGCTATTGCCTTAAATTCACTAAGGAATGGGAACCTCACACTGTGTGCACACTTCAGTGCCTGCCACCATGGTTTCAATGTGCCTCAAAAGACTTTTAGAGAAATCACAGCATGTGAGAACTTTAAATCACTCTGGTCTCTATCTACAGTCCATTAATACTTTCTGGATGCTCTATTAACATTTTTTTTTTATAACCAAAGAGTTTTCTAGCCATCGTATATAATAAAAGGCTAATATGCAAATTGACAGAAGGGCAGAATGACCGGTCACTATGATGCGCACTGGCCACCAGAGGGCAGATGCTCAATGCAGGAGCTGCCCCCTGGTGGTCAATGCGCTCCCACAGGGGGAGCACTGCTCAGCCAGAAGCCAGGCTTATGACTGGAGAGCGCAGCAGCAGTGGTGGGAGCCTCTCCCGCCTCCACAGGAGGGCTAAGGGATCCCAAACTGCAAGAGGGCATAGGCTGGTCTGAACACACACACACACACACACACACACACACACACACACACCTGCCCGCCTGCCAAGTACACAAATGTTGTGCACCAGGACTTTAGTTAGATTATAAGCAAGAAAAACCAACCATAATTTTGCTGTGTCCCAAGTAAACTACAAATCCATCATATTATGTACATATGCATATAATAAAGAGGTAATGTGCACATTGACCATCACACCCTCGCACAAGATGGCCATCCCCCTGTAGTCACAAAATGGCTGCCCCCATGTGGTCACAAGAAAGCTGCCACAAGATGGCTGGCAGGGGAGAGCAGTCAGGGGCAACCAGGCTGGCAGGGGAGGGCAGTTGGGGGGAACTAGGCCTGCAGGGGAGGGCAGTTGGGAGGACTAGGCTGACAGAGGAGTGGTTAGGAGGTGATCAGGCTGGTAAGCAGAAGTGATTAGAGGCAATCAGGCAAGCAGGCAGGCAGGCAGGCAGGTGAGTGGTTGGGAGCCAGCAGTCTTGGATTGTGTGAGAGATGTCCGACTGCCGGTTTAGGCCCAGTCCCTAAACTGGCAGTTGGACATCCCCCAAGGGGTCCTATATTGGAGAGGGTGCAGGCTGAGCTGATGGACACCCCCAACAGTGCACAAATTTTGTGCTCCGGGCCTCTAGTAGATCATAAAACATGATCTACTAGAGGCCCGGAGCACAAAATTCGTGCATGGGAGAGGGGTGCTGCCCCTCAGCCCAGCCTGATTGATGCCTAACTGCTCCCCTGCCAGCCTGTTTGCCCCTAACTTCCCTCCCCTGCAGGCTTGATCACCCCCAACTGCCCTCCCTTGCAGGCCTGGTCTCTCCCAAATGCCCTCCCCTGCTGGCCATCTTGTGGCAGCCATTGTATGTCCATATGGGGGCAGTCATCTTTGACCACATGAGGGCACCATCTTTGTGTGTTGGAGTGATGTTTAATTTGCATATTATTATTTTATTGGATAGCATAGAGGCCTGGTGCATGGGTGGGGGCCAGCTGGTTTGTCCTAAAGGGTGTCCCAGATCAGGGTGGGGGTTCCCTTGGGGCTTGGGATGGCCTGGGTGAGGGGCCTGTGGTGGTTTGCAGGCCGACCATGCCTCCTGGTGACACAAGCAGAGACCCCGGTATCTAAAATTTATTTATCTTCTATAATTAAAACTTTGTAGCCTTAAGCAGAGGCCAAGGCAGGCTAGGACAGGTGGAAAGCTTGGCTTCCACCATTGACGGGGAAACCCAAAGCTCCTGCTTTTTCTGTGGCTCGAGCCATTTTGGTTGTGCTAATTTGCATCGTTGATTCTGATTGGCTGGTGGGTGTGGCTGGTGGGTGTAGTGGAGGTATGGTCAATTTGCATATTAATCTTTTATTAGATAGGCTTATATAATACTAGAGGCCCAATGCAGGAAATTTGTGCATGTGGGGGGTGTCCCTCAGCCCAGCTTGCACCCTCTCCAATCTGGGATCCCTCTCACAATCCAGGACTGCTGACTCCCACCTGCTCGCCTGCCTGCCTTTCTGATTGTCCCTAACTGATTCTGCTTGCCAGCCTGATCACCTCCTAACCACTCCCCTGCCAGCCTGATGGATGCCTAACTGCTCCCCTGCTGGCCTATTTGCCCCTAACTGCCCTCCCCTGCAGGCCTGGTCCTCCCCAATTGCTTTCCCCTGCAGGCCTGTGTTCCCCTCCCCCCCAATTGCCCTTCCCTGCAGGCCTGGTCCCTCCCAACTGCCGTCCCCTGCTGGCCGTCTTGTGGCAGCCATCTTGTGTCCACATGGGGGCAGGATCTTTGACCACATGGGAGCAGCCATCTTGTGTGTTGGAGTGATGGTCAATTTGCACATTACTCTTTTATTAGATATGATAGTGTGTATAATAGCAAAAACAATTTATTACATTTTAGATATTTTAAAAATATGATCTATTTATAGACTTTTATTATGAGGTATGTGTGTGTATGCCTTTTAATGTAAACTCTTTTATTCAACATGATATAAAAGCAAAATATCTTTGAATAATTTATATTTTGCTTAGAAAGTCACCATACATGTCACAGAAATTAGCTATGCTCAAAGAATTCAAAAACAATAAACATCAAAACTCATTAAGACTTAATTTAAGGATTTTGCAATGTCTCAGGCTTATGATACAGATTAATAGCATCATTTCCTCAATTATGTCAATTAATGAAAATTTTCTGGTAACAAGATGCTGATAATAGACACCTTATTGCTTATACACGCATACAATGTGTACATACCAGCAAATGAAATAAAGGAGGTAGTTTAAGTTCCATTTCTCCAGCAAACTCTCAGTAAAATAATTCACATTATTTGTAGCCTGGTTGCCATAAAACTTTCAACAGCTGAATAAATACCTGAGCGCTGCCCTGTCTTTGTTTCAATTTACTTGCAGAGCTGTGAGCCCCCTTCCCCTGCCCCTAGACAGACCGCCAGGATCCCAGTTCCTAGCAGCGTTAATAGGAGTTGAGTGCTTAATTTCCTGCGAACTGCAAATAAAAGCACCCTTATGTGTCAGGCTCCAAAAGCACAACACGAAAAGGAGTAAACACTGGTTTTATATGGAATCCTTCATATACAAATTATCCCAAAGAGCTTTACCAACAATGAATTTGAAACCGGTAGTTCAGGGATGGCGTAAACAAAAGCGTCAGCCATTGAGTGCTCAGCAGTAACTCGCACAGAGGCCTCCTTGAAATGTCAAAAAGTATATATCTTCCCCAGGATTGCTTCCCAAAGCACAGTGTGTGCGCATGACACTTGCTGTCAATCACAGAACTTCGCCCACACTCAATACAAGGAAAGTGAAAATTTCTTATTTAAAGGATGTGATGCAATAACTTGTACGGTAATGCCCCACAGGGAAAACATGGTTCACAGCGTTAAATTAATTTAGTTGACACCAGGTCACCAGACCCATGGGTTGCTGCTGGGTAGGGCTTAAATATGACCTCCAGCCCCAATGCCCCCAAACCCTCCCCACCCATAAAGACTCCTACATATCAGTCTTGAACAACAAAGAGTACTTTAATGTTTCCCTTACAGTCAACACTCTCCCTGTCCTCTTTTTCCTGTTACTCACTTCATCTTATGAGTTGTGTTCATATCTTCCACACCAAATTAATAGTTCATAAAAAAAATTCTGTGTTGTGATTTCTGTAGCCAACCCTTTTCACCACTTCCCTCAACTAACTGACTCCCAATAAAAGTTGACTACAAATAAGAAGCAGTAAACTTATTCCAGAGCAGGGGTGGGCAAACTTTTTGACTCGAGGGTCACAATGGGTTCTTAAACTGGACTGGAGGGCCGGAACAAAAGCAACCTGACCATGCTGGCACTCTCATCTTGGGCTGCTGGTGAAGGAGCGGAGGGGAGAGCAAGAGAACCCTCCCCTTTTTCGGCTCTGCGGGCCGGATAGAACAGCCGAACGGGCCGGATGCGGCCCGTGGGCCATAGTTTGCCCAAGGCTGTTCCAGAGCATAGACATCAAAAGAAAGTTACACTTTATATCTTTAGTTTTTCAAGCATGTATAGAGATCACAAGAATAACTCTTTTTCTTTTTTAAATGTTAGTGGAAACACCTGAGCCTTTTCAACACCCCCATTTAATCAGTAACATCCAGACACCCTTCTTCAAAATTTCTTTGAAGTTCTTTTGAGTCCACAGAACACCTGTTCTGATGGAACAGTGTGGAAAGCAGAACTTCCAAACATTGGCTGTTGCCCTGGGAAGAAGCTCTTGCAAAGCACTTCTTAGAACAGCTGTACATTGTCCACTTGGAATGAGGGACCAACACTCGTAGGGTTCTTGATATCGCTATCTGCTTGACAGTTGCCAGAAAGGACAGGAAAAAGACAAACTTTCTTCTCTTGGCTTTTTCAGAAATGGTCCTTGTAAGTTGGAGTCTTAGATCACCTCACATCAGTTCTGATGCTCTTGCAGGGTTTTTAAGATTAGGAAGCAGTAGGGACGTTAAGCAGCTGGATAAAAAGAATGCTCCTCCCCTTCATACCTTGTTCTCTGCAGGGGAGGCTCTTTGAGGGATAGGTCTGGGCCTGCAGCAACCTTCTAAGTGCAAGAGTCTCTCCTCTTTTTTTCCAGTGGGCTTCATTGGGGCAGTAGGTGCCACTCACTCAGCCCATCTATCCATCCATCCACTACCTCCAGATCTTTCAAGGCTCCTGAAGCTGAGACTATAATTTTTTTTTCTTTTAACTACCCTGAGACCCTTCCCCTCCCCTTCTCTATTCTTCTGTAGCTGTTCCAGTATTCTCTTGTCTGTGTAAAGTATATTTCACACATAGAAGCACCATATTTACATGCAGTTTCTGTGAGTATCAACACTAAATTAGACCATGCTAGCAACTATAACAGGCAAACATGAAAACCTCGTTGGTTTAACAAAATAGAAATTCATTTCTTGCCTTCACAAATTTCAATTGGGTGTTCTGATTAAGGGGGTGGTTTTCTTCCTTGTGGTGACTCACTGATATAGCCACCTTCCATCTTGTGACTCTGCCACCCGCAGTCTTCTGTTGGATCTTCATTGGCCAGCAGGTCGGGAAAGAGAGAGAGCAGGGAGCAAGGAGGATTGTGAGGGCAGTGCTTAAGGTCCTGGCTTGGAAGAGATGTCCCCCACTCCCTCACACATCCCATTGGCCAGCACTCAAGTCACATGGCCACACCTAATTGAAAGGGAGCTTTATTCTGGTTGTGTGCCCAGGAGGAAGAAGGCTTCAGTGATCACATATTAGTTTTGTTTCTCCCACCACCACCTCATGACCCTCCAGGGAAATTGTTCCCGAGCAAACCTCAGGGCTAATTTAAGACCGAAGTAATTTAGACACTAATTAACTCACTATGAGTTATCAACTGTTGATATTATCTCCTATCAACCATAAGCTGTCCTCCTCATTTCTTCATCTTTATCAGCATGAGGCAATGAGGTCTTCTAGCTGGATAATTTCTGGGTTAGAGAGGAGGGAGGGAAAGCTTTAGATTTTCAGGTCAGTTGTTTCTGTCATAGGAAGTTGTATAAAAAAAGGAATCACTAAACCAAGGCTGGCCTGGCCCTCTGAGGCTGAGTTATAGTTGCATACAGTACTGGGAAGTGCCCCAGGACTTAACATAATTACTCCACCTCCCAAATCCCAGCCCTGCCCCTCACTAGGGACTTCTGCCACACACTCTCTTCAGTTCTGTGTTGGACTGTCAAGTGGGATTTAGGCAGCCTCTGTTCTGCCAGGCCAGGAATAAAACCATTTCTCCATGATCAAAGACCTCCTTACCCTGTCTTCCTCTGGGTGTGAATCTCCTGATTACCTGAGGACCTCCTCCTTATCCAGCGATAAAAACCATTGTGTACAAGAATTCTAAAGCCATTCACCATGTCTTCTTGAAGGTCAAAGTAAAAAAAAAAATAATAATTTTCATATGCTACTACTCAATCATTCATAACTTTGTGTTATAAAAATTTTTCTCCAGCCTTGTTTTGATTACTGCTTTGAGTGGAATTTTTCTACTGTTAAAAATCTTCTTAAAGCATTAGATACCCAGAAGGCTTGGTGCCAATATTACCCTGTTTCCCCGAAAATAAGACAGTGTCTTATATTAATTTTTGCTCCCAAAGATGCGCTAGGTCTTATTTTCAGGGGATGTATTATGTTTCCATTAAGTAGGTCTTATTTTCAGAGGATGTCTTATTTTCGGGGAAGCGCGGTATATAGATTATTGACTTAATTCACCCTTTTGCAACTGTTTCCTTCAGGCAATATAGTATGGTGGTTAAGAGTATAATTCTGCGCAAAATTCATGCACTCAGGGGAGTCCCTCAACCCAGCCTGTACCCTTGCAGTCTGGACCCATGGGGTATGTCCAACTGATAGCTTAGGCCCGCTCCCCAGGGGTGAGTGTGCGTCATAGTGACCGATTGTTCTGCCATTCGGTTGATTTGCATATTACCCTTTTATTTATAGGATAAAAAGAAGAAGAATACTTACCTCAGTTTATTAAGCATTAAGCAAATTACTACATATGGAATATAGAGAACAGGGTTTGACACATAGTAAATATTCACCACCATAATTATAAGCTAGAGTTTACCATTTGTTCACTAAGTAATAAACATAGTTGCCCTAAAACAAAAATTGCAATTCTTAGCTATAAATAAATATACCAAGGATATAGATTCTTTCTGATCTCAGAGATGTTGAGCAAGGCCTTCAATCACCTCCTTCTACGAACAGCCTCAATACTTCACCCCACAGTAATATATAATATTATCATTTTTCTATGTGTCATGAGGTGACAAAGCAGAAAAGCACTCCCTCAGAAGTTCCTAGCAAGACTATGATCAAAAAAAAAAATCTCATTCCATTAAAGTTGAAACAGAATAAGCAAGGATATACTCACCCAATTTTCCACTACATGAAGGCCGTTAACTTCTGACCCAAGTTTCCGAGAAATCTTTCACAGGGCAGAAGATCACACTAGAAAAGACCAGATGATGCCAGAATTTCTTAAACACTGACCTGAAAATTTCTTCCAGTGGTTCCTAAACTTGGAATTATGGACACTGTCTGACAAAAGGAGACTCACTACAGGTATACATTTCTATTCTTGAGAACAACAGAAGCCACCCTGAGCCTGACTGGGTTTCCATCAAACACTCGGTGCTCTCTCTACTATACTCAGAGAAGTCTGGCACTCCCAACTCTAGAATCTGCAAGCTAACTGGACCCTCTCAATTCACATGGAAAGCCATGTCCTTTAAATTCCCAGTCATGTCTGGTTTCCAACATCGTTCATGGAGGAGACAAATGCAGGCAGTAGCTCTAGCTACCTATATGTCAAACAATTAAAAAAAAAAAAAAAAGCTATGTGCAACAATCATGCCCATAGCTGTGGGACAGTAATGTTAAGACAAGAATTTGTATAACAAAACAAAGAATTTTAACAGACATTTAAGAGTCACTCCAGTTACTGTTTCAAAGTCCAACTCTGACCTCTTTCAGGTTCTTTCAAAACTAGTCCTTCAGCAAGTCATCCCACAACAACATAGGTGATGGAAGTAATGCTTACCACCTCAAGTCCACTGTGCGAAAACATCTTTTGCTGAAATCAACCATCATAATTTGGGTTTTACAAATACCTTACAATTTAAATGATGCTTTCGTGTGTTTTTATTATAGAAAAAAAATCCAGGAAACTTCTTTCATATTCAGGTTCCTCCCAATTCTAATTTTCCCTGGTTGTTTGAGACTTAATTTGGGAGGGGACAATGTGGAGACTCTTCCTGGAGTCCAAACACCGAAAAGGATTTTCCCTTCTATTATAAATAATCATTATATTAACAGAAAGCAGTATCATTGTCTGAGCTCTATGTGCCAATAAAATGGCTCTAATAGTTTCTCTGCCTTCCTCACTAAGACATAAGCCAAGTGTCCTTTGAAGGACAAAGATTCACATTTTCTTGATGAAGCAGCTTGAAACTTCCTTGAGATACCTAATTAATCTCTAAATCCCTAATGACACATAGTAGGTATTGAATAAGCTTTTGATAAATTAATTCTTTAAATAATTAGTATAATTATCTGCTCTGAGCTCTTCCCAAATTGATGTCCCAATGAAATATGTTCAATATTTCCCACTTACAGTTATTGAGATTTACAATCAAGACACAAATCAACTGGGGAGTTAGTTCAAACACAAATCAAAATATTGTTTCTCCATGATTTTGATTTTAATTTTCAATCTAATACCAATAGCTCACATACTTCATTAGTTGTTAATATGTGGGAAAATTATGCATTTTTAATTTTGAGTTGTCCATCAATTTTTATACTGTGCATTTTTTGTTATGATGAATGATTTACTCAAAGCTGGCATAGTTAATGTACCTGATCAGAAAAGTGAATGTGCTTCCCCAGTTTATCACTTGGTACTTTTAAATTAGGATTTTCAATCAGTTCCCCCTTAAAAGTGTATTAAGACTTTTTGTTTTCAATCCTTGCAGTTCCAGAGAAATGTGTTTAAAATAATTATTTTAATAACTTAATGGGTTTGATAATTTATGTCTGAGTGAAATTTAGTTACCAATTTCACACAAGTACCCTTAAAACTTACTAATGCTGTGTTACCATGGGCAAATCAGACAGATCTAATTTATCTGCTTCAATTTGTCTCTCTCTTGGCATTTTAAATTCTTGTTTGACTTTGATTTTTATGTTAATTTTTATGGTTTTATTTGCGCAAAACCATTCTAATATTTTTACAATTTGCACACTACTATTATTTATATAAACACCATGTTATAAGATAATGATTGAAGGCAAAATTAATTTCACCAATATTTGCAATGAAGTATATACCATTATTTGCAGGTTTTAATAATTTTAATGAAAACATTTATATTGCCATTTTTGTAAGTCAAAACAATCTAATATTAGAATTTTGTGTGATTTTATCTAATACAAGAACACATTTTAGCCTTAAATTACAGCAGCTTACTTTTTTTTTTTTTTTTTATTCTGGGAGGCAGCAAGGAAGAGCAGAAAGAATATAAATAAGGAGTTAGTCAAAACATAGCTTTGAATCTCTGCTCTGCACATACTGGTTCTGTGACCTTGTAAAACTTAATAACTTCTCTGAGCCCTTAATTTACTCACTTATCAAATAGTAATTATTACCTGGAAAGTTATCATAAGATTTAAATAAAAACACATATTAATCACCAAACACATTGTGTAGAAGAAAATATTCGACAAATAATTTGTCTTTCCTCTTTCTTCTTTTTCCTAAATGCAAATCCAATTGGCTCTAAAAACTATAATCTGAAAGGCAATTGACAAATTGATCAAATAAGCATATCCAATTTGTTGTGTCAGTAGCGTGTGTGCACATGCGCGTGCGCACGCATACGTGGGCAAGTGCGGTGGAATGAGCTACATGTCACACTATAATTCAATTGGCTTTTCTGGCAAGAGTTGATCTTATTAAATGCTTCCCATTTATTTTTATCTCAACAGTGCATTCAGGGAGATTTTCATTTTTTGTTACAAAAAGACTGTTTTATAAATTATTGATCATTTAGCAAATTTATTAGATTGTCAGGGTTACTAACTCAGCTTTTAAAATATATTACTACCTGCATTTTACTACCATGACACTATCACAGAGAACGGAGATCTTTTTCCCTTCCAGATTTCCAAATGATTTCCTACTGTTCACTGTGAGAAACTAGTGGGCAGCAAATTTCAGTCCTTCCTCAACTGGAATTTTCCTTTCTTTTAGACACCCACTAAAAATTTGCATCACGTCTGCCAGTAATTTGAAAATCTATGACTGTAGGGAAAAAATTGTATTTTAAATTATTTCTACTTTTCCAAAATTGCTTTCAAAGAAGGCACAATGAAAAGAGTAGCAATTTTTAACATACCAGTATTCACAGGGCCAAATGCTTTGTTTGTAGCTTGGGATTCTTTGGGGGGGGGGGGGAAAGAATGAGAGAGAGAGGGAAAAAAAAGTATGTCCAGTTTCATTTCTGAGTTTTACTGAAACCTTACCAAGTTCTTGGTGCAGGCTTCATTGCTTTATATAGTATCTGTTTTGTTCTTTGATCTCCTGCTTAGTCCTCCAGAGTTAAAGCGGAGGTCGGAACTAAACCCTCCTCAATCCTGACTTTAAAGGATGAGAAGCTAGAGGCAGTTAAAACTGTAAGAGCGAAAATATTCAAAGCACTTATACCTTATTGATCAGGTTTTAAATTCTAGTTACTGTTTGAAAGAAGGGATTATTGTTTTATTGACTTTATGTTTAAATTATCTAGTGTTGATATTTTTCTTCTTTATGGTTAAGATTAGAGTGTTACTTCATTTAACTCAAGACTTGTTCAAGACAACAACAGAAGTGATCTGTAGATAAAACATAGAACTATGCTACCAAAAACTGTTATCGACCTCCCATTGCACATAAACAAAATCTAAATTCCTTCCCATGGGTTGAAGCCATTTGGCTGCCCACCAACTAAATTCCCTTCCTATGCGGTAGCAGATCCCCATTTTGTGATTCTTCCGAAAGCCAAGGGTCCAAATATTTCTTCTCCACTCCACCCCCAGCCCCCAGCTGAGGCACACAGCCATGACCCTCTGCTTGGCCAGTTGGTTCCCTTCAGGTGGGATTCCAAATCCCAAGAGAAGGCCATAAAGCTGGGGAGATAGGTATGAAATTCTTCCTTATGAACATCCATTAGCAGCATTAACTGTCCTGTGGAGGCACAAACACCAGCATTATCCCAAAGAGACAGTTTCTCCTTGTGCCCTTCCTTAGTTCCTGCTCATTTCTCAAGCCTTTTTCCCTATGTTTTTCACAAGGGAGCTATCCATTACATTACAATGAATTCCTTGCTGCTTAGGATAGCCAGGACTGCCTTCTGTTATTTGCAATTGGCACCTGGCTTATGAATCTTTATTTTCACCAACTCTCTCTGCCTTATGTTGACTGCTGCTGGGTTCATTGAACTTTTTCAGTTCCTCAAACATTTTCATCTCTTTCCTCCTTCGTACATTCTGTTCCCTCTGCTGAGAGCTCTTTTTTCCCCTACTTACATAGCTAGCTCCTCTTCTTGTGTTAAGTCTTCCTTTGAATATCCCTAATGCACAGAGATGGCCCTGTGTGGCAGACATGATCCTACGCCCATGTTGCGTCCTCTTTGTCTCCTCGTCTTCCTTCACTTGCATGTTAGTCCAATACTTGCCAACTCTTAACTTCTGGGGAGCATACAAACAATAAACCACAGATCCTTGAGATCATAAAATGAAGAAAAAGCTAAAATTGTATATCTGTACCATTACCATTTAAACTCGGCATATATTGCATCCAGAGTGTATATCATTTTGAACATGAAGTTTAACGTTAACAAAGGTGTAAATATCACACTTTACGTAAATTTTATTCCCACAACATGTCAGGCATAATCCTCAAGCCATAAGATAAATTATCTGAAGAGTCATGTTTGAACAAAAGGAAACTGAAAACTTAGAGATATTTGAAATTCTAAAACTCGGAATGTAGGATTTAATCTGAATGTTATAAACTTTATGCCAAAGAACATTTTCCTGATATTTATTATAATGCCAATAAAACATAAGATTGATGTCTCAAAAAAATTTTTTACCCTTTTTATATAAGCAAACTTAAAAGAACTTCTGCTGGCTTTTGTTAAAGCAATAGTATTGTAAGATTCTTATATTTTCCCTATGCATAGGGACATTAAAATAAATATTTTCTTACTATAAATTGAAAACCCTGAGACTTGGGGAGCACTGAATTAATCTATGCTGAAGAAGCAAGTAAAGATGACAGCAGAGATTGAAAGATCACCGTGGCTTCTTTGAGACCTCTGTGTGGGGGATATATATCATAAATATGATATGTATATTATATATGTACTGTGGGACTTGAGCAGAGAGCCTTCTGAGAAAGGCACAATAGCAATCGGCAACAGGCATGCAAAGGGCATGATACTTGGGCACAATGCCCATTTGTGGAATAAAACAAAAATTCTTTTCCTCCCTGGAGCAGCAAGAATAGTGCCACCATACTTTGTCAGTTCCACTTCACGTTATTGTGCTCTTCACCCCCTTCATTAAAGCACTGGTATGCAAGTGATCATTCCAATTAATAGGCTCTCCACTATCAGAAGTGGGCCTCTTTCATTTTTCACCAAATTATGAAATAGCTTCCCATTATAACTTATGTTCTATATACTCCAGCCAAGACTTTTCTCTCATCTTAAAATGCTCTGCTTTAAATGGGCCTCTAATGTATAATTTTATTGTTTGAGCATTTCATTTTCTTTTTGATTTATGTTTCTTTATAGCTGGTTAGACAGCTCTTTGTGATCTTTTGATGAAAGATTCTACATAAATAAAATTGACTAAGAAGAGGGACCTGATGGTAGAATGCTCTCTGCACTCTGCAAACTTAAGATCAAGGTTCAAGTCTCAAATTACAGATTCAAAGAATGCTTTAGCTTTTTTGCTTTCTATTTTTATGTTAAAAATTCAGACTAATATTGCTAATTTTGTTCTCAGCTATATACTGTCTGGAGGGATCATGTTGGATTTTTTTAACCAAAATGTATTGAAATTCCAAGGGTAGAAGAATAATTACAATGAGTATGCTGAATGTAAAATTCCAACTTAAAAATATATAGAATTTGCCGAAACCGGTTTGGCTCAGCGGTAGAGCGTTGGTCTGCAGACTGAAAGGTCCCAGGTTCGATTCCGGTCAAGGGCATGTACATTGGCTGCGGGCACATCCCCGGTAGGGGGTGTGCAAGAGGCAGCTGGTCGATGTTTCTCTCTCATTGACGTTTCTAGCTCTCTATCTCTCTCCCTTCCTCTCTGTAAAATATCAATAAAAAATATATTTAAAAATATATATATAGAATTGATATTTAGAACAGACGATCAAATAGATGTCAGTCTTTTGCTAACCAATAGTTAACAGAACACCTTGCAGTCTTTATGTTATTTCCAAAACCTTTTAAACGGTTTTAAAAATTATTTTCCTATTTATATTCTACATTTTTTAAATCCCAGGATATCAAGTACTTTTAATGGTCAATGAATTATTGAGGCAACTTAAGAAAATCCCTTTTCCTTACTGTTTTTTCAGAGACTCATAAATGCCTTGATGGCTGGCTGATTTTTTTTATCTTTCATCTACTATGCTCAGTCAATAGAATCTGCCTTGCCCAATGCAGCTATCTGAATTTTTTAGTGAACTTAAGAAAAATAGTACATAAATGTTATAGTTTATTTTCAGGCTTATTTTTTTTAAATGACAACTTTCAATTTTAAGTAATAGGAACAGCTGTGGGAGCTGAAGGGGATGAATGGAAGGATAGATAGACAGTTATGATCAAAGAGAGAAAGGGTAGGGCAGTGAACAAAATGTTTAAAATATTAACTTTTTTTCTCTTTCTGCAATTTCCCCCCTCTCTCTTATGTTTCCTTCACCCAATACACACAACACTATTGCATTCATTACATGGGGAAGAAGGGATGTTATCATCTAAATCAGGGGGGAAAAATGGCTTTGCATTTCAAAAGCCTCAATTCTGAAGGACCTCAGGATATAAACACAAAATTAGGAGAGAAGACCTAAAGAGAAAAAACTAGGCTATGCACCCTGTGGCCAGGTAAAATATTCCTATACTGAAAGAGGGATGCTGAAAGGGAAGGAACTGGAAAGGGAAAGATGGATGGGAATGATTAAACTCTACCACATGGGGGGAAAAATTTAAAGTAGAAATTACGTTCAGGAATGAATTTATAGCCTAAGATTTGGCCTGCCATACTGAAGTTATCTTGGAGGAGGTGGAACGCTGCCTTGATATCTAGAGATCCAAGATGGATATGCCACTAGATAGCTGATGTCAAATGGCAAAGGACAGTAGTGCAGGTCATGGAGAAAAAGAATCCATGAGTCAGAAGAATCCAAAGAGTTATAGGCATGGGAACACACCTAAGGACAAAGGTGAAGATGAAGATAAGGACATTGACAGGAAGTAAGTGGGGAGTGAGTGGAAGAAAATGGTGACAAAGGTGTATAGATCCATGACTGGAGTAAGACTCTTGAGGAGGGGAGAGTAGGAGAGAGTAGTCAAGAGCAGAAATAGAGCAAGCATTTCAAATAAAAAGAAACACAGATAAGATGTCAAATGAAATGGCCCTGAAGTTCAAGGCTATGAATAAAAACCTCAACAATCAGAATAAGTGGCACCAGTGTAATCTACCACAGGCAGAGAACGTTGTCAGGAAGCAAAAGAGAGACTTGAGAAAGGAAGTCAAGGGAGAAGGGTGTAAATCCATGTGAACTGATGGGGTTTGGAGGGCGTGAGAAGTCTGGGATGGGGGAAAGCAAAATGGAAAGACATGTTATAAAGCAAGCCTTGGTGGGGAGGTAAAAAAAGGTTTCTTTATAAATAAATTGGAGTAGCTAAAATAGGACACATTGGGTTAATAGAGGAGGGGCATAAATGATGATGCATAGGCCAGGGAAAGTATATTTTTCTATTTATTCAAAAAGATATGTTGATTCCTGTGATCCCCAGAGTTATGCTCAAAGGTGGGAAAACAAGCAAAATAAGACATATGTTGGAATTCCTAGAGGCTATGAAACAGGGGAAGAGAGATGGAGGACAGACCAGCAAATCAGTGATAGTGTTTATAAGATGAAAAAGTGCTATTGTAGCTTAGGAAGAAAAAGGTGTGCACACATGTACAGCATGCACACACGTATGTATACACATAGGCAAACACACACACTCACAAACATAATCTAAGCTAGATGCCATTTTTCTCATTTGTAGAAAAATTAATATCAGAGACTTAAGAAATGATTCATGAAAAGTAGCTCTGTGAATTTTCCTTTATCCACTTGATCAGATATATAGACCCATTGATTGTTCATTACTCTTAAAAAACAAATAAGGCCCAGACATGATGGATCAGAGATAGACATTTCTGGTAGTAATATTTTTTTTTCTGATATGTCTCCTCAGGCAAGGGAAACAAAAGAAAAAATAAACAAAGATGACTACATCAAACTAAAAAGCTTTTTCACAGCAAAGGAAACCATACACAAAATTAAAGACAACCCATTGAATGGAAGAACATATTGGCCAATGATACATCTCATAAGGGTTAGTTTTCAAAACTTATAAAGAACTATACAACTCAATACCAAGAAAACAAATAATCCAATTCAAAAATAGACAAAATACCTGAATAGACACTTCTCCAAAAATGACATACATACAAATGGCCAATAGACAGATGAAAAGATGCTCAACATCACGCATCATCAGATAAATGCAAAGTAAAGCCACAATGTAATATCACCTCATGACTGTCAGTATAGCTATCATGAATAAATCAACAAAAAAGTGTTTGTAAGGATGTGGGAAAAGGGAACCTTCATGCACCTGCACTGTGGACGGAAATGTGGATTGGTGCAGCCTCTATAGAAAGCAATATGGAGTATCTTCAAAAAAATGAAAATGTAACTGCCTCATGACCAAGTAATTCCACTTTGGGGGGAACATATCCAAAGAAATCCAGAACACTAATTCAAAAGAATATATGCACCCCTCTGTTCATAGCAGTGCTATTTACAATAGCCACGATTTTGGAAGCAACCCAAGTGCCCATCAATAGATAAGTGAATAAAAATACTGTGGTACATTTACACAACAAAATACTACTTGGTCATAAAAAGAAAAGGAAATCTTACCTCTTGGGACAGCGTGGATAGACTTGGAGAGTATTAAGCCAAGTCAAATAAGCCAGCCAGAGAAAGACAAATACCAGATGATTTCACCTACATGTGGATTCTAATGAATACAATTAACAAGTAAAATAAAAACAGACTCATAGATATTGAGAACAGACTGACAGCCATTAGAGGGGGCTAGGTGAAAGGGGGAAGGGATTAAGAGGGGGGAAAAATAGACACAGCCAGCAGTATGGTGAGTGCCAGAGGGAAAGGGAGGTGGGCAGAGGTGGAAGAGGGCAAAGGAGGGATAAATGGTGGCAGAAAGAGACTTGACTTGAGTGGTAAGTGAACAATGCCATAGACAGGCATTGTGTTATAGAGTTGTGTGCACTTGAAATCTGTATGGTTTTATTAACCGATGTCACCCCAATAAATTCAATTTTTTTAAAAAAAAGAACGAAAAAATATTTCACCACTTCAAGTCCATATGGATCTACACAGCATTCATAAATAAATGTATTTTTTTCTATACCTACTGCCTAATTTTCAATAAGCCAGCCCTGATTTTCTTTATGCCTTCAGTTTATAGGCCAGTGCTTATTTTCGTGGCTGATTAATGGTTCTGATTAGTCCTCCAAGCAGGAAATCCAATATCCCTTAGGGGAACCCTAAAGATGCAGATGACCATGAATTCAAGGAAGCCTATTCACAAGGAAAATCAATGGAGAAAAGAGGCAATGTTAGCTTAGACAACAGTTCTACCAGTTTCTAAATGCAAGTGCTCAGACCGAGGGAGTGGAGGGAGGCAAGGGATAACAGAGAATGCATTCAGAATACCAAATTGCAGCTTCGTCACTCTAAAAGCCGGTTTTAACAACTCCGTTCCCAATGTTGAAATTTAAAGCTTCCTTTTTGTGAATTTTGGCTGGTTTATAACCCTGAGAGAAAACTTCACCCTCTCAGAGACTGGCTGCCTCCTGGACTGAATGTGTGTCCAGGGGACGAGAGGGCTTGATTTCATAGAAGCCACATCACAGCCACAGCACGGGTACTGTGAGAATAATGTCAAGGCCATGGAACTCGGGGAAACTATAGAAATGTGAAGACTACACTAATTCCTGTAGCATGTAGCTTATCTGAGTGCAGATATCACATAATATGAGCATAAAGTTTTCTGAAAGCTTTTTTATTTAATAGAATAGATTGTTTGATGCAACAAATATAACTTTTCCTTGGCCACTATTTAGTTATCCTGGGTAATTCTTTTTTAATGCAGATGTTAATTCTTGGTTAATTCTTTTTTAGTGCAGATGTTAAAAACTAAATAGACTTAATCTATCAAAAAGACTAATGCTTGTTAGCACTTTTTTTTAATTTTTCAATTACAGTTTATGTGCAACATGATTTTGTATTAATTTCAGGTGTTTCGTGGCGGTTAGACAATCATATCATTTACAAAGTCTTCCCCATAATATTTTTAGTATTGACCTGGCACCATACATTGTTATTAATATACCAGAAGCCTAATGCATGAAGATTCATGCTAGAATGGGCTTTCCTTTCCCTGGCTGCTGGCACCGCCCCTTTCCTCCCAGGCCCCAGAGCTGCCTCTTTCGGCTCTGGCCCCACCTTCCCACGCTGCCCAGAGGCCCTGAGAGGCGGGGTGGGGCAGAACACCTGCATTGTCACCATGGCCACGAGGCAAGCACCCACCTCCATCACTACATTGGCACCTGAGTATGCAAATTAACTGCCATCTTGTTGGGTAGCAAGTGCGAATAAGATGAATTGTGTTGGGAATTTGGACATTGTGCTGCAATCACATCACTGCTGTTTACACAAGTTTGTTGGGTTCGTGGAAAAGAAAGAGAGGAAATATATACCATTTTATTTAGGACTCAAGGTTGCAAGTGACAGAAAATTGAGTCTAAGCTGAATTAAACAAAAAAAGCTGTCTTATTGGTTCACATAATTCATTCAAGTCTCAAAGAAGGTGATCAGAAGTGGTTTCTATTTTTTGGTGTTGCTTTACTTCTCAAAGTTCATGTGGAGTAAAGATGGAAGTAGCAATTCCATTCTGCATGCTTCAAGGTTCAAGTCCATCTGGGAAGAATCTTTGCATCTGCCCCCAAAGTCTCAGCAACAGTCTCATTGGCTCTGATTGGGTCACTGCTTATCTCCAGTCACTTTGCAAGAAATGAGATGTGCTAATTGGTTTAGACCAATCAGGATATATCTTTGGAACTGGCAGTGGGCTAATCCTGCCCAAACACAGGTTCAGAGTAGATTCATGTCTTAGGAAGGAGACTATGGAATCAAAGACACAGCCAGTATGGACAAGTAAGCCTGTCACTCCGCAATCTCCTTCCTAAGACAGAGAAAAAAATATGTTACCTCTGTCTCTAAGAAGATGGGATTATTTCAAAAATGGAGACAAGGACCAAAGTAAGGAAATAAAAGTGAGTACTACACTGACCCCTTCCACTCTAAAACCTGGAACTTTAAGGAGGCATGACATAGTCCACTAACAAACTTGGCATAAAAAGTTATTCGCATAAAAAGCTAAGAATATGTGACTGAAAACTTACATGATCGTCTTAACAAGCCCATCAGAAGTATCTACCCAAGTATCCACTGCCCCCTTCCAAGGTGATGCTGTCCTACCAAACTGCTGCCACTGTCCCAAATATCTGGACTTCCAAAGCTAGTAGCACATTCATTTAACTATTTTCAAATGTGGGAGATCTGTATTCTTTGTTCTTAAAAAGAGGATTTGATTGGAGGGAATAAAATTTATTCAGTGCTGAATCTTGTGAATAAGAAGTTTGAATGAGCTGATTGATACTATTTTGTTCAAAATTAATATAGATAGAGATTCCTTTTTGAATGTGACTTAAAAATGACTATTATGAAAGACCTCCAAATATATTTTGAGCAAATATTATTAAATAAACTAAAGATGGCTATTTAGAAGAAAAATAATGCTTGGGTAAACATTTAAGATCTTAAGTGCTTGTTAAAAAAAATACCAGTCTCATTATTTTTGGCCTGGTCCATTGAACTTAAAAATTTTCCCCTTCAAGATATCAAATTACAAAATAACAAGATTATGCAGAATTTGACCCATAATCAAAGCTATTTATATCTTTAGTCCTTTGTTCCTGCATATTTTAAAAGCGATTTGAGACTACACGTAGTAATGCAGTTTCACTAACAATTCTAATTTGTGATTATCCATTAAATGAGGAAATACCACTCAATATTTTCTTTCTGCATATTTGGATGATATGAAAAATAAGCTTAAGATATGAGTTTTATAGTGGTATTTCTAAAAATAGACTAATTGGGCTAAAACGCAGATTCACACATTAATGCCACATCCTGATGCAAAAAGAACATTTTAAAATTTACACCTGCCTGAAGAAATTTAATGAGCTGCTATTCATATAAAGATTTCATTCCTTAGTGAAAGGAAGCATGTAATGGGGGGAAAAGCCAGCTTTCTTTCAAGTTGTTTTATGCTGCTTATTGATATACCCAAACGAATCAGCCCTTTGTAGAGACTGGCATCTCCATGACAAGATGCAAGTTGCGAGCCCTGACTCCATAGAGCAGAGAAAGGAGAAGGACATGAAGAACATTTCTTTTTCACACTCCTCCCTGAAGCCGCTGCTGCCGCACAAACTCCAGCTCTGTTGTGTAATGTTTGGAAGGCAGAGGCAGCAACAACATCCTGGGAACAAGTGCAATTTCAACATCTCAGGTCCAGCGCATCCTATAAGCAGACACACATTGTCCAGTCCAAAGTGGGCCTGCCCAAAGCTTAGGAGGATGTTGTGGAACACACACCTACCAGTGGAGGATTATCAAGCTAATTGCTTGCCTTGTTTATATACTGATTGGTTTTCAAATATAAAATCAGTGCCTACTATAATGCTCTTGGGCAGAGTAGAATTCATATACTGAGAAGCCACTGTACACATTGCCACATAAATTCTAGTAGAATATTTCAGACAAGAAATTCTTTATTTGGAATATACCTGTAATGAATGCCAAATAAATGTATCAGTAGTCTCACAATACTAAATAATATGAATTATTAGAATAGCTTATAAAATATAAAAATGACCCTCCTAGTGTTATAAAGGAATTCAATAATTTTTTTAATTTATTAAGGTATTATATGTGTACATAGCTTACCATTGGCCCCCCCACCTCCCATTCATGCCCTCCCTCCCCAGAGTTCTGTGTTCCTTGGTTGTACTTACATGCATGCATACCAGTCCTTCGATTGTTCTCTTATCTCCTTCCAGGTCTCCTTCCCCTCCCCACTGTCATTTGGCAGTCTGCTTGTTTTATGGTGACTATCTCAGGACCACAGGAATAGAATCTGCTCCTCCTCTGGTTCACACCGCCCCTCCCCCCAGGGCACACGGCCCCCCTGGGGCACCCAGCTCACCCAGGGCACACGGCCCCCTGGGACACACGGCTTACCCGGGGCACACGGCCCCCTGGGACACATGGCTCACCCGGGGCACATGGCCCCCTGGGGAACACGGCTCAGGGAATTCAATATTTTTAAAGTTATATTTGAACTATTTTTATCTTTTCTGATAAATTAATGGTGCAAATTTATTGAAGATAAGTGTAATCTGAATGATACACAGCCTCAAAGAAGATAATGCTGTATATTAAATATATATAAATATATTATAAATGTCTATTAACATAGTTCGTGAAGATAAAGGTGAAAGCATTTGATGTGTCATGTTTTAGTGAATATGACAGGATTGAAAATATTTTCCATCACAACTTATTCCCTAAAAATATCAGCCTAAATTATTAAATTAGGTCCAAACAATTATAATCTTATTTCTGAATATTTAAAACAATCTTAAAGGAGAGAGAATAATATGATAAACCCTTATCCACCTCTTACCCAGCTTCAAAAGTTATCAACATATGAACAAGCCTGTCACATCTATAACTCTTCCCACATACACATTTCAATTGTTTCATTCATAAATACTGGAATATGTATGTGTAAGAGATAAGGTCTTGACTCTTTGTTTACACTTGACCTCAGTCAACATCGTTATCACACCTAAAAAATCATAGTAGCTTTTTAGTGTCATCTAATATGTAATTAGAGTTCTGATATCCCTAATTGTCTCATAAATGTGTTTTGCTTACTTTGAACCAGAATCTAAATGAGATTGATACATTGCATTTAGTTGAATTATCTTTTAAGCCTCTTGTGATGGCACTCTCTCTCTTCACTCGTTTTTTCCTTACCACTTACGAGTTTTAAAATGGATAACTTGCCCTGTTGTTGCCCACATTCAGGTTTTAGCTGATTGCATCCCACGATGTTAATATGGGCCTCTATCCCCAGTATTTCCTAAAAACAGGCAGTTAGACCCAGAGGCTTAGATCAGATCCAGATCCAATTTTTTTGCAACAATGCTTCCTGGGGCTGCTGTGTACATCCTATATATTTCATCAGGAAGCCTAAAATGAATGGTTTCTTTTTGTTATTAAAGCTTTATAAATGGGTTCAACTGTCATCAGCCTTTCCTGTCAAATACAGAGCTTCCTGTTAGTCTCCCATCTAAAATTTTCAACAGCCTTTGGTGATCATTGCCTATATCCATTACTTCCAAATTAATTTTTAGATAATCAATATATATTATTTGATATTTGAAAGCATCCATTGTCTTATTAGCTGTGTCATTTAGTTACATGAGGCTTCTGTTCCAATGGCCACAACATGGAAATTCTATTATTTTCTTCCTGTGTTTCAGTCAATTTGTGATATGATTTCTTATGATAACATTTTTTTCTCAACTGCACCAAAAAATTCAATTACTTCTCCTTAATTTTTTTATCTTTTTTTAAAAATAAATCTTTATTGTTCAGATTATTACAAATGTGTTCCTCTCCCCCCCCCACCCCTGCACCTTAATTGCTTTCCTCCACCAAGTTCCCATCCCACCCTCTGCCCTTTCCCCATCTCCCAATGTCCTCATCCATAGGTGCACAGTTTTTGTTCAGTCTCTTCTCAAACCCCCACCCCCCTTTTCCCCAAGAATCATCAGTCCACTCCCCTTCCATACCTCTGATTCTATTATATTCACCAGTTAATATTGTTCATCAGGTTTTTTAATTCCCTTGGTTTTTAGTTTCATTTGTTGATAGTTACGTATTTATTGTTCATAATTTTTATCTTTATCTTCTTCTTCTTCCTAAATAACCCCCTTCAGCAATTCATATAATTCTAGTTTGGCGGTGATGAACTCCTTTAGCTTTTTTTTATTTGTGAAGCTCTTTATCTGGCCTTCTATTCTGAGTGATAGCTTTGCTGGGTAGAGTATTTTTGGCTGTAGGTTCTTGCTATTCATCACCTTGAATATTTTTTGCCATTCCTGTCTGGCCTGCATGGTTTCTGTTGAGAAATCAGCTGACAGTCGTATGGGTGCTCCTTTATAGGTAACTACCTGCTTTTATCTTGCTACTTTTAATATTCTCTCTTTTTCTTTTGCTCTTGGGATTTTAATTATGATGTGTCTTGGTGTGGTCCTCTTTGGATTCCTTTTGTTTGGGGTTCTGCCGGCTTCCTGGACTTGTAAGTCTATTCCTTTCCCCAGGTGGGAGAAGTTTTCTGTCACTATTTCTTCCAGTATTCTTTCGGTATCTTGCTCTCTCTCTTCTTCTAGGATCCCCATAATTCTGATGTTGGTTTGCTTGAAATTGTCCCAGAGGTTTCTTACACTATCTTCAACTTTCTGGATTCTCTTATCTTCTTGCTTCTGTAGATGAGTGTCCTCTGGCTCTTTGTGTTCTAAATCTTTGTCTTGATTCTTTCGATCTTCCAGTCTGTTTTTAGGAGTCTATGTAATATTTTTTATTTCAGACAATGTTTTCTTTATTTCTAGTTGATCCATTTTTATTTCTAGTTGATCCCTTTTCATATCCTCATAGGTCTCATTTATTTTATCGGCCTTTTTTAGGAAATTCTTGAAAAGCCTTAAAACTGTAGTTTTGAACTCAATGTCCATTATTTTATTTTCTTCCATCTCCTTCCTTTGTGTCCTGCCTCTTGTCTGTATTTTAGTTGTTTCCCTGATTTGATGGAATAGTTTTGTGTGCTAGGTGTTCTGGTAGAGCCCAGTAGCACAGCCTTCCCAGTTACCTATGGTGGACAGTCTTGGTGTAGCCCTTTGTGGGCTGTGTGTTCAGTCTTGTTGTTAAGCCTTGTTTATTGTTGGTATCATTGGGAAGTGTTGATCTCTAAGACAATTGGCTGTGAGGATCAGCAGTGTCTCAGCTATGAGGACTTCCATACTCCACTTGGATGGTGTGGAGTCTCAGGGTGGTGCAGACAATCTTTGGTTTCCTGTCAGTCTCGCCTTAGAAAAGTCCTGTTCGCTGTGAGTCTTGCAAGATTGGTTGCAGGCGTGCGCACCTCTTTGGTAAAGGTGCAGACAAGCTTTGGATTCTAGCCAATCCCTCCTTAGAGAAAGCCAGCCTCTGGGAGAGCTTCTGTGCTCAGTGTGGATGGGGCAGAGCCTCGGTTTGGTGCAGACAAGCTTTGTTTTCCCGTCAGCTCCTCCCCAAGTCCCACAGTAATGGCCTCTGGCTTCACACACCTCCGAGAGATCTCTGCCTGCTGCCTGACAGTCTGGCCTTTCCCTGACTGGGGCCATCTATCAGAGCAATAAGGTGATTCTGTTTTCCTCTCAAACAAGAAAGCCAGCTGCATGTTAGCTGTCCACCCTCTCCATGCTGGGAGTAAGCCAGCAGCAAATTCAGCCTGGCCCACCCTCTTAACACACTGGGAGTCTGCCAGCAGCAATCTCAGGCCAGCCCTCCCTCTCTGCGCGCAGGGATTAAGCCAGTGCCTTTTCGCATGCACAGTTCTCCGTACCTTCACAGTTTCTGAGGGTCAGCACGCCTTCTCTCTCCTTCCCAGATGGCAGAGCCTCCTCTCAGCTAGCCATCCAGTGCTTCAGGGCAATGCCTCCCCTGTTTTCCAGTTCTAAATTCAAATTTGTTGTGGTAGGCTGCATTCAGGTGTCTACCCTATGCCTCCATCTTGGTTTCTCCTCCTCTCCTTAAATTTTTTAATGTTGCATATTTACATGTTTACATTTTAATTTAATGTTTTTAATTAAAATGTTAAAACTTGTATTGAAATATAGCTTCAACACAGAAAAGGGCATGAATACTAAGTCCACAACTCAATTATAATTTCCATATAAATACATCTGTGTAACTACCATACAGAGAAAAATATAAAACATTTCCAGTATTCCAGAAAGCTCCCTAGTAGCCCTTCCCAGGCAATACCTCCCAAAGGTAAGTACTAACTAATCTCTACCACTACGGGCTAATTTTACCTGGTTTGACTTCATATAAATAGAATCCTCCAATGGGTATTCTTTAGTGTCTGGCTTCTTTTTCTCACTGTTATAATGGGAAGTTCATCAATATTGTATGTGCAGAAGTAGCCCACTTTTCCCACTGATATGCAGTATTAGATTCTATGAATATACCACAATTTGTCTATTTATAAACTAACTTAATTTTCATTTTAAAAAATTAAGTGAATTTACGCCGAAAGTTATTCAATGAATAGAGTGTCGGCCTGTGGACTGAAAGGTCCCAGGTTCCATTCCAGTCAAGGGCATGTACCTTGGTTTCGGGCACATCCCCAGTAGGGGGTATGCAGGAGGCAGCTGATCAATGTTTCTTTCTCATCTATGTTTCTAATTCTATCCCTCTCTCTTCCTCTCTGTAAAAAAATCAATAAAACATATTTTTAAAAATTAAGTGAACTTTTATTAATACATGTTTCACGTCCTCTTAGACTCTAATTCTTTATTTTGTTTGCCTGTTTTTTAGTCTATGCTAAATTGTTACTGTTTGTGGAATAGTGAACTATAATTATTTGAAAATAAATTTATGTGGAAGAATTGGTCAAAATTAAATGATATCAGAGATGTAATTATTATGTCCTCTAACTGACTAACATAGTGCTTAGAAAAACTTTACTTACATAGATATAAAGTTCATGGAGTTTAAGATCTTCACCATAAACTAAATATGCACTCTTTCTTTGTTCCATCTCTTTGTCCAACAACATTCTCATCCATAAAATTAGTGTAATGAAATTGTGTTACTGTCAAGAAACAATAATAATGGGTGTTAAATATAAAGATTAAATTACATGGTAAGGCCAAAGAAATTTAATTTACATGACATTAGGACTAAGTATTTAAAATATTATCTCATTTATTTACCAAATTAATACTCATTGAGAACCTACTCTGCCAGTTGCTAAAAGGGGGTGCAGGTAATGTATAAATAATGCTGAGCACTTAGCTATCCTGTACTAAGGTTTTACATTTATCTTTTTATTTCATCTTTACCTATGGAATTGATGCTACTATTAAACCCATTTACATGTGAGGCATAGAGAGATTAAGAAATTTGTTAAGAAATATGTAGAGAGAGGGGGGTTGGGGAGGAGGGAGAGAAAAAGGAAAGGAGGTAGAGAGAGAGAGAGATTGATGTTGAGGAACTGGGTCACTCAATTGTGGCAAATCCAAAATTTTATGGGTAGGCAGGCAGGCTGGAAATCTAGGGAAAATTTGACGCGGCAATTTGAAGCTGAAGGCAATCTGATAGAAGAATTCCCTCCTCCGGTGGGAGGACAATTGTTTTTCTATGCAGTTCTTTAAGGTTGTACATTTTTTAAAGTAATCTATTCTTCTCAAAGTTTGATGATGTAAATATTAATTCCATATAGGAAAATATAATCACAGAAACATCTACAATAATGTTTGATCAAATATCTGGGTATCATGGTTTAGCCAAGTTGACATAAAAGCAACCATCACATAAAGGATTATGTGGGTTGAATATAACTTTTGCTGAAAAATCTGGGTTCTGGGTTCTTTTAATGATTCCCATTAAATAACCACTGTCTTTCATAGTCACTCTATCTAGTCAAGAGTGTATCTAATCCTCTCAATGCCCTGGAAAGTGGCAAGGACTGGCTTCTTACTCTTTTTATCTCTATAAGTTTTCTCCTTTAGGGGATTTTTTAAAATATATTTTTATTTATTTCAGATAGGGAGAGAGAGAAAGAAGCATTAACAATGAGAGAGAATCATTGATCGGCTGCCTCCTACACACCCCACACTAGGGATAGAGCCTACAACCCAGGTGTGTGCCCTTGACAGTAATTGAACCTGGGACCCTTCAGTCTGAAGGTCAACGCCCTATCCACTGAGCCAAACCAGCCAGGGCTAGGGGATTTTTTTTTTATTGACTTTAGTAAGGAAAACTGAAAGAATGAGAGAGATGCTGAAAAACCAGGACTACAGGCTTTATTAGAGGAGAAGGACCCAGCCGGGCTGTCTCACAAGGGGAGAACAGCAACTCGTGCAGAGGGGAGCAGCCCTTTTGAGGGGCAGAATGGGAAGGGAAGAGGCCTTTTGAGGGGCAGAATGGGGCTTAGGGTACTTGGCACACGCTGATTGATGGGTTCATATAAGGCGCATGATTAGGCACTTAGGTATTTAGGAATCGAGAGCTTAGGGTATTTGACAGGTGCTGATTGGTGGTTCAATGTATAGTCCATACAAGGTGCCTGGTTAGGTGCTCAGGAATGTCCAGACCGCAGGTGCAGGTGGGGAATGGAGGATCTATCAAAAACTGGATTCAGTGCACTTTTCTTTAAAATAGGATATTAGGGAGAATCGGTTTTGTTTTCCTTTTTTTCTTATCCCCCTCGCCCCCTAGTAGCCTTCTATTTTCTGCACTGCTTCTAAAAACAGGGAGCAAAGTAAGGAGTAACACCTCTCTGCACTAGAACTTTCCATCATTTTCTCTCACCACCACTTTTTGTAATGCATTAATAGAAAGCATACCATTTTCCACACTTGTCAATAAAGAAAAATAGTTATTTTTTATTTCTTTATTGATTAAGGTATTACATACGTGTCCTTATCTCCCCCATTGTACCTCCACTCCCCCCCACACACTCATGCCTTCACCCCCTATTGTTTGTGTCCATTGGTTTGGCTTATATGCATGCTAAGTGAAATAATCCAGAGAAAGATAAATATCACATGATCTCACTCATTTATGGAATATAATGAGCAACATAAACTGATGAACAAAAACAAATCCAGAGACAGAAGCTTCGACCAGACTGTCGAACCTCAGAGGGAAGGTAGGGGAGGGTTGGGGGAAAGGGGAGAAATCTGTACAATGTTTTTAAGCTTTGGGGAGAACTTTTTGTGATCCTTCTCTGTTCTGCCACCTGTATCTCTAGAACCCAGCTGACTCCATTCAATAGGAAACTCTTCTTTGAAAATATGTTCAAAGAAAAGTTGTCCAAAGTTGCACAGCAGATTCACAATTTAATCTAAAGTAAAATCCAGGGCAGAATATAATCAAATTTAGAACCAAGGGCAATTTACAAAGTTTGTCTAAGCCATAGCACTAATTCTGAAATTATTGTCACTAAAAAAAAAATTGTCCTTTTTTTCCAATACATACTCTCAATGGCTATATAAAACCATTTCTTTATACCGCATGATGATGCAAGTGCAGTTTATAAAGCTAAATGCAATTTGATAAAAATTATTTACCATACAGGATTTAGCAAGTTCCAAAAGAGCCATGTAGTTGCTAGAAAGCCTTTCATTACACTGAAATTCAAAAGAAAATAATGTTAATTTTAGATAAGGCAGCCATTGCCCTCAGCTCACCTGCTTGTGCCCATCACTGCATAGTGCCTTATGGTAACCGTTCCCTGTAATAGCAGGCTGGGCCTGACGACCTCTCAAGGTCATCTCAAACCTTTTGATTATATGGATTGTGTGCTGAAAATTACAGGCCAACATATTTATACAAAAGCTGTATCATTTTCTTTCTACAACTGTCATCTTTAATGTTACCTCAGGTTTTGTATTTAAGATGTATACCCCTGTTTACTTGTTTCTAGAACAGTTGAAAAATTATTACTACCCATTCTCAACTTTCAAGAGCAATTCAGGCAGATTTCACAAGGTTAAATAAAACTGAATCTGAATGTTGCATTTTGTATATGTGGTTATAGCTCTCAATTCCTTTTATTTTTGCTTAACACAAGCCTGAAAGTCGAAGATATCCATATCATTTTAATTTTTTAAATGTTTTTAATGTTTATATATTTTCATTGTTTAGGAAAATAACACCATAGTTTTCCATGCAAGTCAAGATTATTGAGATCTCTAGGTTGTTAGGGGGGGGGGAGTTTAAAATTACTTTAGAAAAAAGGAGGATAAAAGTGAATGCCCTCACCCTAGCTGGTTTGGCTCAGTGGATAGAGCATTAGCCTGCGGACTGAAGGTTCCAGGTTCGATTCCAGTCAAGGGCATGTACTTTGGTTGCGGGCACATTCCCCATGGGGAGTGCGCAGGAGGCAGCTCATTGATGTTTCTCTATCATCGATGTTTCTAACTCTCTATCCCTTTCCCTTCCTCTCTGTAAAAAAATCAATAAAATATATATATTTTTAAAAGTGAATGCCCTCGGTAAGATATGGTTGAAAATGCATTAGCTATCATCAGTCCATGGGCTATACTATTGTCATGAAAAGAATGTATTACATATATACCAACTGATTTAAGAAATGTTCATGAGGTTTTGTTAAATGAGAAAAACAAGACATAGCATACTATGGATTTGATCCTACTGTTTGTAAAACAATGACAAAATCTTTATAAGAACATGCATACATTTTATAAAATACACAATGATGATCTATGTATTACATATATTTTAGATTATTTTTAGTTTGAAGAAAGCACAAAAAATACAACAGGTTATTAACATAGGTTTCTTTAGGCAAAAGAAGACAATGTATAGTGGGAGAGATATATGAGGAGGAAGGCGAAATAAGAAAAACTAAAATGCCATTTAAAGTTATAACATGTGATATGACACCACTTGTGTAAAGTGATGTCAAGTGTTTGTATCTATCATAATAAAAGCATACTATGCTAATTAGACCGGACGTCCTTCCAGATGCCCTTCCGGATGAAGCCGGGGCTGCTAGGGAAGCTAGTGCCAGCAGCCGGGGAAAGGAAGGCCTACTCTTGCATGAATTCCATGCACTGGGCCTCTGGTAGACATAAAGAGATACCTGAAAGAATAGTCACCAAAATATTAATGCTACCATGTCAAGGAGATAGGATTCTAATCGATTTATTTTCTTGCTTATAATTGTTTTGTTTTGATTTGATTTGATTTTTTTCAGTGGGAATGTATCAGCTAAATGATTGAGAGGGCAAAATAACAGCCTTTCCATTGTGGATGAAAAAGAAGAAACAGAGGAGTTTTCCTTAATCACATGGGTTCTTTCTTGGCTCTGATACAGCTCACCCCTCTGGGTTGAGACACTCCAGTGAAAACTTACCGGGCCCAGAGAGGAACTAACTGAGGTGGAAGATTTGACCTCACAGGCTCTCACTGATGTCAGGTGGCAGGAGACCTGCAAGAACTGTTCCAAACTTAACTTCTGGCAAAACCTGACTGCTAACTGGCCCTCCTGAGTGAACATAGTAAAGTAATGGGATTAAAATCATCTTTCTCGAGTGCAAGAGGGGAAGTCGATTTCAACACACTCAGCCACTGGCCGTGAAGGCTGATGGGACAGACTAGTGTTGGGCACAGGAGTCAGGCTGCCAGGATTTGGATCCTGTTCCCACTACTCAGAGTTTTCCATTTCTTCATATGCATAGCGAGCAGAATAATACAACCTGCTATAAGGAGTAGTTGTGAGAATTAAACGTCAATGCACAGTTCTTAAATCCACCCCTGCCTCCTCGCAGGTGGTCAGAGTGTTAGCTACTGTGCTTGTCCTTTCACAGAGAATAATAAAAACTTAATTTGAAACATTTCTTTCAATCATTACCATTGATCTAATTAGTCATACTTAATTATTCACAGCTAATAGTAATTATTCACATTTGAGGAGAGAAGGGTTTGAAATCACCTTAGCTATTGAAATTTTGACACCAAAGCGCAGAATGTATCATTTATGTATAAAATACTGACTCCTATGACGTCTGGGGGCTGCTACCTCCGGGATCAGGCTATGGGACATAATAAAACAGCCTTTCTTCATATCTCTGGCAAGTGGCTCCCAACCCCAGTCTAGATTTAATAAAAGCACATGTATTAGTTTACTCTGTGTGAAGCATATTCTCTCCCTATCCCAAAGCTCCTGAGATTATAAAGAAGCAATACCAAATGAGAAGAGAACATTAATGTAAAACAAAAAAATGTCCTCTATGTTGGTGCAAGAATAGATACCGATCCCTATCCCCTCAGGTCTCTAGAGGTGGCCTTTCCTCAGAGGTATGAGAGAAAAATGTGCAAAAAGTCGAGATGTGTTTGAGGGTGCCCCAGCCATTGCTGGTTGGAAGATAAGCTGCAGAGTCAGCCATTGTTGTGGTCTACGACGTTGTGGTCCTTCTTAAGCTGCCCCTCAGCCTGCAAAGGTTTCCTAGACTCAAAGACAGTTCCCTGTCTCAAAATCCAGGTGAGCGTGCCTAGCTGATACCCCTTTCCCATCCACAGAAATGTCAAAAAACATCACATCACTACATTTGAAGTGGAAAGGGTTTGGCCTTATTTTCCACTGGCATCATTATTCACCAACATCAGAGGAATGGTCTTCATCAGCTGCTTCCCCGGCTGTCTGAGGGTAAAATGGAGGGGGAGGGCACCTCTGTGGTGGGACACTCAGGGACTCAGCACCTTCTGGCTTCTCTTCTCCCCTCATTCAGGTTACATCTGATTAAGACAATGATCCTTGAACTTTTTTGTTTCAGATCCCCAAATCAAGAGCTTTTAGTTATGATGGTTACCTTTATTGATGTTTACTAGATTAGAAATTAAAGCAAGACTTTAGATGTCGTTTTAAAATAATAGTAACACATGCACCATAATGTAGCATAGATATTTTATGAAAGAATATATTTGCCAAACAAAATTGTACTAAGAAAAGTACCAATGCTTTACAAGGAGATTTTTGCAAATCTCTGTAATGTCTGACTTTAGATGAATTCTCCTATCAACCTTTTGTGATGTCACATGTGTATAGCCTCCAGAAAATTCTATTGTACACGCTTGAGAGAGTGATAATGCAAATAACATCTTACTATTACTATGAAAATAGTTTTGAACCCAGGGAACCTGAGACCATACTTTGAGAACCACCCATTTAAGGAGAAAGAACTAGACATTTGTGTCTTGGCCGCTCTATCAGCTCCCTTTGGGACCCACCTTTTCACCACAAGAAAGAACTTCCCTTTCAGCTCTGCCTCTCCATCCCGCTTGTGATTCTCCTGTGCTGCCTGGGAGGAGGAGGTTAGCTTGGTCCCACTCCGGGCTTGGTTTTAGGAATTCCTTCATGGCCCACACCCCCCACCTGTGCTCCCCACCTTCTCCATCAGGAATAAAGCTGGAGTGTGAATCTTCTGCCTGCCTCCTTTGCCTTTCTCTCGGTTACTTATGAGTGTAGTGAGGATGGGAGCCAATCATAAAGCCCCTCAAACACCAGCAATCCTAAGCGCTTTCATACCCCCAGAGGCCCCAGGGTGCTTAGCATTAGCTGAGGCCCTTACCTTGGGGTATTTCAGAGAGGATGCTGAGAGTGGGAAGTTCAAACTGTCTGGTGATCCACTAACCAGACCATAGGAGGCATCTCTGATCATTCTGAGGTTGATTTAGACACCCACACCAGGAAGGAGCAGGTTTCTTGAAAACTATGTAAAATGTGGTTTCTGCTCTGGCGAATGAGAGGAGCAAAGCAAGTTGGGAGAAAAGAGAAAGGAAATATGCTTGATGCATCACCTCTCAGGGTTTTCTGTCAAGGTCAAAGACCATCCTACCCTCCCCCCCCCCCTTCTGCAGTTTACACAGAGCAGGGTGCCGGATTGGGTCTGCGCATCTCCGTCCCTGGTGAAGCAAACATGGGGGAGGAGACAGGGGCCCCCTAGAGCTGCCCTCACAGAGCCACGAGGGCACAGCTGCCTTTTCAGGGCACCTGGCTGTGGTGCCTGAGACCAGTCGAGGCGAGTCATCGTGAGCCAAAGGGAGGAAAGCCGCTACACCTGCCTTCCCAGGCCTCTCCCATTCCTGGGGACAGGGTTTTTGATTTACTATTCCTTGTGCCTGCATATACCAAATGATCTGGGGGAAAGCCTCTTTTCCATTTTTATTGCTTCATTTTTACACAATAGACCATCTCCTCTGCATTCCAGTTATGCACCAAGCACAGCATTCATGAACTGCACCCGCTGCCACTGAAGTTTTAAAATGCTGCTTTACCATTTCCAGACCCCTTCTGAGAAGAGATATCGCCTTCCATAAGAAATAAAATGGCCCCCACAGACACCAGCTCCTGTCAGGACACCGTAAACCCTGCTAAGCTTTACTCTGCCCGGGCCCCGCACTGCACCCAATACGGCTTTGGGGCACTGGGCTCTTTAAGGGTTTCCACCTGTCCGGGAATAAAGGTGAAACTTCGGGATTACTTCCTCAAAATGAAAAGGTAAAAGTCTGCCCTAGTTCATCTTTATTTCGGCTGTCACGGCACTAAAATGTTGCTGAATCGGAGATATTTTACATAGTTTGTCAAAATGATACTCTTCCAATCCAAGCCTTCTCCCTCAGGGAAAAATAGATCTCGACATCGGAATATAGCAGTTCTGATCTGCTGGTGATTTATCCTCACCAAGCCCAGGAAGAGAGAATTAAACTTGGTAGTTTATCAGAAGGAAATGCGGCTTGACTCCCCAATACATCTCACCGTGCTTCCAGAAACAGAGCTACGGTGTACCCTTAATCATAGGAGGGTAACTGTCCCAAACAGTGCTGGCTTTCATTTCAGACGGAGCACGTGACTTCACCTTGCTTTACACGGTCCGACCTGCACTACCGCTTATCCCCAGGTTGTGCTCCTTGCTAGATTATCTGGTAGACATACTTCTCAGGTGTAGAACAGGTAGCCTTTCACTCTCTTGGTTCCATAAGGTGGCTACTTGCCCTACTGGCATGGCTCAGTGGGTGAGCATCCACCCGTAAACCAGGAGGTGATGGTTCATTTCCGGGTCAGAGCACATGCCCAGGTTGCGGGCTTGATCTTTCATGGCCACGGGGCAGGGGGCAGCTGATTGATTCTCTATCATCATTGATGTTCCAATCTCTTTCTCCCTCTCCCTTCATCTCTGAAATTTTATATAGATAGATAGATAGATAGATAGATATGGATATGGATATGGATATGGATATGGATATGGATATGGATATGGATATGGATATAGATATAGATATAGATATAGATATAGATATAGATATAGATATAGATATAGATATAGATATAGATATAAATATAGATATAGATATAGATGATATAGATATCAAAGGTGGCTTCCTGAGGAAGCCTGCCCCAGGTGTGCAGGTCTTATATCTCCACAACCCCCACCTGGGGGAGCTCCAGGGACAAGTTGAGACGGTACTTCAATCTGTGCTGGAGAAAGGTATGTGTGCATGCAGCGCTGGGCAGCGTAACATGAGAAGAATCTTCACCATCTTCCCGCTTGGTCCCTGAAAACCAGTTGTGGTCCACATATAAAAATGCCATGCTACTCCAAGTCTGAATGCATTTATTTTTTGAACATGTATAGTAGTTACTATGTGCGGGCCCCATTGAGAGCGTTTTACTAGTTATTGGCAATTTAATCTTCATGATAACCTAGTGAGGCTAGGAGTCCCATAGCAGAGACGCTGCCCACCAGCCCGGGGGCCATGAGAGGCCTTGGACGTGGGTGTGCGGCTCCACAGCCTGTGGGCTTTGGGCTGCAGCTGCTATGGGATAGTTCGCATATTTCTCCTAGACCTCTCCTCACCCTGACCTTTCCTTTTCTAAACTAGACAGTACTCCTCCCTCCGTGCATATGTGGCTCTAAATATGTCCCCCCAGAATATCTGCTCCCTTCCCCTTCTAAATATTCTCTTCACCTAAGATAAATACAAATAGCCACAAGCACAAAGGCTTTTCAAACCGCCAAAGCACTTGTGACTGTGCCCTCTGAGCCTTTGACAAAGTTTCCCAGGCGGGAGGAATTCTTTAGACCGGTGTCATATTCTGAAGGACATACACTGTGCAAATTCCCATTTTCCATTTCAATGTCCTGTGAAAGCACTTGACAACCCTTCATGTAATGAAACCATTGCTCGCCAAAACGGGGGCTATGATAACCCTCCAAATGTTTTTCTAGGCACCTTTCAAGGCTTCTTCCCAGTTGCTCTGAAATTCCCAGCTCACCCCGCTGGAGCGGAGCACTGAGCTGGGATCCTGGACAATTGTTTTATCTGCTTTATCTGCTAGACCTCCCAATTCAGGAAAAGATCAATGGCCGTTGAAGGAAACTTGCACCTCCTGTTTTAAACTGACACTAATATCCATATCCGGAAACACATTTCTGTTCCTCAAACCACGCCCATCGGTGTTGACACTGTGCAAAGTGGCCCACTCAGCCATTCTGCTTTTCCTGAGGTCTCTTGAGAGACAAGCTCCAAATACTCCCACCTTCCCGCCAGAGGGTGAGTCTGCTCTAACAAAGAACTTCAAACTGAGGATTTTTTAGAAGAACATCTTTATTTAAGAACATCAATCAGACTGGGGGAGTAAGGGGAGTAAATTGATTACATTTGAGATGAGTTAAAATCCAGGTTCGAGGTGGCTCACCATTTATGATTCATCAATAGCCTAGTGTTTCCACAATATAGGAGAGTTGCATACATTTGGGGATAAGAAGTGTTAACAAGCTCCTGGAAAAAAAAATTTGATGAAATTTACACTTCTATAATTGATTCAAACCCTCTATTTAAAAAAAAAAAAAAAAAGAGTAACCAATTTAGCTGTCAAACATAAAATATTCATTTTGTAATTCATATAAGTAATGATCTCCAACACACACACTAGTTTAATTTTCTATGTGAATTTCATCATTTACATTTCCTTGCTCCGTGTTCCAGGCAGGATTGTGACAGCTGTCCAAGGTCCCCAATTACACACCTACACTAATCCATATTATACCCACCAAGACACTTAAAAATCACCACCTGAAAACAGCCTCCACCAAACAGTCACTGAACACATTCTGACACTCTCCATGACCAGCCATAAAAATTCGCTCTCACAGACCACCAGGTTGAGAACCTTCTACTCTAGTAGGTGGGGAAGAAAAGAGAAGCTGATCCAAGCTATTTGGGATACCCACCGCTTTATTAAAGAAAATCCCTACATTTTTCAGATAAGCATATTCTCTGAAGAGACTTTTCTCCTTGGCCACCAGGGTATCCATTCCCTGGTGTAGGGCGGCTCTGAGGTGGACATACCCACTGAAACCTCCCAGACTGCTCACACCAGCTTCTGGGCACGTCTCAGACACATTCAGGAAACTCAGAGATGAGCTTGGCCGGGATTCTGTTTTGGAGTTTATAGGATCTCTTATGTTTAATTTCTTTGTGATTGTGCCCTGATCAGCTTTTACCTTTTGATAAATGTTTTCCAGAAGCACTCATTTCTTCTGACTTTTTCAATTCCATTTTTAAAAATCAAAAGAATGCTCTCTGGTAAACTTTGGAGAAATATTAAAATATCACTCTCCCCTCAAAACAAAGTAATCCTACAAGGAGCGTGAAGCCTTACTGTGTTTTCCTGTTACTTTCTGTGATCCAAACGAATTCATTAAGACCTGGTGAAGGACCCTTGTTGCAGACAAATCTAAAAACAACAACATTAAAAAGCTAGTGATCAAGAGCAGTCAGACAAGGCAGACCACTTGTTATAATCACAATTAGGATCGTTCTTCAAAATCTCATTGCTCCTTTTCTACAAAACAGGAGGAACGTTATTCCAATTTGTCCAGATAAAACTGTCTGCATTTTCTCAAAAGGCAATTTTGACTTGGGATGCCAGGCAGGTTTTGTTTGGTGGGTTGGCTGGGATTTTTGTTTGTAAAAATCTTTTACATTGTTTTCAAGATCGCCAATTTTGTGCATTGATACTTAGCAGAAATGAGTCAGGGCTCCTCAATATTGTGAAGCAGTTGAAGCAAGGTAGGTAAGAAAATATTGGTGGGGTGAGGTGGGCAGGGTCGGTGAATGATTATGTCCTTTGGGTGATTGATTAGATTCTGGTGGGTTATTGATCTGGACTATACTTGTTGGATGAATTGTGATAAATGGATTATGCAAACTATGGCTTTGACAGTCTTCTAACTTTAGAGACTAACCCCCAGTTTCAACCAAAAAGCTCTTTTTTTATAACTTCTTTCCTTCTCTCTCTCTCTCCCTCTTCCTCTCTCATGCCCTTTAACTAAATGATATCCTGAAAGTACATGGATATTTATGAGCCCTTTCTTAAGACAATTTTGCATTTATTTCAGAAATTTTACATACAAGGAAAGATGTTGATTTATTTAAATTAGTGAAAGAAAATTCTGCAGAGTACCCACTTCAACTATAATTCCAATTACTTTTTTCCTTTTGTCATCACAATCATTTGAAAATTATAGAAGTCTCAGCACCAAAGTTTGCAAACTCAAGAAATGGAGTATTTTCAAAAATACACACTTTATAAATAGAAACAAACATTTCTTTAAGCCACCTCATTTTAAAGGTTATATGGATGGTCCAAATTTATTATTCTGAATTATTATTTTATGATGATAACAAACACATCTCATGCACAATGCTATCCCTGGTAGGTTACTTTCTGGTTAAGAACTTGTTTTATACATAGACATATTTACAACTGGTTCTGCTGAAACTTCCAATGGACACAAATTCTATTCTTCCTTGTAGACCTGCACTGTTCAATATGGTGACCACTAGCCATATGTGCCTATTTCAATTGGACTTAAGTTAAATTAAAATCTCAATCCCCAATTATACTAGCCACATTCAAGTGTTCAAAAGCCACATGCGGTCAGTGGCTGCCTGATTATAAAACATGTTGATTATTGCAGTAAGTTCTATCAGGCAACACTGACTCAGCTTAGATTATGAGTTCTTTTATATCAGGAACTATGTTATTCTTCAATAGAGATAAAGCAGTTTTATAATAATATAACATTTAGTCCTAAAGCATTCAAATCCATCATGCAGTTACAAACTACTTCTCATTTTGATGTCTCCCAACTAAGGTAGAAGCTTCTTAAGGACACAGACTACATATCAAAAGCCTTTATTCCTTTTCATTGCCTCCCAGGCTAATACTAAGTACAAGACATTTTCTTTAAAAATAATAATAATAATAATAACCTATCTATCTACTTATTCTAGTGCTATGCCCTATAAATACTTAATACTCAATAAATTTCTGCTGATTGGCTAGCCAGAGAGAAAAGTCCCTATGTAGGTATGACCCACGTGATCTCTCTAGACCCGTGGTCGGCAAGCTGCAGCTTGCGAACCACATTCGGCTCTTTGGCCTCTTGAGTGTGGCTCTTCCACAAAATACCATGGCCTGGGCAAGTCTGTTTTGAAGAAGTGGCGTTAGAAGTTTAACTTTTAAAAAATTTGGCTCTCCAAAGAAATTTCAATCGTTGTACTGTTGATATTTGGCTCTGTTAACTAATGAGTTTGCCGACCACTGCTCTAGACTACCTGCCCAAATCTGCTGTGGCACCCCTCACCAGAGGAGCAGTACTGTTTGGTGAAGCGAAGGAGTGAACCTACGTGTCCTGGTTATGCTGCCTGCAGGCAGACTGCAAGTTGCTCAAGCTGGGAGCAAAGTCCCAGGGAAGAAGCTCAGAAAGCCAGTCTCACTATTCAGAAAACTGAGCCTTTGTTTGTGGATCCCATATAGCTTACTCTTTTTTTAATATATATATATATATATATATATATATATATATATATTATTGATATTTTACAAAGAAGAAAGGAGAGAGAGAGAGTTAGAAACATCAATGAGAGAGAATCATTGATCAGCTGTCTCTTGCAAAACCCCTAGTGGGAATGTGCTGGCAACCAATGTACATGCCCTTGACCGGAATCAAACCCGGTCCGCAGACCGACGCTCTTCCACTGAGCCAAACCGGGTTTCAGCAATCTAGCTTACTCTTAATCGTGCAGTCCAGCCCTCCATACACACACACACACACACACACACAAAAAAAAAAAAAAAAAAAAAAAGCCGAAACTGGTTTGGCTCAGTAGATAGAGCATCGGCCTCCGGACTGGAATGTCCCGGGTTCAATTCCGGTCAAGGGCATGTACCTTGGTTGTGGGCACATCCCCGGTGAGGGGTGTGCAGGAGGCGGCTGATCGATGATTCTCTCTCATGGATGTTTCTAACTCTTTTATCCCTCTCTCTTCCTTTCTGTGGAAAATCAATAAAATATTAAAATATATATCTATATCAGCTTCATCTCAGGCCTGGTACTAACCATCACATTTTTGGCAAGTATTCTAAAAATATTTATTCATTTCACAAATGGGTATTAAAAACCTCATTTGTACAAAGCCTTATGATTGACAGTGGAGACAAAACAGAATAGAGAAGGCAGATAATAAACAAGTAGCAAACCAATATATCGTGTAAACCTGAGAGATGCTACAGTGGAGCCGAACAGAGTGGTCTGTTAAAGGGTTATGGGAATGAGAGGACAGATCTCAGATTTAATGGGCAGGAAAAACATCCTCAGGAGGACACAAAAGCATTGAGACCAGAAAGATGAGAAGAGCCAGGTGAAAGAAACAACAAATGCAAAGGCATTGAGGTGATAAGCAGGGTGGTTAGACAATAGAGTCAAAAAGCTCCAGAGAGTTCCATGTGGCTCAAGAGAGCATCAAGGGCAAGTGTCAGGAGATAAGAAAGGATGTGACAATATTAGGCCATGTTATGGCCATAGTGTGTGTGACCTTATCAGCCATGACAATCATTTTGGATTTTATTTTAAGTGCTCTGAAAAGTTCCTGAGGTGTTTAGATATAGATATTGGGTGATGATATAGAGACTGGGTGAGGAGAAAAATATGTAAAAGGGAAGGAATTATATGTTGCAATTATGTATTTGTTTTCCTTAAGTAAACACTGATTGCTTTCTAACCTCCTCTTTCCTTTGGATTACAAGAATGGCATATTTGACTGAGCCTTTGGAACTGCCTCAAAGATCTCTCTGCATTCACTTTTTAAAGAGCAACAACATTAACTGGAAGGCTTCCCTGACCCCTTCAGGCAGAATCTGGTCTTCCCTCCTCTGTGCTGCTGCACAGCTTAACACATTCCTCTATGTAACAGTTATCATTTTGAATTTGAAGTATCTTACAGACTGTAAGCACAATAAAACCATCTCTATAAATGCCTTCCTAGCACAGTGCCCAGCACACAGTGGGTTCTCAATAATGCTTCCTGGGAGAGAGAAAAAAACAAAACAATAAGTAGAAGATGTAGGCTTCTTAAGCAACTCAGAACAAGTTTCCACACTAATTCATACTAAAACAAAATTTACTGCCTCTACAATCAGCTCCTCTGACCTGATTACATATTGGAGTCCTGAGGTTCTCTGCAAATATTACTATGTATGCAGCATGCAACTTCAGATACTCTTAGAAAACTGAGAGGTTTGAATTCCCATTTTATAACACAGGTCTTCTCAATTAATTCCAAGCCCCCTTTTGTAAAAATAGCCTGCAAAGCGCAGTGGTTTCAGTAGAGGATTCTACATATTCTGTGACAATGCTGATACTGTCCTGCATATGCCCAGGGTGTGGTCTTTGGTCTTCCTATCTATGGAAGGGAGGCAGGACAAGCATCTTATTCCTGTCTCATAAATAAAATATAACCCCCCCACAAAAAAATTCATTTATGATTATACAACTTGTATGTGGAGAAGCCAATGATACTGTTTCCTAAGAGTTTCTTCTTTCTCTTACATCACAATCCCTGGATGGATGGTTCTCAGAGTGTGGTTCTCAGCTAGCAGCATCTGAGAACAAGTAATAAATGCAAATTCTGAGGCCCCGTCCAAGAAACTAGTAAATCAAAAACCAAGACAGTCATGAGTGGGGGGTGAAGGTCAGGGATATAAGTGAGAGCCAGCAATATTTTAACAAGCCCTCCAAGTGATTTCACACTTAAGTGTGAAAACCACTGCTCCAGATCATTTGTTTTAAAAAATATCAATAATAAAAAATTGGTTCAAGCTAAATACATTTTATTTTATATAACACAAAATTGTTTGCTTAAACTGAAGTTACAATCCTACCTGAAAATTTGGAAGCATTCATTAACAATTCATTATCCATTATTATGTTACATTTTCACATTAAATACTGTTTGTGCAAGGATATATAATTTTTGCTTTATGTAATACACAACTTTCCAATTACAGGTAAGCTCAAATGAAGTAATTGTGATAAATTAAGAGTTGCACTTACATGTAACTGATCCCATCAGCATGAATATGACCTTTAGTGCAATATGACCTTCATCATCACACTTATAAGGACAAAAGGATGTAACAAAACTTATACTGTAGAGTCCATTTCAGGAAGGGATGTTTGTTGGTTAAAAAGTGAGATAAATGGAGAATAGTAATGCAATTTTCCATCAATGTGACTAAAGAAATCTTTGCTTAAAAAATTCATCCAAATAAGAAACTTGACAGGTTTTTTCCTGGAGAAGTTTGCTCAGTCTTTGGAAGGTGACTAACTCCCTGAGTGATCCCTGTGTTATTACCTTCAAGCAACTGAGAGTAAATCAAAGGTCTGTGTAAAAGATTCCACTTATAGAATCTTTAGGAGAAATATGTGCTCCTAATATATACTATATAATAAGCCACTGAAATTGTGTAGAAAGTGAAGCAAATATTCTTCCAGTGATTCTGAGTTATCAGCTATTCTTAATCAATGAAAAAAAAATGTGTAAGGGTGGTATGTTTGTGATCCTAGTTTTGTTTTCAAATAAGTCAGCATTCCAGTGTGGTTGCACAGTAGCTGTTTGCGGTCTAAGTTGAAAATTCTTGATTTTCATTCTGATCTTTGAATAATTTTTTAAAAGTAATTCAGGTGAGCTACTCAAGAGGAAAAGGGATCAGCATCAAATGTAAAGACAGCTCACAATATTTGGGGGCTGATAGTCCAGCTATCACATTTCTGCCTTTGAACATTTAGCTACTAAATGGCCTCCTTTCCTCCCCACCACCCCCCATCTCATCTTCTCCTCCCCTGATTAAATATAAGGGATTTCTATGAGCTGTTAATACTCCTTGATTAACTTGCACAGATTCTACAGTCTCTAAATCATTTTCATGGAGGCACATTGCATTCTGGGACAGGTTGTTAATTTTGTGTTCCACTGACAGTCTTCTCCTTTCCATTCACATCCTTTATTCGCGTCCCAAGGAGAATTGAGACTAACCATAAAGAAGAAAGTTATTGGAGGAAAGTTTCTAAAAAATTTCAGTGCTGATAAGCACAAAAGTTTAGGCTAAAATAAAAAATATGAGATTACTTATAGGCTCAGCAATTAACACAATACTCAGGATAAAGTTGGCCATCAAAGTCTTAGAAATTAATTGTTATATCTTTTATTGATGATATGCTTCTGTGTACCTAGCCATTTCACAACAGTTGTCCAACTTATCTCATTTAACCTTGACAATAATGCCACCTGGATCAGTGGCTTCATTCCTGTTGCATAGCTGGAAACTGAAACTCGGAAAGAAATGGTGCAATGACAACCCTAACACGACCCCTGAGGCAGAAATTTAAATTCCAGGCCTTCCTGACCTCATAGTCTGGGCCCCTTTTACTTCATCAAAATGAATGAAGGAACCCTTGCTTTTTCATTCTGGCTTCCAATGGCAGTCGCGAGCACTGAGACTCGGGGCCTCCTTTACCCCCAGCGGAGTGATCCCAAGGAGCTATTCATTCATGAAATGTGTCCTGCCCAGTCCTGGGGAAAGCTGTGATACTTCCAGCACTTTGGGTCAAAGCCTTGTTTTCTAGATGCTACATCCGTGAGACCGTTTGCCTGAGATGGGACCAGATAAAAACCAGTTCCTTTTTGAATTGAGTGCAACAATCACTAAGTTTCCACAGAGAGGAAGGGCAAGGAGAGCAGTTCAGGAGTTCTGAGGAAGGCGGCTGGCATTCGGGCTGGAGCAAACAGAGGCAGGGTCATCCCCAAGAAAGAGCAGGGGGTGAGGGAGGAGGCTCCCAACCCACACTTCATCTATTCGGACATTTTTGCTTCGGTTGGACAGTGCTGATATTTGCAAGAACAGATTCAAAAATTCTCACAATATCTAACTATGGCATAGGACAACTTTCCTGGTAATCAACAAAATTTTCCATGTAAAGGGCAATAATGCATCAAAAAAAATTATACAAGAGAAGAGAATGAATTTTCTTTTTAAATGTTTTGTTTAGAGAGTTCATATTTTCCAAGTAAAAATCAAATAAAGCCTAATCTGGGCTAATTTCAGTTGGAGTAATACTGTACATATTTTGCTCATATCAGCAGGATAGAATTTCCCAGAGAAGAAGAAATGTTCCCCCTAACTAACAGCGGATATAGTCACAAAACTATTAAATCTCCCTTTGGAATACTATTGTCTTCTAGGGAAACAGATCTTTTATGGCGCTAAAACAATGAGTCCAAGAAAAGAGAGTGCCACAATTAATTCATTCCTTTAACAAATGTTTATTGAACTCTTCTTATGTGATAGGCACTGAGGGAAATAAAAAGATGAATCAGGCCATCGGCTCCAACAGTCTATTTGAGGAGACACATACATAAACAATTGCAAAACAATCCAACAGGGGCTGTAATAAAGGTTTGTACGAGGTCCCACTGGAACATACAGGAGGAAAATTGTGCATTTAGCCTGACTGTCTCAAGGAGAAATTCAGAGAAAGAACATTTAGGTTGCTTCTTCTTTTTTTTTTTTAATGTTGAGATAATTTCAGGTATTTCCCTTTTCCCTGCCCTTTGCCCACCTCCGCCCAACCCCACCTCCCCCTCCCTATGCTGCTTCTTAAAGGGAACAACCCACGTGCAAATTTCCAGAAGCAAGACAATGGGAGGGCTGTTTGGGGGACAGTCTGCAATTCCATATGCAGAAATGGGGTGTTTTTTATTTATTTAACATTTTTAGTTAATATTTCCTCTTCTAAGCTCCTTACATGTATTAATTCATTTACACTAATTGCCTTTCAAAAAATTTTACAGATGAGAAAACTGAGGTTTAGATAAGGTAAATAATGTGTCCAAGGCCTCATTTGGACAAAATTAATATACAAATACAAACAGCCAGACTCTAGCACATTTTTTTCATTGCAATATAATTGTTATATAATATTATATACATTTAATGTGTACCACATGTTGATTTGATATATTTATATACTGAAATTTTTATATTAATCAAGGGAGGAGAAGGAGAGAAGGTATGTGGTTGGGAGAGAAGGCCATTTAATAGCTAAATGTTCAAAGACAAGAAATGTGAAAGGCCCATAATGTTTAGCTGGGACTATCAGCTCCAAAATATTGCAGCATTAGCTAGCATATCTACCATTTCTTTTTTGTAGTGGAAACAATAAGGATTTAGTCTCACAGCAACTCTGAAGTTTATAATACAGTATGATTGTCTATAATCATCATGCTGTAGCACAGGTTCTAAGAAGTACACAGCACTGCCCCTGAGGATGGAAAGAGAAGTTGTGAAGATATGTAGATATATAGATATAGATATAGATATAGATATAGATATAGATATAGATATAGATATAGATATAGATATATTCTGCAATAGAGTTTTATAGAGTGTGACCACCAATGGTTTCAAGACAAAGAAATAACACAATCAGATTTGGGTTATAGAGATATCACTCTATATATAGTATAAAGTATAAAGGATGGACTGGAGTGGACTGGAGAACAAGCAAACCAGAGACAAGAAGACCTGTTAGTTTGTTGCAAAAGCACAGGCAAGAGATGGTGAGAATGTTCATCATGATGGTGAGTCTTCACAGGAAGAAATAGAATGAGAAGATAGAGGCAGCATTAATAAGAATCGGTGACCTTGGGAACAGAAGGTAGAGTACAGGATGACTGAGTTACTGGACAGATGGTGAGTCCCTTGGTCAAGGATTAACAAAGGTAAGAATGTGAAAAAAGAAAGTTTGGGTACGGATATCAGTAAGTTCACTTTGGGACATATTGAGTTTGAGGTACTCTGAGATTGTATATACAGATCAGGTATTGATGAGAGGTAAAGCTATAGATTTGTTTGTCATTATCATTGGCATGGTGGAAGCCATGGAAGTGAGATGATAAATTTCATGCAGAAGTGGAAAAAATAAATCACCCAGGACATAACACTTGGACATAAGAACTGAGATGAGGACGAGAAGTTCGCAAACATTCTTTTGTGTAAGAAAAAAGGAGGGAGGGAGGAAAAGGGAAATAAAGAAGAAAATTTTAAGCAAAATAAAGAATCTAACCATCTTAAATTTCCAAAATATAATCTTATTCCTGATAGATATTTGGCTTTTAATTTCCTCATATTTCCTTTTTTCCTCCCATTAATTTAAATGGTATTTAAAATATGACTATTTTAATTGCTGAATAGTCACTATATTATTTTCAGTAACCAACAAAGAGATCTTATAGAAGCATATTAACCATTAAAGTCAGTAATTTCATAATAGAATTTTTAATTTTTTTTTCTTTTTTTAGCATTGGTAAATATTTTTCAATTAAGTGAAAATTGCACCACCGAAACCGGTTTGGCTTAGTGGATATGGCATCAACCTGCAGACTCAAGGGTCCCAGGTTCGATTCTGGTCAAGGGCATGTACCTTGGTTGCGGGCACATCCCAGTAGGGAGTGTGCAGGAAGTGGCTGATCAATGTTTCTCTCTCATCGATGTTTCTAACTCTCTATGTCTCTCCCTTCTTCTCTGTAAATAATTAATAAAATATTTTTTTTTAAAGAAGGAATGAAAATTGCACCAACTAAGCAGGTATTGACACTTAACAATTCTCAGCTTAAAACTCCTCTTCACTAATTAAAATAGAGATAAATATTTATATTGCTGATAAATCATTGATAATCATTTAAAGTCATATTTTCCTTTTTAATGTTTTTATTGATTTGAGAGAGAGAGAGAGAAAGGGAGAGAGAGGGAGAGAAACATCAGCATAAATCACCTGCTTCCTGCACGTTCCCTATTGAGAATCTAGCCGGTAACCCAGGCATGTCCGATTCCTTCCTAATGGGGAATCGAACAGGTGACCTCTTGGTACATGGGTCGATGCTCAATCACTGAGTCACATTGGCTGGGCTGAAAATTATAATTTCTAATACAAAAATGACTGGGTTTTATTAGAAATACCTTTCAAAGACATAAACATAAAATTTATGAGAAAATTTTAGATACTGTAATACTGTGTCAGAGTAAGCAGGACTTGTACTGAGTATCCAAGCCTGTGTCGATTCCTGAACAAGTGTGCCTGAGTCCAAAACAATCTGCTAGAGTTTCACAGCCAGCGCTGGCTAATTTGATCCCAAACGCCTAGCAGTGGCTTAAATGCCAGAACCATGACAGTTCCCTTGGTTATCTTACTTCTGAACTCTTTGCTATTTGTTCTTCCACTAGTTAGATTTCAATGAACATCAAATTTGTAAGCAATACAAATTCCATAAGAGATATTATTTTGCACTTGTTTTTTGATAGGATAATAAAACTTAAGATTATCCATATGTGAGTATGAATGTTCCTCACATTATGTAATCAATATGTTGCTTCAAAGTGTTGTGTCAATAAGTTATGGTAAGTAAGCTAATATTTTAAGTGCCTGCTACTAGTTTCCCATATGCCCTTTATAGTGTCCCAATTTTGTACTCTTTTTACAATGTTTCCTATCTCATCTGGCCTCATCTTCCTAAAATTGATTATAGCAATGTATAACAAGACAAATATTTCAAAACCTTTAATAAGTAGATAGAGAGTGAGAGAGGAAAGAGGAAGGAAGGAAGGAAGGAAGGAAGGAAGGAAGGAAGGAAGGAAGGAAGAAAGGAAGAAAGGAAGGAAGGAAGGAAGGAAGGAAGGAAGGAAGGAAGGAAATGAGTGCTGTTCATATTGTGAAACCTAATATTAAGGCTCACGGCCATCAAGGACACAGGTGAAAGATTTTCACCTAACTTTTCATAAGAGAGAAACTAAAAATTAAACAAAGATCAGGCTCAAAAGTAAGTAGCAACAGTTGTCTAATGTTTTTTCCAATGCTTCATTTTATTTGCACAGGTTGTATAGTTTACATATGTATTATGGATATACACATATTCATATGTGATTACATTTTTAAGGACCACTTTCTTAAAATCTTCATCCAAGGATATGTTATTATTGATTTTAGAGAGAGAGGAAGGGAGAAGGAGAAAGAGAAAGAGAAACATCCATTTGTCCATTTGTTGCCTCTTGCACACACCCCACCAGGGATTGAACCTGAAACCTGAGTCTGTGCCCTGAGGCCTCTAGCATTACATATAACATGACATAGATATATGATATATGTGACAATCATGTATATCATACATTTCTAATATAACACAGATTATTTTTAAATGATTGAAACAATTCAATGACCTCTCCATTAGCACGGCTAACATATTAAATCTCTAGATGGTTTTAAGTGAATTTGAACTTGATGTTTCTTAGTTCTGCTTCAGAACCGCATGTCATTTCCACAGAAGTGGAAATGTGGATGTTGTGGGTCAGTGAGCATTCCTTCCCCGGGTGCTTCTGAGATGAGGCCCCACGATTAACACAGTGCCCTTAATGATGGGTGGGGGGCCAAGCATTCCAAGATTGGCCTGGATTCTCGCCAGACGGGAGAGAAAGAGGCCTTTGTATGTGGACATCTGAAGGGCGGGCATAAACATGTTAGTTGATACTTAACACCCAAAACCAGTGCCAAAACCGTTAGCTCCCCTCAATAGCCTCCTCTGGTTTCAACTGTCCACGACAATGGAGCAGCCACCTCCATCTACAAATCTTGCTCTTTAAACATCCTCAGAGGAATTCCCCAAATAGCAGCTGTTAGAAGCAAACAGACTCTGATTCACTGGCATATGCGGACCTTTTAATGTTTTTCTGGAGACGAGTTTCCTTTTTTTTTTTTTTTTTTTTGGTACCTACGTAACCATCTATGCATTTTTATTTTTTATTTTTTTTAAATATATTTTATTGATATTTTACAGAGAGGAAGGGAGAGAGATAGAGAGCTAGAATTGTCGATGAGAGAGAAACATCGACCAGCTGCCTCTTGCACACCCCCTACCGGGGATGTGCCCGCAACCAATGTACATGCCCTTGACCAGAATCGAACCCGGGACCTTTCAGTCCTCAGACCGACGCTCTACCACTGAGCCAAACCAGTTTCGGCTATGCACTTTTATTTTTAAAAAATATTTTTTATTGATTTTTTACAGAGAGGAAGAGAGAGGGATAGAGAGTTAGAAACATCGATGAGAGAGAATCATTGATCAGCTGCCTCTTGCACACCCCCTACTGGGGATGTGCCTGCAACCAAGGTACATGCCCTTGACCGGAATTGAACCTGGGTCCTTCCAGTCCGCAGGCCGACACTCTATCCATTGAGCCAACCCAGTCTCGGCCATCTATGCGTTTTTAATAACACTTTGTAGATTACATGGTGCAGTTCCTCCAGGCCCTCGAAGATGGGGGCCTGGACCTCCTTCACATTCAGATGAAATTGTCAGTTTTTGCAGCAGCGAGCGGCCCAGCTAATTTATGTGGTGAGTTTTTTATACGTTTCCCCTAGTTTTTCTTCCCTGTTGTGCCCTTTCTTCCTCGGAACATTAAGAGATGCTGCCGCGCCTGCAGCAGCAGCCGTGGTGACAGCTGACGTGGCGGAGCCAGCCCAGTCCTGCCCTCGGGAGCCGCCTCTGCAGAGCTCGCTCCCTCGGAACCCGAACCCGCTCTGGGATCTTCCCTGGGGTCGCCTTCCGCTTGGGCTGGATCTGATCTCACACCTTCAGGAACCTGCGTGGCCTCAGTTCAGTTCTCGGCAGCGGTCACCTGTGTTGCATGCATTCGACACCGAACGAGAGCAGCCTCTGCTCTCCAGAGAACCGCTGGCCGCCGGTGACCGCCCAGGCGGCAGCTCCGGAAACTTGGGCTTCCAAGAGGCCGGGGCAGTCAGATCAGAGAATGAAATGATGTGCTCACACGCTTTGATTTCCTTCTCCCCACTCTGATTTCCTTCTCTCCTGTCCATTCATTGAAACAGCCACTCACTCTGCATAAAGAGGTCAGTGGGTGATATCTTTTTTTTTTACGTATAAGACAATCCTATAAAGGGCAGATGGTGAATATATTTTAGAAAGAATTTGGGGCATTGCTCTGAAATGTCCCTTTCAACAAGCAGCTCAGACAGCTCACGTCCGGCCACCACGGACATTGGCATCACTGTGGATGTTTATTTGGGAAGGCAACTCTAAAGAGATAATGCAAGCATTATCAGCTCTAAAGAGATAATGATTCCTCACAAGGAAAAAAGTTAAGGGGGACAACTACAAAACACTCTTAAATGGGAAACTATTTCATACATTTATAAAATTGAGAATACATGTAATCTTTTTTTTAAATCCTCACTTGAGGATATGTTCTTATTGATTTTTAGAGAGAGAGGAAAGGAGAGAGAGAAACATCGTTCGGTTGCCTCCCACAAGCGCCCTTACTGGGGATCAAACCTCAGCCTAGCTATGTGCCCTGACCTGGAAGCAGATCCACAACTTTTTGGTGTACAGGAGGATGCTCTAACCAACTGGGTCACCTGGCCAGAGCCATATGATCATTTTGTTGTTGTTGTTAAATTATTATTATATATATAAAATACATTAGACAACTGTTGCTAGACCACTGTTGCTACTTACTTTTGAGCCTGATCTTTGTTTAATTTTTAATTTCTCTCTTATGAAACGTTAGGTGAATATATATATATTGTTGAGAGTATTACAAAAGCCTTCCCTTCTCCCCCTTGTCCCCCATCACTCATTTCTGGCCCCACCCCAGGCCTTCGCCACCCTACTGTCTGTGTTCACGGGTAATGCATATATGCATATAAGTTCTTTGGTTAATCTCTTCCCTCCCCCACTCCCTCATCCCTCTGAGGTTCATATAATCATTTTTAAATATAAAAATGATCATATATAATGCGACTTTTAATAAAATGTAAAACAAGTTATTACTTTAACTACCTTTAATAATTTTTAATCATCAAATACTTTAATATAGTTCACATAGTAACGATATTTATTTTATTTAAGAAACTCCTCTTTATTTGGAGTAGAATTACAGTGACACAGAAAAAAATTCTAGTGAAAGTGAAAGTAGACGTTACAAAGTTAACAAGCCTTTTGTGTGACCTAATTGCATTAGAATATATTAGTAAGGTTGCATATTATAGGTTTTATGTTTCATTAGAAAGGTCACCACCGATTTGGGCTGAATCGTTAAAGAAAGACCACATTAGCAGAGTGCTCTTCAAGAAGCTACAAGATGAATGTACTTCACTTCATTAGAATGATCTCACTTTAACTCAATATCCTGAGTTTATAGTAGGAAGAGACAATAAGAGAGCATGGAAGTCCCAGGTTCCATATTCCTCTTGGAAATGGCCTGGGCAATTGCACCATAAGATTGTTTTCCCAAAACACAACCATCTATAATAATAAAAAACGTAATATGCTAATTAGAACGGACGGCTGGATGACCTTCCAGAAGAAGCTGAGGCTGTGAGGGCCAAGGCTACAAGGGCTGAGCCCCTTGCACAAATTTCACGCATCAGGCCTCTAGTAACACATAAAAAGCAGTGCATCTACTTGCTCTGATTACAATAAAAGATATCAGGCCGGTGACATGCTAAACCATAGGAAACCTTATCTTCCAAATTGTGCTCCTTAACATGTGAACCACAATGTTAAGAGATCTTACTCTGTTTTAAAACATCACAGTGTTTAATCCCAGAGTTATTATTGCCACAAATGCATTACAAGGTTCCTGTGTGTGATTCTGAGGTGTTGTTATGGATTTAACAAATATATAAGCCTCAATAATTTTCAACAGACACTTCTTATAATTACAACAGAAAGAAATTTTACTTGCTGTATTTTTATCAGTACTGTCAAAAAGACATACATATAAATAGTGATTCATCCTGGTAAGAATTTTTTAGAATCCTTAATTCCATAAAAAGAAAATAATAATAAACTATCCTGTCAGTTAATCTCCAGATCACATGGATCAATGCTTGTCTTTGGCTTTTTCAGTTACAATGAACAAAAGTATGCAGACTACCTTGTATAATGGGCTTCAGGAAGTTGAGAGAGTAAGGAAACACGGAAAGTTTCTCCAAGCAAGACTGATGAAGAAGCCTCAGTCTGACTTCTTCCCTCCCTGTTAGGGTCCTTTTATTTCTTCCTCTTGCCTATTGCTCCAGCTAGGACTTCCAGCACTATGTCAAATAAGATTGGTGAGGGTGGACATCCTTGTCTTGTTCCTGATCTTAGAGGAAAACATTTCAGTTTTTCACCATTGAGTGTGATATTAGTGAGGGTTTATCATATATGGCCTTTGTTATGCTGAGGTACTTTCCTTCTATTCCTATTATATTACATATTTTAATCATAAATGCATGTTGTATCTTATCAAATATTTTTTCTGTGTCTATTGATAAAATCATGTGATTTTTATCCTTTTTTTGTTACCCTATCTAATAAAGAGGGAATATGCAAATTGACCATCACTCCATAACAAGATGGTTGCACCCACAGCAGAGACCTAGTTTCCATAACAAGGCTTAACAAACAATCAGCAGGGACCTAAGGCTGCGCCCCCCACCTGGTGGGGCTTGACAGGGGACCTCAGGCTTCACCCTTTGCCTGGCACCAGGCAGGGGGACCTCAGACTGTGCCCCCCACCTGACAGAGCTTGACAGGGAACCACATTGACGGGGGGCCTCAAGGCGCCCTACCCCCCACCCCTGCCCAGGCCTGGGGACCTCAGGCCACACACCCCGCACCAGTGCTGGGCCGGAAAACCTGAGGCAGCGCTTCCCTCCCCCCTCACTGCCTCCCACCTCGCCCACTGGGACTTGACAGGGACTTCAAGGCATGACCTTTGCTCCAGCACCAGACTAGGTGACCTAAGGCCATGTACCCCACACAGTGGGCTTGATGGGGGTGGGGCAGACCAGGTCTGGATCTAGCCCAATGAGGTTGGGGCAATGGGTCTCATGATTTCGAGGCACATGTGGGTGGGTGGGGACTTGACTCTGGTTCCCCTGTCACACCCCATACTCTAACAGGAGGAAGACTTTCATATACATTTTACTAATTTTCTTTCATTTTTGACACTTCTATTATAGAGAAAGGACAAATAGCAATATTAAAAGATTTCCTCTACTTAATTAGCTTTTAATGTGCATGAATTTTGTGTACCGGGTCACTAGTTGTGATATATTATGTTGACTGATTTGCGTATGTTGAACCATCCTTGTGCCCCTGGGATGAACCTCATTTGATCATGATGTATTATTTTTTGGATGCACTGTTGTACTCTATTTGCTAGTATTTTGTTTAGGATTTTTGTGTCTGTATTCATCAGAGGTCTGTAGTTTTCTTTTTTTGTGTTTTATCTTTGCCAGGTTTTGGTACTAGGGTTACATTAGCCTCATAGAATCTGTTAGGAACAGGTAGCCAACCAGATGATATTTGCAAACAATAGCTCTGACAAAGGTTCAATTTTAAAAATATATAAAGAACTCATAAAACTCAACACCAAACAAACAAACCAATTAATAAGTGGACAGAGGCCCTGAAAATACACCTCTCCCAAGAATACGTATAAACAGCCAATCTATAAATAAAGTGTAATATGCTAATTAGACTGGACATCCTTCTGTCCTTTTGGATGAAGCCAGGGTTACAAGGAAAGCCCCGGGTCTTGAGTACCAGAGGAAAGCTGGTGCTGTCAGCCGGGGGAAGGAAAGCCTACTCTTGCACAAATTTTGTGCATCGGGCCTCTAGTAGATATATAAAAAGATATTCAACCTCACTGGCAATTAGGAGAATGAAAATCAAAACTACAATGAGATACCACATTACACCTGTTAGAGTGTCCATTATCAACAAGACAAGCAGTAACAAGTGTTGGAGAGGTTGTAGAAAAAAACGGAATCCTCATTCATTGCCAGTGAGAATGTAGACTGGTACAACCATTATGGAAGGCAGTCAGGTGATTCTTCAAAAAATTAAGAATAGAGCTACCATATGGCCCAATAATTTCTCTCCTGGGTATATACCTGAAAAACTTGAAACCACGTAGACACAACATCATTAGCAACCCATTGCAGCATCATTCACAGTGGCCAAGGCATGGAAACAACCAAAGTGTCCCATGATGGAGGACTATATAAAGAAGATGTGGTACATATACACATTATTCAACAACCATAAGAAAGGATGAAATAATGCCATTTGCAACAACGTGGATGGACCTTGAGAACATTATGCTAAGTGAAATAAAAGTCAGTCAGAAAAAAACTCAGAACTATATGTTCACTCATGTGTGGGATTTAAAACTGAAACTCATGAACACAAATAGCAGTGGGGTGAATGCCAGAGGGAAGGCCGTGAGGGAAGAAAGGGGTCCTAATATAAGGTGACAGGAGGTTTGACTTTGGGTGGTGAGCACTCGGTGCAACATACAGATCTTGTAACATAGGAACTCACACCTGAAACCTATATGTTCATGTTGACCAATGTCACCTCAATCAAGTTAATAAATACATATTTTTTAAAAGAAGCTACACATCACTCGCAATTCCACTGCAATGCCAAAAACTCTACAGCAGCTCTAAGAGTCTGCTTTTTGTGGGCCTCAGTTTTCCTCTCCTCTCTCCACCCCATGGCTTCTGCTTGTCTCCTTTCAGTGCGTCTCCTCACTGTAGAGCCACTCTGGTCTTCATCTCTTTCTTTTTTATTTAAATAATGCTCTGTAACAGCAAAGATGCCATTTGAGTGATCACTCCTTACCCAGATAAGAGCAACCACAATGGAAGTAATTATCTTCCCAGGCCACTGAAATGCTGACCTGGAAGATGATCTTAGCCAAAAGTAGGAAGGTGGTCAGAGTAGCAAGGTCAGGTGACAAAGCAGAGCATGTTTATACAAGGAACTCCTTGCTCATAACAGGACTGTGGGTAAGTGGTAAGCACCCACATACCATATGTGGAATGTCATGAGTACTCGTGGCTTCGATGCACAAGCCAAAATATCTCCCCACAGAATCAGCCTCAAACTGTCTGCCAGCCAGGAGAGACGAATTTGAAGGACTTGCTAGCTATCTTTTCTTCTAGCAGGGGTGGGGAATGTCTAGCCCATAAGCCATATAAGGCCCATGAAATCATTTGGTCTGGCCCTGCCAATCATTAGGGTGAGTTAATTAAATGTTTGACCAAATATAGCAGGCTAATTTTTAAGTTGATAACTTTTTATGGACCTTGAATGATGTTAAAAATATCTAAATGGCCCTTGGCAGAAAAAAGGTTCCCCACCCCTATATCTAGAGGAAACAAGGTGGACATCAAAAATTCTCATTGGTACCATATTGCCTTGACCTTACAGAATTTGTCATACTACACTGTTCTTTCTTAGCCTGCCCTTAGCTTTCATTCAAATCAATGGGGAGGAGAAGCCCCTTGTTTTTGGAAACTTTATTGTATGGCTTTAGGAACATTGTTGAGAACACCATTCAGGGCCTATGAGGGGAAATTTTTTTTTGGGGGGTGGGGAGGAGCGAGGCTTTGTGCTATAAAAAGCTTTAAGTGCCCCATAGGAAGAGTTTGTTTCCTCACCTAGAACAGTTATCTAATTTTCCCTTTTCACTTAGGCCACTAGAAAACTTAAACCTTCGTATGGAGCATAGCTATTTCAAATGCGTCCTATTTTACTTCTGACTTTGACTCTTGTTCTAGTCCCTGTTTTCCCAAATCATATGTTCAATGTTGTGTATTTTTCAATTACAGTATTTTATACATTAATTTAAATTCCTTGAGAAAATAAAGTATAATAAATATTTTCAAAGATATATGTGACAATTACACTTAATGCAATAAGAGCATGATAGTTTATCCTATCATACTGAATTTTTTAGGTAGTCACAAATGTCCTTTGATAACATTTAATTAAGAATTTAATTCAAGCCAAAACCGGTTTGGCTCAGTGTATAGAGCATTGGCCTACAGACTCAAGGGTCCCAGGTTCGACTCTAGTCAAGGGCACATACCTTAGTTGCGGGCACATTCCCAGTGGGGGGTATGCAGGAGGCAGTTGATAGATGTGTTCTCTCTCATTGATGTTTCTAACTCTCTATCCCTCTCTCTCTCTTCCTCTCTGTAGAAAATCAATAAAATATATTTTAAAAAATAATTGAATTCAAAATCACCCCAGGGGAAGACCTCACCAAAAATGAATGTTCTAAATTTAAGTAAATATCATAAGCATTTCTATATATGGAAAATATCACAAGTATTCAACCTCTATATACTTTCAAACATCAATTTAAATTATCATAATTAGTAACTAATCCTGTAAAACTTATAGTCAACAGCATATCTAATGACATTTTGGCTAAGAACATTATCATCCTATCTAATAAAATAATAATATGCAAATTGACCGCCACTACACCCACAAGCCAATAAGGAGAGAATATGCAAATTAACCCAACCAAGATGGCTGCGGCCACGGAGAGAGCAGGAGGCTTGGGTTTCCCTGGCAATGGAGGAAGCCAAGCTTTCCACATACCCTGGCTGGCCTAGGCCTCTGCTCAAGGCTACAAAGTTTCAATTGTAGAAGACAAATAAATCCCAACAAAACTGGCAGCAGCCACTGAGCTGGAGAGAGCAGGAGGCTTGAGTTGCCCCTGGTGATAGAGGAAGCCAAGCTTTCCCAGCCCTGGCCTGCCTTGGCCTCTGCTTAAGGCTACAAAGTTTAAATTATAGAAGATAAATAAATCTCAGATACCAGGGCCTCTGCTTGAGTCACCAGGGGGTGTGGCTGGCCTGCAAACCACCACAGGCCCCTCACCCAGGCTGCCCCATGCCCCAAGGGAACCCCCATCCTGATCTGGGACACCCTTAGGGAAAAACCAGCTGGCCTGTGCACCAGGCCTCTATCCTATCTAATAAAAGAGTTATATGCAAATTGACTATCACTCCAATACACAAGATGGCTACCCCCATGCAGTCAAAAATGGCTGCCTTCATATGGACACAAATGGACGCCACAAGATGGCCAGCAGGGGAGGGCAGTTGGGAGGGACCAGTCCTGCAAAAAAGGGAAGCAGGGGAGGGCAGTTGGGGGTGATCATGCCTCAACGGGCAATCATGCATCCCTCAAGGGGTCCCAGATTGGAGAGGGTGCATGCTGGGCTGAGGGACACACCCCCAGCCTCTAGTATGAAATAAAAACCCAAATTAAAGCTGACCGCATAGTGGTGATAAAAATAGAAATGTATTAATTATCCACACTTTGCCAATAAAAGGGGAGGAGAATAAGCAACATGATTAGTGAGTTTCTTGTTTCTTTGTTGTTGTTGTTGCTGTTGTTGTTTTTAAGTGTAAAGTGCTTTCACTGTTGATTTTATAACTCAGTAAAATAGAGGAAATAAGTCATTCCTTTTTAATAGGAGATACAGTGATAAATGGCTATGACAGAATCTGCTTCTCTGATGTTTGTGCACTAGTTCATATGCTTTTCTGTTTAATCCTAAACTATCATCAACCTCCACAAAAATGGACCTTACATAACCACCTAGACAGCATCCAAAAACACTTCTGTCCTGAGAAAATGGGAAAGACCCCAGTCAAATGTGCAGGTCTAATGCCAAAAAACTTTCTCAGGTTGACCCAAACCATCATTTTCATGTTATTTTTCCATATGTGCTCTCTTTATGTTTTACTCAGACACACACCCTGTATTCTTCCACCAGACAAGATAAGATAATTTACTACATCCTCAGATCCAGGTAACATGCTACCCCATGAAAAAATCAAACAAGAAGAGTAAAATTACACAGAGACATTTTTTCAAGGAGGAAAAATTTTCAAAGTGATAAAATTGAGACTCATAACTAGCATATCTCTCTCTAATGAAGATGAAAATCATGTTAAACACCAAATACACTTGTCTAATTACATCAGGAAATACCATTCTGTGTTTGCTAATGAAATGTGATGCTACTGTATTCACTGAAAGCCAAAACGAAGTGAAGATATAACATGCTAATTCCAAAGAGGCAATTGGTAAAATGGTTGTTTGCTTTGAACTGTTATAAAAATTAATAAAATTATGTAAATACAAGCACAGTTACTGAAAGTGTGACACTCTAATTTTAGAAAAGCCACAGAACATAATGACTTAAGAAACTTCAAACCATTTTTAACCTTATTCTCTTCACAGAGAGAAGACTAATGAGAATATGTTTGTCTAAAAGGCTAATATTTGTTTTAATATATTTATTTCATTGCTCTAAGTATGGAAGCCACTTCATATCCTTTTGGCAATAAGGGTAAAATTCTGAACAAATAAACATGTAAGCAAGAATTTTCTGCCCACAAGCATTTTGCAATCTCCTAGCTAAGTCGCCACTGATGCATTCATAAATGCCTTAATGGCTTTACTACATAGAATCCTATTATAATGCAGGAGCCAGTGAACACACAGAGCCCCCTTATTGTATGCTTTCCAGGTTACAAGAAAAAAAGATGCGCCACACATCACTATGTACACAGAGAACATGATTTGACCTCCATGGTCACATCCATGGGATAGCCAGATGTCTTGTAATAGGTCATTATCATGGCTGGCACTTAGTGATTCTCCACAGTGGGCTTTATTCTGTACTAATTTTTCATCCTGAAATCTCTTCATAATGTACATGTTGACTCAAGAAATGCGGTGTCTTTAAAATTAACCTCAGGAATCTATGTTCTATTAAATTTTCTAATAATTTAAACATGAAACATTATTAAAATTCATATAGCCTACTCCTACATTTTACTTCTTTAAAATTAATATTTTCATTGGCTCCGGCAGAGATCAGAAAAAATGTAGCTTTCTAACTTTCATCACTTAACAATATCTTGGTCAAGGAGTGAATATGGCTCTAAACCAAATAAGCAATTTAAAAACTCTTCAAATGTTGTGTCTCTGAATCGTCTGAATAAATACCATATTCTTCACTAACAGTCTTCAATGATAAATGTGCTTATTTGCAATACACTTACTCAAGGAGTTATAAAGGGACCAGAGATAATGTAAAAGGTCCCTACTTGCTTTAGTATGCAGGGGGAAAAAATACTTCTTAAAGTCTGAAATATATGATGGAAAATATATCTTCCATTTGGTCTGATTACTTTTTGTAATCTACTGGGAGACAATGTAAGAGCACATATCTTCTGTATTTCTATAGGGGAAGTCTCACCGAAGGTAGGTGTTAACAATTACACCAGCTGCAGAGAACGTGAATTTGCTCTGGTAAAATTGCTACAAATACACCATCAAAAATATGTATATGTGAAAATTGAAAATATTTTTATTTTCAGTCGCTTTCAGAATGGCATTGTGTCAACAACAAAGGATTTACTTAAACCTTAAAAACATACCATTTATTATACTTTTAACATGGCTCTTTAAAAAGAAACACTTCAAGTACCAAATACACTGTAACAAAATCGGAGTAGTATTTAAAGCACCCAGATTAGACACCTAAATGATAAATATTGCATGGTACCCCACATCTGTTCTTTGTAGTGTTTTCCAGTAAAGCGGCATAGTGCAACATTTCAGCAAAGCAATTCAAACATGAGAATCGCTACAGAGCAAAAGCTCTTGTCACTGTTTGTGATTGTCTAATGGTATATGGTTCAGTCATAAAGGGCAGCTGACAGGCTGGTATAAGAAATGAATTTCCTTCTTCCTCCTGACACATCAGAGTAGGGCCCCCTGCTGCAATGCAGAAAATCTTTTATGCAAAAAGAATACACTATCTTTCAGCCCATGATTACTATTCAGAAGATTCCGATTAGCTTTTGGTGCAATTTTTTAAATATTGACACAAAATTGCACAAAGGGAAAACTAGGTCCAGGATTAGGCTTTGTCTCCCCCACTTAGTCATCCTGTGACCTCGGGCATATTGCTTTGTTCTCGCTGCCTTCATTTCTCCATCTTTGAAATGGGAATAGTAATAATAAAATATGATTCCTGTCCTAGAATAAAATGGTATGAATAAAATGAATGAATATTTATTAAGAATTGCAGCTTAGTCCTAACCAGTTTGGCTCAGTGGATAGAGTGTTGGCCTTCAGACTCAAGAGTCCCAGGTTTGATTCTGGTCAAGGGCATGTACCTTGTACCTTGGTTGTGGGCACATCCCCAGTTGGGAGTGTGCAGGAGGCAGCTGATTGATGTTTCTCTCTCATCGATGTTTCTGACTCTATCCCTCTCCCTTTCTCTCTGTAAAAATTTAATAATATATATATTTGTTTTTAAAGAATTGCAGCTTACATAGAAAGTGAACTGTTGGGGAGACAATGTAATCTTATTAAACACTTAAAGAAAAACAATCATACTAAAAACCTTAATCAAGGTGAATGAATTAAAAACCACAAATTGAAAGTCTACATAATAAAAGTCTAAATGCTAAGTTTCTGACCATTTGTTCAACCATTTGATCAGTTGCTATGATGCAACTGACCACCAGGGGGCATATGCTCCAACCAGTAGGTTAGCTTGCTCCTGGGGTCTGGCCAATCAGGACTGGGTCAGAGGGCTGGACATGCCCTGGAACCCTCCCATGACTGGTTCCTCCCCAGCCAGCTGGCCCCCACCGGCCCCAATCACGGACTGGGTGAGATGGCCATGATAGGCCCCAAATGCCAGCCAGGCTGAGGGACCCTATCCATGCATGAACCCATGCACCAGGGCCTCTAATAGTCAATAACATTGCAATAACTAGGTATGGTGCCAGGTAGATACTGGAAGTATTGGGAGCACCACTTTGTAAAGTATAGCATTGTCTAACCACTGTGTTGTATACCTGAAACTAATACAAAATTATATTGAATGTAAAGTATAATCTATAATAATAAAAGCATAACATGCTAATTAGATCAGACGTCCTTCTGGACAATCTTACGGACAAAGCTGGGGCTGCAATGGAAGTCCGGGTACTGGGTGCCAGAGGGAAGCCATTGCCGGCAGCCAGGGGAAGGAGGGCCTACTATTACACTTATTTCATGCATCAGGCCTCTAATTTAAAAATAAAAGCCCTAATCAAAAGTAAATCAAATGTGTTGTATAAAAGGTAACATCTTACATTTTTAAATGTTTAGATAAATCACAAAAAAAAATGTGACCATTTTCACTCTCTTGCACAGAGAAATCAAACAGCAATCTTGTTGGATAGGTCCGGGATGAAAACTTACATTTGTTGTCTGTGGACTATGTGTAAAGCACTGTGGTGAATACCTTTATTTTCTCATTTAATCTTCATAACTTCTCTATGAAATGAGGGCTATTATGAATTCCACTTTACAAATGAGCAAACGAAAGCCCAGATAAGTTTTTTTTTTTTTTCTGCCTGTCATTTAACATATTCAGGGACAGGAGGATACCCTGAACATTTTAAATCTCTATAGTCAAGCCAGAGTCAACCCTAGCTTACACTCTCAACTACCCTGCTATATTGTATGTATTCATTAGACAAGATAACCAATATGAAAAAGGTGAGAGACAAAACACACATACACACACACACACACACACACACACAAAACACAGAGACATTTGAGCTGGAGAAAAAGTAAGAGGTTGGTACCCATAGGGGACAGGAGACTTCAGGCCTCTCACCAAAGCCCAATGGAAGGGTTACTCCAATAGGAGATGCAGGTAAGTGCAGGGTAGGTGAGGAGGGCTCAGCAAACGAGGTAGGAAGAGCCCTGGGCCTGAGCTCAAATTGGATGAGATTAAAGGAAGAGTGAGGGAAAGGATTGGGCAGGTGGGCTTCCCCTGGGAGAGCCAAGGACGATTATACCAATAATAGAAGCGAGGCAGAGGTTGGGAGGCAGGCTGGAGGCGTGCTAGCCACCGGGGAAAGGGACCTCTGAAGGGGAGAGGTACTAATGAATGTGATTTATGTGAGTTCATGCTCATAAGGCTGTATAAATGCAAGTTGTTATTGCTTGAGGAGTCTTACATTCACCAGAAGGGAAGTGTTACATAAGAGACACGCAGGAATAAGATATTTCGTGCAAATTAACTGGCTGCTACTCCGTGGCTACGAACACCCTACCTCTGGCTGAGTATCCCATTATCTAGTCTGAGATGGTCAGGGAATTATAGGGCTACTTTCAAAGGAGGGGAGAGAGATCAAGGCACGCCCTGTCAGAGTCTGAGGTGCTGCTGAAGATTTTAAGAAATATAAGGGCACCTCCTCTTCTCGGGAGGAGTGGGGTACCCATCCAAAATACTTGAAGGGAGAGACAGAGGGAGCTTTGAAGGTTAAGAACTGCAGGTTGGGACAGAAAGAAAAAGCAGTGAAAGGGGGGGAGGGTTGGGGGCGGTCTGGCCTGATGCACTCACCTGTGAGGAGCTGAAAAGGGAAATGGTAGAAGGTTGGAAGGCCACGGTGCCCTTGGTGAATTGCACTAAGGATTTGGATTATCCGTGTGGGAAGCGCGCCATCATATAGAATCTCTGGAGAGGACTCTGGCATTAGTTAGGAACCAATGATTTTTCTGATTGTCCTTGTAGATGGGGATGTGGGGGGGAGGGGGAAGAGGATCAAAGGACTCTGCGACAAGGTACATTCCTGAGAAATAATTTGCCCAAAAAGGCTCTGATGATATCCCATTTCAGCTCTGCTACTCTCGTATTTATAGTCTTATCTCTCAGTGTCAGTGTTCAGAAGTAAATAAAGATAGCTTTAAATTAGTGATCAAACATACTAATAACCACCAGTAGATTGTTAGCTATTTGTGGGCACAAGGCTTTCTCATAAATACCTAATTGATTTATTACACCTGACATTGTCTAGTAGTCTAATTCAGAGAAATCAGGCAGAAATGATAGGGAAGCCCTGGGACCAGTCTATGAAACACTAATACCGTACATTAGACCCTTAAATCTGATTTGCCATGTAGAGCCACATCATAACCAAAGCAAACTGAGTGGTTCCAAGAATGATTTCACTCGATTAAATTAATCTGCTGTGTTGAAAAGTGGTAGACCTGTGACTCATTCCCAAGTAACTTCACTAAAACGGGGATGATGTCCCTCAGGAAGAACCTATTATTGAGTTAAGTGACTAGTCTGTTGTTTCATGTTATTTTAAAAATATTCAAGGGAATGGGAGGGGGGATGATTTGAATCTTTAAAAAAAAAGAAAAAGTCTCTTAAAAGCTATTGCAAAGGATTAGGAAGACCAAGGTTATAAAATGTAAAATAAACCCCAAAGTAAAGAGATTAAAATTTTAAAAGGAACTAAGGACAAATTCAGGTTTCATGAGACCTTAAGCTTATACAAGTTGAGAGCCTTTTTAAGAAAAAGAATTTTAAATTATGAATAAAATATATACACAAAAGAGAACAGTTTCAAAGGATGCTAGTAAGGACCCAGACAAATAAGGGGTCTGTAAGGCCAAGCATTATATGGTTCCCAGTACATCTCCCTCCTAGGAGGAGTCGGAATTTCCTTCATCCTCTGAGTCACACAACACAGGCCCTGAGAGCCTTTCACCGGGACAAATTAAAGGTGATCTTCCTCATCATTAGAGACAGCAATAAAGAGAGCTTAGTTGGTCTTAACACTATGGTATCAAAATGATTCCTAGAACCAGGAATACTGTATTTAGGCAGGATTTAGAGATAAACATGGGTGATTCTGTAGTATAAAACAAAATTTTAATGAGCACCATTTATTAGAACACAATATGGCAGACCTTGTAAAGTTAAACATTCATATACTCTAACTCTGACAATTGTACTACTAAGCATGTGTGTGTGTGTGTGTGTGTGTGTGTGAGAGAGAGAGAGAGAGAGAGAGAGAGAGAGAGAGAGAGAGAGAGAGAATAACTTTGCATGTCTGAAACGGAATTTTTGGACTAGAACACGTGGAGCTCCCCTAGATTGGAACCCAGATTCTTTGTCCCCCGGAGCCAAAGAATGAATCCACAGACAGAAGGTGGTATAGCAAAGGTGGGAATATATTAAAGTACAGACTCCCACATGGGAAGAGGGAAAGGGTCCCCTGAGTTTCTTTTCCAAAGGCTTATAAAGGCTGCAGATCCTGGTGCCTTGATATCCCCTCTGATTGGTCACTATTCCCTTAGACAGGTCACTATAGTAACTCCTGGGCTCGAAGGTCAAACCTCACATGGGACATGTGAGGTTCTCCTGCTCCTTCCTTACTGTTTTCCTATTCCCTTTGGGCTTTCTTCTGGATGAGGGGCTTCCTTCTCTTTATTTTGTAAATATAGACCTTTTGCTCTTCCCAGCTCCCTCCCTCTATGGGAATGTACCTGTTGCAGCTTTTCAGCTTCTTTATTCTATGGAAATATACCTTCTGCTGCTCTGCAGCCCTGTGCTTCTTCCATGGTCCTTTAATTTCTATTGACTGATACATATGTCTGTTTCCTCTTCAAATAGTCAAGAGTGTTCTGTGAGGATAAAATACATTTCTGGTTCACTGGTGTGTCTTTAGGACCTGAGGACAGACTGTACCCCAAAATAAACACTCTGCAAGTATTGAGTAAGTGGGTTAATGATTGATCAAATAGTAGGGTATGAGGAGTGCAGCCAAAGTAAGGACACTGGATGTGGGAAGGAAATTATGATATAGAGTTCATTGGAAGTCAATTTTCATTGCAAGTCCAAAGAACAGAGTAGGAGATTGTGTATGCTCTGGTTTTAGTCCAAAGCAATGCTACTTTTCTTATACTATTTCCAAATAACACCGCAATGAAAATCTCTGAGTAACAAAATATTTACTTCCCAAACTTGAACATGTAAAAACATGAGGGGTGCTTTTGACATATGTGTACCCCTTCTATAATTTTTGTAATGCTGAGTACCCCTCGTCAAAAAAAAATGGATGTGTTTTAATAACAATCAAAATATATTTTTAGTACATACACAAAATAATAATAAACGAAAAACAAAATTATTCATAATAAAATATAAATAAAAGTTATATTATAAATAACATTTATTTGCAGACCGGACCATCTCACGCCTCACAAGACTGTCTTGACTTGACTCATGAGAACGTAGAATTAGGCGCAACTAAGCACGGTGCAGTGCATCTCCCCACCAAACTCCAGTGCAACGCATACCCCCACCAAACTCTTCCCATACCCCTGGGGATATGCATGCCACACTTTGGGAAACACTGCTCTAACAGAAGGGCTCCCTCAAATTTCTATCAGAGGACTCATGGTTTATTGCTCTCACTATGTTTTGGCCCACAGGCTGAATGTGTCTTCTTATGGATTGACTGGCAGTGAATCTGCACATTCCACACCCTTATATGCATCACTCCTATTCCTGTCTCTGTCCATTCCCTGAACTAATATGGCAGGTAAAAAAGTAAAAACATCTCTACCAAGTGTCATGAAGCTTAAGAAAACCACAGAAAAATGAAAGACATATCAACATAGATGTACAAGTTTGCATAATATGTAATGTATTTCCATAAATGGAAGTCAGTGTCATTGTTCTTGCTGCTATGGCTGCCACTGTCGAGCCTAGGTCATTGGTAAGTGATTGCAGTGGTGTTATGAAAGAAACCATTTCATGGATTATGAAAGATATACAACATATGGCCCCTGCCCTCAATGAGCTCAAAGGATGATATAACAACCACCTCAAACAGGGAGATGCGATTTCAGCAAATAGCAAGACAGTGCAAATATAACTCTCAGCCATTTCAAACACGGCACCTTGTACGGAATACTAGCCAAATGCATAGCAAATTCAAACTGCAAATATCAACCAGAGGAAGGAAAGTATTGAAGAGACCACCTTGCTCATTTAAACAGGACTCAAATCCTGAAAGGATTTACCTAGAAAGGAGGTGGTCCCCTCCTACCATGTTTGATTTTCTCCTTAGCTTCACTGGTCCCAGCACCCCTATGTTATAAGTGTCCTGAGGAGAGAGTAGAGTAGTGGAGATGGGGAGGGCGTGTGTGTGTGTGTGTGTGTGTGTGTGTGTGTGTGTGTGTGTGTTCCTTTCCTGTAGCCCCACAGTCACGTTCATCAGTGTTGGCTCCCCATTTTCTTGCTCAAAGTCCCTCTCCATGTGGAGGTTGACTTCTTTATACTCATCATATAGAGACTATGGAAGCTTGAGACCTTATGCTAAAGCCTTAGAGTGATTCTCAAGAGTCCACAACCCCAGACACTCCAAGAGGTATATCATCTCCCCCCATAACTAAAAAGTAACAATACCAAACAGGTGACACTCCGCATACACCCCCGAGCCTAATTAAGTTGTTCATTATTTGACTGGCATCAGTTTTCCATAATGGTTTCAAGTTTGATACAGTGTTAATATGATGCCTCTCATAAAGGTTTTTCTTTAACTAGACAGTTATAATGTTTCCAATTTTTAAAAATTTATTTTCAATAAAATAAAAATTGATCTATAGTCAGATTAAAAGTAGGAATGAACAGTGATACTCATTGATGACATAAGAAGATATCACATAATCACATTTTTAAAAATACATTTTGATTGATTTTTACAGAGAGGAAGAGAGAGGGATAGAGAGTCAGAAACATCGATCAGCTGACTCTTGCACACCCCCTACTGGGGTGTGCCTGCAATCAAGGTACATGCCCTTGAACGGAATCGAACCCAGGACCCTTCAGTCCGCAGGCCAATGCTCTATTCACTGAGCCAAACCAGTTTCAGCCACATAATCACATTTCTTAATGAAAACATACACAATACTTTATAGACTTTTGGGAGGAGGGGGGACCCAACTATTAAATGTCTTTTAAATACAGCTCTGTTTTGCCAAGAAATGTGAGCTTTTGTAACAGAGCTTTACATGTGGCACAAAGCATGTAATTCTGAATTAGAAATGCAAAACTAAATTTATTAAATAACCTTGGCAGTAAATAATGTTTCTAAGCAGATTCATCCAACACCTCTGATGCAGGAAAAGGACATCAACTCCATCTCAGTTGGTCTATCAATCAGCTTTGAAATGCAAATTTTGAGAGATAACAGAGAGATCACATCACCTGTGAAAAATATCTGATCAATGCTATGAAATTTTCAATAAAGGTAGGACTCTTCAATCCACAAAGATTCTTAAAGAATCTCTCTTCAATTCATATATATATATATATATATATATATATATATATATTCATATATTAAATTCAAGAATAGCAGAATTGCTAGGAATAATGGAGAATACAATTTAATAGTATTAATAATCATTGTATTTCAAAATTACGTTAGAGAATTTCAGGGTCTTTCCCTAAGATGCTTCTTCCACAGCAAATGTGGAAGGGGGAATGAAGGATGTTCATTGATATAAAATTAAGCTAAAAGATACTTTGGCCTCAATTATCTAGATATTTTGAGCAAATGCCAGATGGTTTCCTCATTTTTCACTTCCTTTGCAAGGAACAAACAGCCTATGTCTTCTTTACAGGAAAAACTTTGCTCCCATTATATCACTGGCAAATTTCAAAGTATAAAATGACTTAGCGATGAATCATCATCTCTAAGAGACCAGAGGCTTGAATAGTGTCCCCTTGAAGACAGAACTTCTTGGGGGTTTCATAAGAATCGTGGCACTTTCATCCAGCGATAGCAGTGTGTGGTCCTTCCCAAGTGGAACTTCAGTGTCTGTGAAAGTTTAGCCCTATTCCCCTTCTCTGGGCCCCTTGGCACTCTATCTTCCCCCTTATCATCCAACAGAAGACTTTGCTCCTCCCTTCCACCGCCTTTGATATGTCCAGGCTCCCTGGTCAGGCTGGTACTGGTTCCTCTGGCTGCGCAGCCGCAGCCCACTCCCATAGCACTGTCTCTTCGTTGATGACAGGAAGATAAAGAAAAGAAAAGGGTATTTGAGATACATGCTCCATCTGGGCTGAAATTTGAAAAATTTTAATGAGTGCATATTAACTTTGTTTATAAAGCACAAAACATCGACTATACTGTAATTGTAGTATTTGCTTATTTGACTGAACTAAAGGTCAAATGGCTTTTTTTTTAAGTGTCAAATGATTCTAGTAGACACTTAACCTTTGGGAATAAAAATACTAAAAAACATTTTTAAACGGGAATTTTAATTTCAGGCCGATAGTCTCCAACCCTTAAAACATCAATAACAAATAATTCCATACGTGAGTCCAATGCATTCTATCGTTGAGTGGTGTGTTCTATACCCCTGGGGGGAGGGGGTCAGCAGGATGCCATGCTGGTAAACAAACATAGCAGCAACTTATAGGGCTACGGATGTCTGGTAACACCTTCTCTGAAAAGAATTTAAAGCTAAAATGACCTCTGCTGTGCTCCTGTCTTAACCAAACACTTCTTCAACTGCCTTCTGAGGAAAATCCTGGCCTTGCTGGTAGTTCTATATGACCCTCTATATGAGGGTGCAGAGCCCTCACTTCAGGGCTAGAATACAAAGCAAACTCCTTAACTTTCTTAATAAATGTGTTGATACCTCCACCTGGTTCTCAAAGAGATGAGCTCTGTTCTTAATCCACAGTGGAGCACAGCTGACACACACCGAGTTGGACAGAATCACCTTAATGTGTTTGACATTAACTTCCAATCAAAAACCCAATAGACAGAAAACAAATTTAAGATTATTCATCTGCCTGCTCCTCTGGAAGCCTAAGGTCTAGATACATCACTTTAGACATCAAAATGTTGGCTACCTAGGCAACTTCCCTTCATGACATATGGCATAGCCCTTTATCAAAGAACATTATAAGAATAATTCAGCCGAGACCAGTTTGGCTCAGTGGATAGAGCGTCAGCCTGCAGACTGAAAGGTTCCAGGTTCGATTCCAGTCAAGGACATGTACCTTGGTTGCAGGCACATCCCCAGTAGGGGGGTGTGCAGGAGGCAGCTGATAGACCTTTCTCTCCCATAGATGTTTCTAACTCTTTATCCCTCTCCCTTCCTCTCTGTAAAAAAAAATCAATAAAATATATATTTTTTTAATTACATCCAGGTGTTAATTAGCTTGATTACTGAGTTTCTTGGTACCTCCTCTAAATGCTGCATCCAAGGCAGTGTCAGGCTCTCCTCATCCTACCGCAGCCTGGCTCTCATGCCCTTTTTCTTGAAACACTTTGAAATTTGGCTTTGAGGGCAGCATCTCTCCTTTCTCCTGCAATCTCAATGGTTTCTCTTTTTCAATATCCTTTGCTGTTCTGTTCTCATCTCCTCCAACCTCTAGATATCGAGCTCTCAGGTCTAAGACTTCTTTTCCATCTACACTGACTCCCTAATGCTCTCATCCAGGCCCATGGCTCTAAATAGCACAGATGCCCTGACAACTCAAAAATTTTATCTCCACCCCAAACCTGAATCCCTAGTTGGCATAACCATTTCAAAACAAATATGACCACACTCCTCATTTTAACCCTTAAGCCATCTTTCCCTACAGTTTTCTGCATAATGGTTAAAGAGTAGTAATGTCCTTCCAGTGTCTCAGGAATTGTTCTTATCTATTCTCTAACTCTCACTTCACATGTAAGTCATCAGAAATTCTTGTTGGCTCTATCTTCAAAGTCTATGCAGAATCCAACCACTGATCACCACCTCTCCCACCATCCTACTCCAAGCTACCATCTCTTCTTGCTCAGACTATTACAACCATCTAAAATTGGTTTATTTGCTTTTTCCTTTACTTCCTATAGTTTATTTTTAACAAAGAAGTCAGAGTAGTTATTTAATTGAAATCTGGTTATGTTCAGTGTTTAAAACCTTGCAATGGCTCTGTTTCACCCAAAATGAAACCCAAAGTCCTTAGAATAGCCTACAATACTGGTTCTCCATCCTTAGCTGCACGGGACTCAGAATCACCTGGAGTCTCATTAGAATACCCTTTGCTGAGTTCCACCCAAGAGTTTTGATTCAGGAAGCCTGGGTGGGGCCAATAATTTGCATTTTTAACAAGTGTCCAGGACATACTGAGGTACATGTCCCCTCTTCTGTATTATTGATCCCTCAACGGTTCTGGGAACCATGCTTTGAGAACCAATGGCCTACAATAATGACGTAAATCCATCACATTTCTGAACTCATCCCTCATTACTTCCCACCTTCTTGTATCCGATCCAGGCCTCTGGCCTTTTAAGCTTTCCAGTATCTCCTAACCCAGGAACTTTTTTTTTTCTGTTCCCAATGTCTGGAGCAGTCCTCTCCTAGATATTCTCCTAGCCACTCCTTATCATAAGGCCTTTTCTGATTACACCATGTATAATACCAAATTCGCCTCACCTTACCTTGTATTGCTTTATTTTTTCTCCATAGAAGTTCTCACCATCTGTTCTTTATATGTTTATTTGATTGTTTACTGCTTGTCTCCTCCCTCGAGAATGTAAGCTCCATATAGACACAGACTTTCTTACTTCAATATTAACACCAGCGCCTGAAATGGTATTTGGCACTTAGGTGCTCCTTAAGTATTTGTGAATGAGAATTAGACATTCACTCCAGACTATTCCCACATCTGCTTCCTGGCTACATAGGTGGAAAGACTAATCAAATTTATCAGGTGAACCTGAGCAAGTCACTTTAATGTTGCATACTCATCATTGTATGATAGAATCACCTTAATGGCTTAATCATGCAAAAACAAAATTGACATTGACTCCGTGACCAATACAGGAAGCTTCCAGTTCCCCATTCTGTTTTATCCACATTCCTGAGCTGGTGTGTACAGAGACCCACTTAAGGTGTCTGAAAATAGAGTCCTTCTACTTTGTTGGCACCTGCTTCCTATAGCTGTAAGTCCATCTGTTCCTATAAGAATCATCTCTGAGCATTATTTCCTTAAATTATTTTTTCCTCTCTCATTCTCCTCTATTGCTTGTTTTTACTCTCCCCAAAGAGTCACCTATTTTTGCACAACTAGTATTTATTCACTTTCTTTCTTACCAAGAGTGGCTCCAACGCAATTCAAATGTCCATCCTCCCCATATGACTGACTCAGTGTAAATCGTGATTAAGAATCCAATTAGCATGATTCTGTGTCCTTGGTTGACAACTGGTTTAGGAATGTGCATATCACCCAGTTCTAGTCTATGGATAGAGTCTACTGAAAATTTCAGGAAAAGATAACTTCCTAAGAGAGAGATATTTTCAAAAATCCTTCTACTGCTGGCTGGCATGGTTGAGTGTTGACCTATGAACCAGGAGGTCATAGTTCGATTCCCAGTCAAGGCACACACCCAGGTGGCAAGCTCAATCCCCAGTGTGGAGTGTGTGGGAGGCAGTTGATCAATGATTCTCTCTCATTATTGATGTTTCTCTCTCTCTCCCTCTACTTTCCTCTCTGAAATCAATTAAAAAATATTTTAAAAGGATCCTTCTACTATCAAATATTGCTGCATCTTCATCTAATGTTTGGCACTACAGCAATCATTTTGTATCCTTAAGGGAACAAACCTAGAGAAAGCTGAGATGATAAGAACAAGGATTCTTAATGAATCCATGAGCCAATGCCACCAATAGCACTAGATCTGCCCTGTCTCTGGATTTCTCGGTGTATAGGATAACAGAACTTTCTTATTGTTTAGACAGTTGGCTTTGGAGTTGGGAGTCATTGCTTGCATCCTTCCTGATACAGAGGGCTGTGCTCAGTAGTAACATTGTAACAGCCCATTTACACAGATAATTTGTTTACAAGACAAACTCCATACCACATGTATAACTTTGCATCCTGGAATAGCTTTTTCCAACCACCATAACTGCTTCCTCAGAAGGGCATCTCATGCTGAGTTACCCAAGTTAAATTTCATGCAGGCCCCATTCTCTTTGAGATAAAAAGAAAACAAGACAGACTTCTGCTTCCTGGGTGTGGCCCATGGGTGGAAATAACTACAGTTTTTAATACATAGAATCACCAAAAGCAGTAACCATTGCTTATTATTATTATTATTATTATTATTATTATTAAAAGATGAGATCTAGAGGACAAAATTTATCTTGAACTTTATAGGACCTTTTCATACAATCAGCTCAGTAGAACCTCAATAGGCTCTCACAGATAAAAATGAAACAGCTATATGACATTTAAAAGAACCCCTACAGATAGGCAGAATTTCAGTCATTGTGGTATTTTTAAGTTTCAGACATTCTGAAATCTCTGAATCAAAAGCATTTTAATATGACTATTAAATATCCCAATGACACTCAAACATTTATTCTCTCACAAAGTATTTGCATCCCTGGATTGTTGGTTTCTTGTGTTGTTGTTTTTTTCCTTTTTAAAATTAGCTTTTAGAAGTTGACTCTCTACCTAAACTGCCCTGTTCTCCCTGTATCACTGCTGCAATATAGTTACAATAATTTTAAAAATCATGTTTTTGTCTGTTCCAGTCTTATTTTGGCAAAGGCTAGGCATGTCATAGAATTTGACTGATATCCTTACTCAGGAAACCTCCAGATGGACATCTCAGAGATGCTGCTTCAGTTTTTTGCTTTCAATTTGGACATGCCATGTACAACCTCACTGATGTATGAAACATCAGTACAAAATGTAGAAAAGGTAGTTTGCTTTTTGCCTGCGTCTACCCTTTTTATGATGAGCTGAGATATTTTTCCAAAGGCAAAATTTTTCCTAAGGAAATACTATAAAAAGAATAAAAACCTAAATTAGAATAATTTAAACAGAAACTTTGCATTCAGATTTGTACAGATTCCTTAAAAAAAAAAAAAAAGAAAGAAAGAAAAGAGGATGCTATGAAGCCTGTGAGAAAGATAAAAAGTCTAGAATGGGAATATTGAGAAGGTCTAGGATAGGGGATGACCAAATTACACGGTGGTGTATAATTCAAGGTTTAATCATTATGGGTCAGATTGTCAAAGATGCCCCTTCCCTGGTTCCAGTATTCATCATTATCATAATTTCACAATAACAATAAGTAAATTGTTAAGTGGATTTTCCAAATGTGTTAGGTGGCTATTCCAAGAAATAGGAATAATAATGTAAAAATGTTGCCTTCACAAGATTTCATTATATTATGAATATTTAGTTCATTAATATTTTGAGAACGTGGACTCATGATTGTATTTCTTATAGTTTTTCACTTGAAAATCCAGGAACTCATATGCATACTTTGTCCATAGTAGAACAAAAATACAGTGAATGCCTTTGTAAGATAATGAAAATAAATAGTCCTGATTCTTTTTCTTCTATGGGGAGGTATAGTTTACTTTTGTGGGGAGTTCACCTAGTGATTTATAAGTCCATCAAATCCTGGCTCTATTACCTGCTCAATCTATGATGTTGGGCAAATCTGTTAACATGTGAGACTCAGATTCTTCATCCATAAAATGGGAGGAAAAACATGGCTATAACTCTCCATACTCACCTCATCATATAGCTCGTCAGCTGGATTATAGTTGCCTGGTTACTTATCTATTTCTGCCATGAAATTATGACTTTCTGGGGGGAGGGAGAATGTCTTTCTCTCTTTGGAGCAAGGGTTCTCCAACTTGGCTGCTCAGGATAGTCACCTGGGGAGTTTTTCAAGCTCCCGGTGCCTAAGCTTAATCACTTAAACAATTACCTATGAGGGTGACATCTTTCTTAAGTTTCCCAGGTCATTCTCCTACTATGAACCAAGGCTGACAACCACTGCCTTTGAGGGTCAGTTCAGTACCTGGCACACGGGAGGCATGTTAAATAGGATGAATAAGTAAATTTAGTCATTAAATGAGTGGAAGGTGTCACAAACCACATTGTAATATTTACCTATCCATCTTTCCCCACCCTGGCTGTGACTTCATAGAGAGCATCTCAAAGTTGTATTTGTTTTCTATCTGTGTTTCCTAACACGATGTCTTATTCACCTTTATGTCCCTTGGTATATATTAAGAGTCCAATGTTTGGTCAAAGAAGAGTAACATGAAATAAGGAGGAAAAAAGTTTCCTTAGTCAGTTTTTTAAAAAAAAATGTTTAAAGTACAAGGAGATAGTAAGAAAAGATTAGATCATGCTCCTGTGTTTACAGTGGAAGAATAGAACAAAGAATTCTGCTTTCATATGTACTGGGTTAACACCATAAAGACACCACCATGTACTGAATAGTCAATACACAGCGGGCAATTTGGTCTTCACTTAGTACTCAGGGAAAACCAAGAAGCAAGTGGGACAATCATCCATTGTGCCTTTTGTCAGGTCTTCCTTAGGCTCTCCTGGAAGAGTTGAGCACATCATAAAGGGAGGACAGTGTCACAACTCACAAACACTCATGTAAACAATGCATTACTCATCAGATCACTCTTTCTTATCAAGTGTTTTGTGTAGCCAGTAATTCCTGATTCCAGTTTCAGTGAATGCTTGATCTTATATTCTCCCAACAGTGTGAATTAGAAGAGGTTTGTTTGCTCCTCTGGTCTAAAGAAGACTGGAATGTTCCTGAACTTTTAAAGACAAATCCAGAGACTCTCATTTTTTGAGGATGAAATGTTTACTGAATTTATCCTGCAAGACTCTTTCTTCAGCATAAAAAAGACTTGGAAAGTGTAGGTGTGTTTATTTTTCTTGTTATTTATTTATATGTATTGGCAAATTCATGTCCATTAAATATCTTTTATATATATATATATTGATTTCAGAGCAAAGAAGGGGGAGGAAGAGAGAGAGAGAAACATCAGTGATGAGAATCATTGATTGGGCCCATTAAATATCTTGAGAGAAGTATCATGACATTTAAAAGACAATTTTCATAGGAAGTTGTGTATTCGAGTGAATATCAATTGGTATAAAAGCAAAATATAAATTAAAATAAATAAGTATATAAAATAAAAGCCAAAACATACAATTAGCCAATTATTTGAATGAAGATGATTTCATGGATAACTATATGGTGTAACTGTAGATTAGGATAGCCATTTAAGAAAATAATCTGGCATAATATTCAGTCAAATGAAGTATTTGAAAAACTTAGGGTACAGGTTCACCTGGATATCTGGAGACAGATAGATCTATAGATACATAGATACAAAAATATATAGATAGATAGGAGAAACTAGCACAAAAGCTCTTAAGGAAACATATAATCAGTATTATTTATTATATTGTAGCATTATTTGAGAATTAGAAGCTCTATGAGTATTTGTAACTGGGGAAAGTTAGGAGCAACACAATAGATGTAAACATAATAGCATAGGTAGATAGTAAAGACATAATATTGTGAAAAAAATTCTAATAGCATGATATGATAAGATGATCCTCACTGACCCACACAATTGTGTAATTCCTTCCAATTGACTGTGGGTGGGACCTGTGCATATGAAGGGATATTAGTTTTTATGATTATCCTATATAATAAAAACCTAATATGCTAAATGTTCAATTGTCTGGTTGGCATTCAGACAATTAAAGCATAATATGCAAATGATATGATAAGACCACTCAACTGCTCCCTATGACATGCATTGACCACCAGGGAGCACACAGTCGACAGGTCAACCAGTCACTATGATGTCCACTGACCACCAGGGGGCAGACACTCCAACCAGTAGGTTAGCTTGCTGCTGGGGTCCAGTCAATGGGACTGAGCAGGATGGGCCAGTCATGCCCTGGAGCCCTCCCACATCCCTCCCTGGCCCCAATCATGCACCAGTGGGGTCTCTTAAAATCCGGGCTGAAGGAGGCCCCCCATCCCCTGCCAAATGCATGAATTTCATGCACTGGGCCTCTAGTCCTATATAATAAAAGCCCAGTGACCAAACAGCAGAATGACCAGAACAAAAGCTTGACCAGTTGCTATGATGCACACTGATCACAAGGGGGCAGACACTCAACACAGGAGCAGGGAGCAGGCCTAAGCCAGCAGGTGGACATCTCCTGAGGAGTCCCAGACTGTGAGAGGGCACAGGCCAGGCTGAGGGACCCCACCCTCCAGTGCCAGAATTTCATGCACCAGGCCTCTAGTCTTATATAACAAGTGTATAAGGATTGTGCTGATATAATAAGATCCCTAATCAATTGGTTTTGATTAAATAAGAAAGAGATGAGTCTAAGTAGGTATGGCCCAGTAATCAGAGATTGATACCTTTAACACTATAGCTCCAAATAGGAGTGTCCATGAAAGACAATGATAAAGGGAAATCCTCCTAATAAAAAGAAATGAGAGGGGCCCAGCAGGTGTGGCTCAGTGGTTGAGCATGGATCCATGAAGCAGGAGGTCATGGTTTAATTCCCAGACAGGGCACTTGCCTGGGTTACTGGCTCCATTCCTGGTTGGGGCATGCAGGAGGCAGTCGATTGATGATCCTCATCATTGATGTTTCTTTCTCCCTCACACTATCCTTTCCTCTCTCTGAAATCAATAAGAACATTTTTTTTTAAGAAAGAAAGAAATGAGAGTGGTATGTTCGCTGTTTTTGTCAGGACTGAATATGCCCAGAGATATGGATTTGACTCATAGGCAGTGGCCAATAGTTTGGCTTGATGGTCAAGGACAAAGTAAGACCAAGACAAAGGGCAATGTATACTGGCATAAACAGGTGATTTACAGAAATGGAAACCCAGGCAGCCTTTTTCTCAGCCACTCAGGTGATTACTGAATGAACATACAAAGTGGCCACGACAGCAGAAGTAGAGGCTAGGCTTTGGTTCAATGACATCTCTGATCTGATATTGCCATTGCAGAATGCACAAACTGCCAGCCACAAGCTCCAGTGCTCAACACCCCAAATGGCACCATTCCCTGAGTATACCAGCCAGCTACTTTGTGGTATGTAGATTACATCAGACCACTTCCTTCATGGGTGTGGCAGCAATTTGTTCTAACTGTAATGCTCTTGTATTTTAGAAATGGATTTTCTTTGTCTTTATTCAGTGCTGCTGCCAGAACCACCATTGTGAAATTATAGAAAGTTTTGTTCACCATAGTCAATGCAAAAGTATTAACTTTCAGCTCTGGCTGGTATGGCTCAGTTGATTGAGCATCATCCCATGCTCCAAAAGGTTGCAGGTTTAATTCCCAGTCAGGGCACACGATTAGGTTACAGGTTTGATTCCCAATGGTTGGGGTGCTATGTGTGGGAGGCAACCAAGCAATATTTCTCTCTCTCCCTCTCTTTCTAAAATTAATAAAAACATACATTTTAATTATTGAATATCACATGATATTATTTTTGACCAAAAATAACCTAACACAACAAAAGAAGTACAATAATGACCTCATATCCATGGAATTTACTGGTCTTACCACAATCCCTCATCACTTAGATATAGCTGATCTAACAAAATAGTGGAGTGACCTATGCAGAATCATTACTACACCAATTAACAACTTCCTGAAAGTTTGGAGCTATGTCTTATAAAATGTCATCATATGCTTTAAATCTGTGACCAACACATGATGCTGTTTCTCCCATGGCCAGAATGCAGGGATCTAGAAATCTATGTCACTATTCCAGCTGGTAACCCCATGACAGAAGTTTTGTTTTGCATCCCCACAACTTTGTGCTCTGTTGGTTTAGAGCTTAGTTCCCATGGAAGGAATGTTTGCACTAGTAGGCATAATTGTTCCATTGAACTGAGAGTTCACACAGACACTTGTCCACTTTGGGTTCCTTGGGCCATTGAGCCAGAAGGCAAGGAATGGGATTAATCTACTGACTAGGACCATGGTCGGCAAACTTCGGCTCTTGAGCCACATATGGCTCTTTGGCCCCTTGAGTGTGGCTCTTCCACAAAATACCACGGCCTGGGCAAGTCTATTTTGAAGAAGCGGCGTTAGAAGAAGTTTAAGTTTAAAAATTTTAGCTCTCAAAAGAAATTTCAATCGTTCTACTGTTGATATTTGGCTCCTTTGAGTAATGAGTTTGCCGACCACTGGACTAGGATGACTGATACTGACAAAAAAAAAAAAAAAAGTCCTATTGATATATAATGCAGGCAGTTAAAACAGGGGATCCATTGGAATGGCTCTTAGAACTCCCATTTTCACAAGAGTTAATGGAAAACTAATTGTATTTTTTTTAAAAAAGAACCACTAAGTATTAAAACCTTTCATAAATGGAAGTGTGGGTCTTTTGGCTAAGAAAATAACTAGCTGAAGTGCTGGCTGGAAGTCAAAGAAACATGGAATAGATTGTGGAAAAAGAAAGTTACAAATAACAACAATAGTTCTAGAAACATTGACTAGTATATTTTCTTCCTTGATTATTAAATGTGGTGGAGGCCTGGTGCACAAAATTCGTGCACGGATAGGGTCCCTAGGCCTGGTCGGAGATCAATCTCCAATCTGTGGGGCAACCAGCAAGGCGATTAGGGGTGCTGGCACCTGTCTTGGCCGGCCTGGCACAGGCCTGGCGCCACTCACTCACCTGCTGTACCCCTCCCCACTGCCACTGCTGGTCCCCTCCCTCTGTGGGGCAACCAACAGGGCAATTGGGAGTTCCCCACTGGCATCCCCCTTGGCTGGCCTGGAGCCTATGGGCTGGGGAAGCTCTTGCATTGAGCATCTGCCCACTGGGTGTCAGTGCGCATCATAGTGACTAGTTTCTCCAGTCATTCCCCTGTTTAGTTAATTTGCATATTAGGCTTTTATTATATAGAATTTCTATTTCTCTTTTACTACTATTCTATATAATGAGTGTTCGTATTAGTTAAATTTATAACTTAGTGTTTAGGTAACTGAAATGCAGGAATAATTAGTTGTGCATGCATGGAAACAATACCTTGGAAAATTGGGTCTACATTGGAGGGAAGGGAAAATCTTGTGAAGGATAGTTGCAACTTACTAGGCAGAAGCATAAAGTTCTTGTATAAAAGTTCTGTTATGCATAGAATAGTATTATGTTATTATTCTTTAACTCCAAATTTCATCTTCTAGATCCTGCTTTGGAAAACTAGGGCTGAGACTCCAGACTATTTTGTCAGCTGAATTCTTACTAAAATCTGTCATAAAGGGGTCCTAAAGGGAACCTGCTCTACAGAGAGAGGGCAGAAACACTTGCTCCTTTTTATTTGCTTGTTCTTCCTGTCAGTGTCACCCAAGCAAAGATACTTGACCTTGGCAGCAGCATTGTGTTTCAAACTCCAACTGTTTTTGGCACCCCGAAGCAGCCTCATCAGCTCCCCCTGTCCTCAGAAGCACCAGCAACAGCTGCCAATGCCTCCCAAGGTCTGAGTCTCAACGCTTCCAAGACTATTCCTCTGATTCTAGGTATTAGTACTAATTGAGTAGCACTCCCGCTTCAGAAGTCTGAGTCCCAGCTCCCTGGGACTCCTCCTCTAAACATCAAAGTTTTAATCACCCAATATTTTATATTTGTTCCAACAGACCTACTATTTGCTGCAATTACCTCTATTTTTCTTCATGCTTTCACTTTCATATTTCCAGCTGGGTAATCAACTCCTTATGTTAAATTCTCTCTGTGGAAATACTGTTGGAAACGGACCATTGTCCCCACTCAAAGAAAGGTGTAGACAAGGTGATCAACCTTGAAGCTCTGAAAGGTCAGAGCTAACCACTCCCTATCTAATTGAGGCAATGATAGCTGAAGCAACTTCCACCTGACAATCTTATGTAAATTCTTGCTAATTAGCTAATACTGGAATTGCCTGGCTCTATGGGTGGATCCCAAACCTTAAGAAAATAGTTAGCAGGGCTGAGCTGGGCTCCTGCCTGGCCCCCATTTCCCAAATTAATATTTTTCTAGTCTCTTTCATTTATGTGCAGCCTCCTCCAGGACCAGAACTCTAAACCACACAGGACGTGGAAAGGGGTTTCCACAAAATACCAAGTGTGTTTTTGTTTTTACCTACTGGAACTTGGCTGATACACACATGATGGAGAACTATGCAGCGATTAGAAACAACAGATTAGATGTACACATAACAACACAAACATATACTAAATGCATATGTAATTTAAATAAATTAAAAATGATTCCCTTAGAAAAGCAATATTTCATTTTAAGAATACATACAAACATATTAGAATGGTGACAGAGACAGAAACTGATGTGATAAATAGGAAGAAAGGAAGAGGAAGAAAGGGAAGGAAGGGAGGTAAGAAGGAAGGATTGAGAAGGGTTTTGCACAAACCAATGATGATAATGTGCCACGAACTGAGAGGTATGATTAACTCAATCCTTTGCCCTTAAGAATATAAGAAACATTCTTGGCTGTTTCAAATTCAAGTGACAGAATCTCAAACTAACTTCAGGGCAGGAGAAGTGATTTCTTGGCTTATAAAAAAACAAAACAAACAAACAAAAATCCAAGGTTAGCCTTTAGGCACATCTGAATTCGAGAGCTCAATTATATCATCTTTTATTACTCTGCCTTTTGTTCCTCTTTGTATTGGTTTATCTTAAGCATATTCTCTGTACAACAGCACTCCTAGATAATGAAGGCTTATACCTTAACATATGTGGTAATCAGAACCTTAACTTGTTTTTCTTACTATTCTGGCCAAAATTATGAGGCTAAAATTCATTGGCCCTGACTGGCCTGCTCAGGTTCGTTGCACTTCCGGAACCAATCACTATGGGATGCAAACACTTTTGTTGGCCTATCTTGGTCATTCTCCCCAGAGAGTAGGGTCAGGCTCATGCAACCTGTTACTAGAAGAAGTAAATTCTTCAATACAATAAAAATCCCATTAAACATGTCCAAAGCTGCTCAATTACTAATAAAAATTCTACAGTGATACTGTTTTCCCATAGAAATGTCACATCCGGGTAGACTACAGAGGTAGAGCTGGTCTTTAAAGAGAGGCCATGTGGCTATATTTTTGGAGTGCCACAAATTCCTTGCCTAAAATATCTTCCCCATCTGCCAACCACAGTCTTAAATTCCAATTTGAGATTCATTGTTTTAGGCCTATGATATGGATCCTCTAAGCTGCTTTGGAAAAACATATAACTGCCACTTAGTATTTAACAGCATTTAATACCTTGGTATCTGTAGATTATCTTATGGGATTGGTGACAACAAGGAAGGCAACAGTGTGGAGTCCCTTAGGGGAAAGATTCTGAGTGAGTTAAAATGTCACAAAGGGCAGATTAGGAACCTGTGTGGTTGGGGTGAAAGGAAAAAGTGAGAAGGATGGCAGGTGATAGGGACACTTGAGATACAACCTGTGTGATTCACAATTCCTCTTGGTAACAACAGCACCACAACACCACTTAATTACATCTTAGGACGGGCATCCTGTGAGAGGATGTGTGAGAATCTAATCCCTTCCCCTAACAAGACAAATTTCATTTTGGAAGCATGACTGTAGAACAGCATTTGTCCTGGGGTTTTCAGGGAGAAGGGGGCTTGTTTAAATAGAAGGTAATCACCTGGAAGAACCTGTGACTCTAAGGACTCTCTTGAAATATTTCCAGTTTCTAAACATCTAATAGTTAAACAAGGATATCCCTAAGACCTTTGTCAAGCTTTTTTTTTCAGCCAATGCAATAACAGAGATAGAGCCCAAACTAGTTTCCCATATGTCCTTTATAGTGTCCCAATTTTGTACTCTTTTTACAATGTTTCCTATTTCATCTGGCCTCATCTTCCTAAAATTGATTATAGCAGTGTATAATAAGACAAATATTTCAAAACCTTTAATAAGTAGATAGAGATCGAGAGAGGAAAGAAGAAGGGAGGAAAGGGAAGGGAAAGGGAAGGGAATGTGGGAGGGAAGAGAAGAGGAAGGAAAGAGGTGGTGAGGGGAGCAGAGTAAGGAAGGGAGAAAGAAACTCAAACTATTAGCAGTGGTTATCTATGGGGAGGGGAAGGGTATTAAGATGAAGGTAGTAAAAAATAAAAAATATTCTATTATTTTATTGTTGCTTGATTTATTTACAGTGATCATATAATTTAGAATTTTGTAAAATTCTGTACTTGATTGATTCTACAACTAAAATGACATTTGTTCTCACATTTGCAATTAAAGTTGAAGGGGACTGTGGCCTAGATAAATGCTGACTACATAGGTTTAAAGTGTATTCTACAGTTCTTACATGGGTATTTCTTGGATCACATGATCTCACACATCTAGAGGAAATAATGAACAACATAAACTGATGAACAAAAACAGACCCAGAGAAAGAGAAGCAGCGATCAGACTCTCAAATCTCAGAGGGAAAGTAGGGGAGGGTGGGAGATCAACCAAAGGACTTGTGTGCGTGCACATGGGCCTAGCCAGTGGCCATGGACAACAGGGGAGTGGGGGAATATGTAGGGAGGGGTTTGGGATGGGAATGGGGGGATAAGGACAATTATGTGATACCATAACCAATCAATCAATCAATCAATAAAAATATATATAAAACAAAAATAAATAAATAAAGTGTATTCTACAAATGTTGCTGCTGACTGAATTAAGCTTAAAAAATAATGTTCAAGTGATATAAGGCCAGAGTGAATACAAAATGCAAAATACTCCGATTCGTCTTACATCTACTTTTTTCTTTTCTCAGAAGGAACGAACTGCTGTTCTTGAGAGTGTCATAAAGATACAGGTCGGTTACGCTGCTCCCCTCCTGAGTTTCCGTTGGTACTAAATGGTTTTCCGAGAGGTTGAGTTAAAGCTCTTATGTAAATAGGGAGAAGCTTACATAATGCTCTTTACACCAGAACTTTGAAGACGATCTGCGGCAGGCGCATGAAATCTGTCTGTGCTGCAAACGGCATCGGAGAGACTAACAGCAAACCCACCCAAGAGGTGATTTAAGAACACGGGGAAGAATAGATAACCGCGGTGCAAGCTTCTGATCATTTACCACAAAACCCCAACCATGTCCAAACACACGGTATGGAAGAGGTGTGTCCTGGGCTTACAGGAATGCCACTAACCCGAGCAGCTCCGGAGGAGTGCCATTCGCTGCAAATGTTGCGCGTAAAAGTCTCCAGGGGCTGGAGCCGGGCCTTCTTCGGCCGGCTCCCCTACCCGGAGGGTTAGTGCATCATCATCTCATGGAAGAGGCTAAACTGGTATTGATTTTCCGATTTCTAAAAGGAGTGACCATTTCCAGCAAAGGCACGCTGGGGGCGCGGGGGTGGGGCGCCCTTGTAAACGCGGTCTCACCCACAGCGCCGCGCACCAGTGTGCGGGGGCAGCTCGGCGGCTTAGCAGGGCTGCAAAGAAGAAGTTCTCGCCTCAGCAGCCGAGGCGTTGCGATTCTGCGGAGCGGCTGCAAGAGCCTCTCTCCAGCCCCGAGAGAGAGTTTCTGCATCCTAACGGGAGGCGGGACGGACGGTCTGCCCCGTGCACTTCACCGCCCCTCCTCCCCCGCAGACCTCTGCCCTCCCTCGCCCACCCACCCGCTGGAGCTGAATGGGGGGGGGGGAGGGGAAGAGGAGGGAGCAAATGCGAGTTTCCAAAGTCGCCCAACTTTCCAGAGGCCCCGGCTTCCAGCTGACTGCGCGCAGGCGCCCCTCCCGGCCCCCGAGCCCAGCTCCACTCCCTCCCTCCCCCCGCCCCCGCCGTCCACCCTCCCGCGAAATTGAGCGGAAACTTGCCAGCCCCCGAGGAGGGGTGAGCGAACTCTCCGGACAGCCCCGAGATTGGGTTTCCCTAGGGGCTCGGAGCTGTCTCCATACCTGCCAAGTCCGAGCGCGCGCGTCGGGCCGCGCGCAGGGGGCCCCGCGGCTGGAGGGTCCCGCCGGGCGCGGGGATTTGGGGCGCCTCCCCCCCGCCCCCACCCTTCGCCGCCGCCACTCCCCTCCCGCCCTCGCCGGGGCCGGGGCCGGGGCCCCCGCTGCAGGCGCCCCTCCTCCGCCCGCAGCTGCTCCTTCCCCACCACCCCCCGCCCCGCCACTCGCACACGATTTACGGCCGCGTGGGCCTCGCGCTCACGCCCGCCTGCCCTTTTCCCCCCCAGAAGTCTGCGAGGGGCTGAATGGAAACACTGACACGTAAAAACTCTATTCTGAGTGATTTAGCATCTGCCGCCCGGAGGTTTTAATCTCGCCGGGTTCATCCCGCCGGTGCTCCGGGCAGCTGTCCGCCAGGTCCCCGCACGCCTCGCGGTCCCCGGGGAAGGTGAGGCCGCCGGGGGGACGGGCAGGGGAACGTGAGAGGTCGGGGGCCACGCGGAATAGCCCCAAGAAAACGCCGGATCCTAATCCCGGGAGCTGGAGCCCTTGTGCATTGTTTCCAAAGCAAGTGCATACACGGGGCAGCTTTCTTTGGTGGAGTTCTGGGACCCCCCAAGGTCGTGTCTTAGGAACAGAGAGAACGGACGCGCCACCACCGACCATCTGTCCTGGGAGTGGGGGGCTGGAGGGGTGGGGGTATTATTCGACCCTAAACCTGCCCTTTTCCTGCCCCCTTTCATCAGCAACAAGTTTTCAAATGTGAGAGACGCACTCCCCCCCCCAAACACACACACACACACACACACACACACACACACACACACACACACACACCCCGCACGCTGTGGCCACCAAGTGTTCACCCCAGACAGGGTCAGACAGAGGCCACATCGGCCTCGCTGGCCTGGGCGCCTGGTGTGAGATGACAGACAAACCTCTTACAAACCTCTTCACGCAGGAAATGAGTGCCCTTGTCTTTGGTTGTTCCTTCCCTAAGAAAACTTTTTTTTTTTCTTTTCCAAGCACAACACGGAGAATCACCTGCCTCCTTGCCCTTCTAGCTTAGACACTTCTACTCCAAAAGGGTCCATGGTGCGTTTGGGCTGGACTTGACTCCCTCCCGTCCCCCCCCCTCAGGGTCCTTACCGCCTTGTTTTCATGGCCTGAGACACTGACAAGGGGCCCAACCTTCCTGGGGAGCTGCAACCGGTCTCCCTAAGGCTTTGGGTCCACTTGGACCGCCCACCATGCTCCTGCTCCCCAGCTACCAGTCAGCGGGAAGTGGGGAATGAGCTTAATTCTCTATAATAAAACCTCCAACCTGAGGGGCTCTTCACGCTGAAGAGCCAACGGGAGAAGAAAAGGAAAGCAGTGGACATGGTGGCTAGACACCCCCAAACTCTGACCTCGGAAAAGGAAAACCCTCAACTACCGCCCCTCCCCATCCTGCATTGTATTCCTGAAACCTGGAAATGGAAATGGAAGTGATTTGATGTATGAGGAGACGTTATCTAATTAGGGCGTCAGAAATTTAATCTTTCCTGCATGCAGGTCATATAATTAATGTTAATTTAACGCTCAAATTCTCAGTCATTAATTTTTATTCTCTTAAATGCAGGTTGGCAGGGGCCCCTGGTCCGTGGCAATGGGTTTTGCTGGATGTGAGAGCACACTTGGTCTTAGGAGTGACTCACCGCAGACCTTCCCCATCCCAATAACAAGATCACATCATGCATGCATTATTAAGCCTTGTAATTGAACGGTCCATAGTTTGCATATCAGACTATTAAAATAATGTGTTTTGCTTTTCACCGAACACGTATTGTTCAAGCCTCTGCGAATATGTGGCAATTCAGATAATTATCACCAAATTACTGCAAATGTTCTCTTTATTAACATGATTTCTTTCAAGCATTTTTAAAAATGTGACTATTATTACATTAAGGGAATGCTTACAAAGTTATGTGAACTTTTTTTGAGGGACTTGTCATTGGGAGAGAAAGAATATATTTGAATGGACGAAGAGAGATGCTTTTCAATATGAATTTCAAATGGCTTCCTCTAGTCAAATAAGTTTTCTCTGATTTTTCCAGGCAGCTTGTAGGCAAGACAGAAAGACAGGGAGGGAGGGAGGATGGAGGAGGAGGGGAAAGAATTTAAAAGTATCAAGAGAGTAAGAATTAATGTATTAAATTCCCTACTATCCGGTCCTTTTCTGGTATAGATAAGTTGTCCCCAAAAATAAAAATTCTAACTTTTTACCTGACCTAGAGTAAACTAATGTTCTCCTTTTAAAAGTTCCAACTCAGAATTTTCTAAGGCTAACAGCTCTCAATTGACCAAATATTGCCGTTCCCTTCCAGTTATTCTGAGCCATACAGTTGGAGAAATTATAAACTGTAAAGAGCCTTTATTGTAAGCTTCCCTTCACACACTGTTTTCAAAGTTGAATAGCAAGACTTAAAAAAAAAAAAACACTACTGCAAAATAAGAGTCTCCTTTAAATGTGGGAAATTTGCATCTGCACTTCTTTCTAGCAAAACTTCCTTTGAGTGAAATTCAAACTCTAACAAACAGGTCATTCTGCCGCCGGCGCTCTCCCTCCGCCCCGTCCAGAGTGGGCGGCGCTCGCAGGTCGCCCGTCCCCCGACGGCGCTTCCTGCGCCCCGAGATCCTGCCATCAGCCCCACCAAGAGGGGTTTCCACCCACGGGGCAAGTTTCACGCGATGGAGAAGGTTGTGAGATTTTCCCCCTAAAATAAAAGATAAAATACGCTAGGAAAAGTGAAGTGTGGGCCTGGAGGCGAATGGGGAGAGAGGGGGGGGGGGAGAGAGGGAGAGGGAGAGAGGAAGAGGGAGAGAGCGGGGAGGGGAGGGAGAGAGGAAGAGAAGGAGAGAGAGGGAGAGGAGGAGAGGAAAAAAAGAGGGAGATGGAGAGAGAGAGAAGAGGGAGGGAGAGAGAGAGGGCTGTGGCTGGTGCGTCCGGCCCACTCCTGCAGTAACCGTTGGCTTGGCCTCTCTCTCTGCGTGGCTGGCCCCCTTCCCCTTGCCGGGGGCCGGGATCCTGGGCCCCTTTCTGCAGCCCGCAGTCAGCTGTCCGGGGAGAGGTGCCAGGCCCGGGCAGGCACTTTTATTTTGGCTGAGAGGAGGGAACGCGGCTCCCAGGCCGAGGGAGGCGAACTGAGCCCTTCTGTTTGGATTTCCCTCCTCGCTATAGCAACCAGCAGCATCAGGACAAAAATGCGCCCTTCCTGGACAATGGCCCGGCCTCCCGCTTCTCGCCCTCCGTCTTCCTCCCCCGGAACGCGGCCAGAACCTGCCGGGGAGCGGAGGGGCTCCGCGGCCGGGAACGGCTCCACCCCCACCCGCTGCGCCCGGGCACCCCCCCGGGGGTCAGGCCGGGGCGCGGGACGCGGCCGCCGCTGCCTCCGGCCCCGCTGGGCCCCCACCTAGGCCCAGGCCGACACAGAACCCCCTGACGGAGCTCAGGGGCTCCCACCGCGGGTCTGTGTGAGTGTTTGCATGGCTCTGAGTGGCACAAATCCCTGCCTTTTGCAGGGTTAAAAAAAAAATTATTAGTATAACGCACAAAGCAAACTGCTCCCCTCCCCTCCCACACACACTCCTCGTCACACACAAACACCTCCATGTAAATATAAGCATCCTAAAACCAAGGTCCTAGGCATGATCTCTGACTTCTCTTTCCCTCTCCCAAGGTTAATTAAGTTCCCTTCCACGAACTGAGCTCCGCGCCTATTCATTATTCTCCGGCTGTGACCTCGGGCATTAATGCGATCAGGCCTGTGACTGGGCCGGGTCCTCTCTTCCTATTTTGCATTTAATGCTGGGACCCAGCTGCCCTGGGTTACCCTCGAAAAATCGCAGGAAAGACAAGGGGAGTGAGGTGCTCTCTTCGCTTCATCCTGCCTAAGGCTTCAGACAGTGTCAGGCTCTCCATTCTCGGGACCCACAGGCTGGAAATCTGTCTTTAAAAAATAATCATCTCTCATTTCCTTCAGTCCAAAGGTGACTGGGATGACAGTCCCAATGCTCAGAGACCTTCGCAGACGTCCTGGCCCACAGCTATCACCGCTGTGGTTACCTGCTCTCAAGAAGAATTTCACCCTGTGAAATCACCCTCTCCCCCTACTCTCCCCCCCTCCCCACCCCGCCCCCGTTGGCTACTGTCCCCCAAGACCCCCTTAACACACCACTGTGAAGTGCACCCGCACACTTTAGAAGAGATTTACATTCGCATGCTCTGTGCAACCTTAATAAGAAATCCGAAGTTCAACCTGGACCAAAGCAGCCTGATTCCCCAGTGATGGAAGCCCAGTCCCAGCCACCGCACCAATGAAATAGCTGAGTTCTTCCCCAGCGCTGACATTTGCGGCCACGCTGGCCCCTGGCCTTCCGCTTCTTAAACTGCCCCTGAAGATGAGAGAGGGAAAGGACAGTTGCAGAAGCCTCATCTTAGTGGTTCCTGTTGAAAACACTTTAATTCATAAGAGTTGTCATTTCCTCCGGTGGCAGGCCTCCCACCTGCTATAAGAGGGGGTAGGGACATTGGGGTGAGAGGGACACCTTCAGGCTCTGTTGTTAGGAAGTCACCTAACTGTTAGTGCTTTGAAAACGAATTTTCAGGACGGGAACTAGGAGGCACCGATCACCTCGAGTTCTTTTCCTGATGTTTCAGTATAAACAACTATATTAACTCCAAATAGAATTCACCTTGCACATGGATGAACTATGTCCTTTGTGCTTTCTCCCCCTCTAAGGCCTCATATGCACCACTCCACATCTACCAGGTTTTCTTTCATAAGTAACTCAAAAGAATCCTTGAAACAGCTAGACTGTCTGGGTGACACGGTTTTAGAAATCTTCATGCCTTGTCTGCCTACAAAAATACTCACGTTTGGACTACAAAGGGGGTCATTTTTAATAATGAGATTCAGAACTGGAATAAAAACAGAAAGAGATCACTATCCATGAATTCAAGTAATTTTTATTTCCAACACTCAACTGACAACATTACATCTCCCTGGTTGACACCGTAGTCCAGATAAAATATAATCATTTGTATGGGATGCATGGACAAACAGACGTGCCAAGCATATGAAGCATGAGAGTTTCAACTTTCAGGAAACTTTTCCTTCTTCAAGACCACTTATAACATGGAGACAGATGCCACATTTAGAAGCTTGTAAAATGTATGAACAGAGAGTAACATATAAACCTATATGGGGTATTTTTTTAAAATTTAGGATACACTGTGCTGCTACATAGTTAAAGATGTTAATTCGTGTCCTTTTTAACCAGTAAATGTTGATTGTATTTCTCAAAAGAACTGGCAACTTGGAAAAGCATTTTCCATGCTTATAAATGCATCCCAAGCTTGCCGTTCTTGAAGCTTTAAGGAGGATTCTATTAGAGCAGCCAGCTGCCTCTTTGTGTGCACGGGCTGCTTAAAGCTGCGGCTCTGAAGTGTGAGCCTCAGTTTGACGTTCTGTGGGCCCTCAGCAAAGAAGTTCCGTTCAAATGTGGGGAGCCCTCCACCAGATCAGAGAAGGCTTCCGGAGCCAGCCGGGGAGAAAGTTGCAAATGAATGACTAGGAAAAGGAGGAGGAGGAGGAGAAGGGATTCAAACAATCCTCATCCAAGGTGGATACATTTTAAAGAAGATACCAGGAGGCAGTTTTACCTGTGTTGCCACCTCCTAAGAAAATGTCCTTTGTATCTCTACTTCTATCACTGTAGGAATACATAGGTAATAAATAAAGCTCTATCAGATGCACATCATCTCACCTCTATTTTCATAACGGTGTTCTTTCAGCTCAGTGTTTGGTGGTTTTTCAGTCAAATCCTAGGCTAAAGGAATAAATAAATGACATTTTACACATGGTGTGAGTGTGTTTGCTTAGATGAACGAGTTAATAAATCAGAGTTCAAGTTGGAGTGCGCAGACCGGTCACATTACTGCTGCTCCGGTGAGGTGCCCTTAGGGGCCTTGGGTAAGGGTCCTGGGGGCTACAGATACAGGCCTCCTCGTTCTTCCTGAGGGTGACAGTGTGGGACAAATAGGGGACTTTGGGGCTAAACTCGGATTAGCTGAGTTCCTTCCTCTCCAAGCCAGCAGGAGGGAGTTCTCACCATCTCTTCAGGCTGGTGCAAGTCAGGACACGGACTGAGTAGAGGGGGTCCTTCCTAGGGAAAGGGAATAGACTGGCACTCTCGCCAAGATCTCCTCTCGGGTGCCCCAAGCCCGCACTTGAGGAGGGGGGCCAGGGGACCCCGCAGTGTGCTCCCGAGGCGGCGAGGCCCGCAGGAACCGTCTGCTCATCCATTGTCCTAGAGAGTGATCTGGGGGCGCCGCGCGGGAGTGAGGGAGACATGGAGGCACCTTGTCAGTTCAAAGCATTTTAGGGTTGTTTGAAATCCTCTCCACGTCAACCTAAGCAGCCTCTGTATTTGAACAGCTGCTTTGAACAGTGAGAGGGAATGAGCTAAATCAAAACCTGGAGGTGTCTCTCTGAGACACCTTCAACGTTTTGGGGTTTTTTTTAAAAAAAAAAATTATGCGTTTGGGGGAAAAAGACAGGCGGACAAGCGGATTCTGCCCTGGCGGGGTCAGGCGCAGAGAAAGGCGCAGGCGCTGGCGATGGGGGCGGAGGGAGAGTAACGGACGCAGAAGCCCCCTTCTGGAGGCAAAGCCTCTGATCGCCCAGGTTTCCGGAGCCCCGGGGAGACGCCGAGGCGAGGCCGGCTGGGAGCCGAAGCTCCTCAGCACCCGCCATTCGCGCCAGCCGGGCCTCCGGCACCCGGCCGGGAGGGAGGCCGGGGAGGCTGGGGCGGAGGTGGTACCCAGAGCCCCGGTGCGCGCCTCCCGGCGATTGGCCGGGCTGCCCGGGAAGGGGTGGGGGTGGGGGACTGAGGGGCCCGAGGCCAGGGCTAGAGCTTGCTTTGTGTACTCCCGAGGATGTATTGGGTGTGTTCATCTCATAGAACTACCGGAGTTTGCCCGGTTGGGGGGACCGTTTCGGCTCTGTCGCCTGCGAGGAGAGAGAGGCGGGGGTGGGAGTGGAGTGGAGACTCGAGACGTCAGATAGGATGGATCGTGGAACACGCGTCCCCAGTGAAGTCCCGTGGCAGGCAGGAAGTTTTCGTGTGCACGTGCATCCCGTTCTGGCCCACCTCCACGGACACCTACCAGCGCCCTAAGCCCGAGGTGGTGGGGGGGGGGACGGGGGTGGGAGTAGAAGGAGAGAAGGGTCGGGGAGCTTTTAAACGGACTCCAAGTCTTCTGCCTCGGTTCCCCGCAGAGATGCGCCTGGAAACCTTTTTTTTCTTCGCTCAAGTGTATCACCCCGCAGGCTGCAAAGGGGCTCGTCCCTAGAGAAATGTGAAATCAAATCTGGAGAGAAGCAGACACCTGCCCCGGAAGCGGGGGGGGGGGCGAGGAGGGGGGAACTGCTGTGTGTCCCGACGCAGCCCTTCCCGGAGGCTGGATTCTTCCATCTGCGGAAGCTCTGAATCTCCCAGCCGGGGGTGGGGCGGGGAGGGGGAGAGGGAGAGGCGTGGTGGGGGCTGGGGGGGGGGAAGAGTGAGAAGGCCGCCAAAGGCCACGACCTGACGCGGCTGGCAAGCGGCCAGTGCGCTCCCAAAGCCCCGGGGAGCCGTGCGCCCGCAGAGGGGGCGGCTAGGCAGCTGCCGGGTCTCTCCGCTCCTTGGGGAGGAGCTGCCGGGGGCCAGCCCCGCCGAGTCGGCGCGCTCCGAGCCTCGGACGTTTCCCCCCCCCCTTTTTTCCCCCCGGAGCTGGACAAAGTTGCCGGGTTCTCAGCAGCCAGCCCAGCGCCCGGGCGCGTGGCCGGCGCGGCTCCCGCAGCTCAGGGTGCGTGTCCTCGCCTCGCCGCGCGGGTGCGCGCGTCGGGGCGGCCGGTCCGTCCCGCCCGCAGCCCGCGGGCTCGACCCGCCCCGAACCATCTCGCCCTCTCCCACCCACCCACCCACCCACCCGCACGCTCACGAGCGCAGGGCACGTGGAAACCCGCAGCCAAGGTGCCTCGCCCCGTCGGGCGCTCAATGTGGTGATTTATAAACAGATCGGCCGCTCCCCAAAGAGCTCCCTCCGCTCCTCGTTAGTCATGATGAATCTCTACTTTGGTGCCTCGCTTAAGACGCCCAGAAGCTCCAACAACGGGCTCCCCCTTGAGCACTGACTCGGTCCCCTTCGCAAACGCGCGGCTGCCAGCGGCGCCGGCATTGGCGGGGCCAAGTGGGGGGAAAGGGGGGAACCGCGATCGAGTTCCCTGAGGTCTCCTTGCCCTTCCCCAGCAGCAACCTGTGATTCGGTTTTCGAAATGTAGGCGCCGCCATTGGCTTGGCCCTGCCCGGGAGTCCGGTGCTGCCGCCCAGGCCTCCCCTAGCCGACTCCGGGGCTCCACACGGCCGCGGGCACCTGCCCGGCCGCCCGGGTCCGCTAGGAGAGGCCAGCGCGCCCCTGGCTGGTGCTGGGCCGATTGGCGCCGCCAGCGCACCGTCCCCCGGCCTCTCTGCGGAGTTCCCGGCCGAAGACTAAGTAGGGAGAGCGCCTGAGAGAGAGTTTGGCCAACCCCACCCACCGGCGCCCACACAAGTGACTGGTTAGGAAAGCTCCTGCAGCGCCAGCCCCTCTTCAATCCACACGCCCGTCCTCCCCATCCAAGCGGCTAACGGAAACGTGGCGCCGGGAAGCGCCGGGAGGGCAGGGAAGCGCGCGCGCAGCACCGGCGGCGGCGGCGGCGGCGGCGGCGGCTCGGCTTCTCTCGGGGGCGGCCCCGGGGGCCTCCCCCACACCCGGAGGGGGGCAGGGCACCCCCTGGCCGGCGCCCCCGTGGCCTCGCACAAGGCAGCGGTCCGCGCGCAGACTCCCCGGTTTGCTAAACGGAACGCGGTGCGCGCGCCCCAGTGTGGGAACCCGACATGGACTTTGAGAGTTTTGTTTTGCTTTCCCAGTCCGGCCCGCGGCGCCGCTGTCAGAGCGCGCCGGAGAGCGGAGCCTCCCGCCCGCCTCTGGAGCGGGCAGGGGAGGGGGCTCCGGAGGCCGGGCTGGGAGGCCACGGGACCTGGACCCTAAAAGGGAGGGAGCCTGCGCCGGCGTCGGGGTGGAGGGGGAAAAGACCTTTATCGAGGGCAAAAGTGTCCGCCGCACCCCCTGAAGGAAGAAGCATTCGTGCCCTGAGATCCTAACCGTGTAGGGAAAGGGAGTCTGGCTTCTGGCTGCAGGTCTAAGAGACGCTGATATGTATACGTCCCAAGGTGAATAAAAACCAGGCGCCTCCTGGCTCGGTGCAACTCTGCCTTTCTCTTCCGCCCTCTTTCTTCGCCCCCTCGCGCGCCCCCCGTGCCCCCACCCCCGCCGCCTCAGCCCTATAGGGAAAAGAAGGTGGGCCGACACCCCCCTATCCACCCACCCAATTCTTCCAAGTGGCTGAGATCCACAGTGCGCAGGAGCCAGCCCCTGCCCCCAGACCCCGACCCCCTCCCGGCCCGGTCGGCTTGGGGAGACAGATGGGGGGCGGGCCCTTTGGAGACGGGCGGCGGAGGCCCCTGGGTGGGGAAGGAGGGGAGGTGAGATCTAAGAGAATCGGAATCAGTGGCGAGGGGGGCCCTGGAGGAGGGCTAGGCGGACTCCGCGCCCGGGAGGCGGGGGGTGAGGGAGCGGGGTGGGCGGGGGGGGGCGAGGAGGAGGAGGAGGAGTAGCCCTGCGCCAATCAGCGGCGCCGGCCTGGGAGGTTGCTAGTGGTATCCACGTAAATCAAAGGGCGCGGAGCCAATGGGAGGGGGCGGAGGGGGCGGGGCCCCGGCGCGTGCCGCCGCGAGCCGGCGCTGCCAAGAGAGCGGGAGAGAGCCGGAGAGCCCGGGGAGAGAGCGGGGGGCGCGCAGAGCCAGTCTGAGAGTGAGCGCGGCGGGAAGGAGGGAGAGGAGGAGAGAAAGAGCGAGGGCGGGCGAGAGCCAGTGGCGGCGGCGGCGGCGGCGGCGGCAGCAGCAATCGCAGGAGCAGCGACAGAAGGCGTCGGAGCAGGCGTCGTCGGAGCTGCCCGCTGCGGGGGGGGCGGAGAGGAGAGAGAGAGAGAGAGAGAGAGAGGAGGAGGAGAGAGAGCGCGAGGGAAGAGAAGAAGAGAGCCCGAGGCGGAAAAGTAACTGTCAAATGCGCGGCTCCTTTAACCTGAGCGCCCAGTCCGGCTCCGAGAGTCATGGCGACCGCAGCGTCTAACCACTACAGCCTGCTCACCTCCAGCGCCTCCATCGTGCACGCCGAGCCGCCGGGCGGCATGCAGCAGGGCGCCGGGGGCTACCGCGAGGCGCAGAGCCTGGTGCAGGGCGACTACGGCGCGCTGCAGAGCAACGGGCACCCGCTCAGCCACGCTCACCAGTGGATCGCCGCGCTGTCCCACGGCGGCGGCGGCGGGGGCGGCGGCGGCGGCGGCGGGGGCGGGGGCGGCGGCGGGGGCGGCGGCGACGGCTCGCCGTGGTCCACCAGCCCGCTGGGCCAGCCGGACATCAAGCCCTCGGTGGTGGTGCAGCAGGGCGGCCGCGGCGACGAGCTGCACGGGCCGGGCGCCCTGCAGCAGCAGCACCAGCAGCAGCAGCAGCAGCAGCAACAGCAGCAGCAGCAGCAGCAACAGCAGCAGCAGCAGCAGCAGCAGCAGCAGCGGCCGCCGCATCTGGTGCACCACGCCGCCAACCACCACCCGGGGCCCGGGGCATGGCGGAGCGCGGCGGCGGCGGCCGCGGCGCACCTCCCGCCCTCCATGGGGGCGTCCAACGGCGGCTTGCTCTACTCGCAGCCCAGCTTCACCGTGAACGGCATGCTGGGCGCCGGCGGGCAGCCGGCGGGGCTGCACCACCACGGCCTGCGGGACGCGCACGAGGAGGCGCACCACGCCGACCACCACCCGCACCCGCACCCGCACCCGCACCAGCCGCCGCCGCCGCCGCCGCCCCCGCAGGGCCCGCCGCCCGGCCACCCGGGCGCCCACCACGACCCGCACTCGGACGAGGACACGCCGACCTCGGATGACCTGGAGCAGTTCGCCAAGCAGTTCAAGCAGCGGCGGATCAAACTGGGATTTACCCAAGCGGACGTGGGGCTGGCGCTGGGCACCCTGTACGGCAACGTGTTCTCGCAGACCACCATCTGCAGGTTCGAGGCCCTGCAGCTGAGCTTCAAGAACATGTGCAAGCTGAAGCCTTTGTTGAACAAGTGGTTGGAGGAGGCGGACTCGTCCTCGGGCAGCCCCACCAGCATAGACAAGATCGCGGCGCAGGGGCGCAAGAGGAAAAAGCGGACCTCCATCGAGGTGAGCGTCAAGGGGGCTCTGGAGAGCCATTTCCTCAAATGCCCCAAGCCCTCGGCCCAGGAGATCACCTCCCTGGCGGACAGCTTGCAGCTGGAGAAGGAGGTGGTGAGAGTTTGGTTTTGTAACAGGAGACAGAAAGAGAAAAGGATGACCCCTCCCGGAGGGACTCTGCCGGGCGCCGAGGACGTGTACGGGGGGAGTAGGGAAACGCCACCGCACCACGGGGTGCAGACGCCCGTCCAGTGAACTCGAGCGGGGGAGGGGCGGGGCGCGGGCTCCCCCTCCCCTCTGGCCCAGCGCCCTTCCCCGGCCCCCTCGTCCCCCCTCTAACTTCTGACGACTGTTCTTTTATTTTTAATTATTATCTCCCCGGCCCTTAAGAGGAGAAAAAAAATAATAAAAAAGGAACGAAGCAACTAAGGCACTGGGTTATCCAGACGGTAGCAGGTTGTAACGACGTGTTTTGACCTTTACAGGCTAGCGCCCAGGCAATGGAGTGGAGGGTCTCACAGAGTAAGGGGAGAGAGAGGAGAGAGAGAGAGAGAGAGAGAGAGAGAGAGAGAGAGAGAGAGAGAGAGAGAGAGAGAGAGAGAGACCTGGCAAAAACTAAAATAATTACCAAAAAACAAAAACCTACCAAGCCCGTGCTAAATACAAAACACAGCTTCCTAATGCCAGAGTTGGCACATGCTGCTGTGTGTGTTGGATGTGGATCCCCATCAGGAAAGAGGAAAAAAAATACACGCGTTCTTTTTAACGCAGGCAAAATATAGTAACCACACAAATTTGCCCTGCAAGAAAATTGAAGTTTACACGGACACATTCGCGAAGACGTTTTTCCTTTCTCCCACCGCTCGTTTTGAAATTGCCGCGGTTTGTGGTGTGTGTTTTGTTTTGTTTATTCAGAGGCAAGAGTGGAAGGCAGCTCTTGGCCACCCTCCATTTCTAACGTCCCCCGTGCAGCCACTTGTTCTTGCTGTTGGTGAACTTTGGTTACCTTCAGACCCCCTCTCCTCCCCTCCATTGGTGTAACTTTGATTTGCTTCTTTTACCAAAGCAAAACGACGTGCTCCCTACAAAATAAACAATTCTCTGCTTTCAGAAAATGTGCATGGTCTACCCTCTTTAACAAGGCAAAAATCCAGTTCGGAATACAGAAATGAGAGTCAAGCATTGTTTTATCTTTGGTTTTGTTTTTGTTTTGTTTTGTTTTTTTGTTATCAGCCACAAAGTAAACTTCATTTTCGGGCAGTGTTTCTTGGGGAGGTGGCAGAGGGGAGAAAAAGAGAAAAAAATTGATAGTGAGTGACTGCTTCATTTCACCAAGCGGGCCCATTGTGAGGGAGCTCAGAGGATATGTGGAGGTGAAGTATATTTTCAACAGAAAGAAAAGTGGCACTTTGAAAAGAACTAGGGAATATATATATCTCCAGACACCCCCCCTGTATAGTCCTCTGCCTTCCGTTTTAATAACTTCATTTAGAAGGAATTATTTGTGCTGACAGTAGCAGTTAAACTTTGTTCCTTTAATAGCTTTAAAAAAAATTAAGAAAATAACCTGGGAACTTTCTTAGCACACGGATACCCACAGGCATACAGAGAATAATGTTTCCGACCTAGACTGGTTTTGTTTTTACTAGCTCATTTGTATATCAAGTTATATTTAAATTCCCACACCTTCTTCTCCTGTAATTCATTCCAGAAAAGACCGGTTTGACTTGGACAGCTCCACCCACCCCCTCTTCCACTAAAGAAGCCAAATGAAGAAGGGGAAAAAAAATGCTATTTTCAATCTTTCCCTTTCTCTCTTTGTTAACAATTTCAAGTGCATTTTTTTTTACCTTATCTTGATGGAAAACGGATAACTTCCATAACAAAAGAATCTACTCGGAAGCGGAGGTGAAAAAAAACAAAAAACAAAAAAACCCCTGTAATTGTATTGAAAACAAATGCCATTAAACTGTGATCAGTTAAAATATTTAAAAGTAATCAGCACAAAAGGGCGCTAAAAGGGAAAACACTTTTTTATTAATCTTAAAAGATGGGGCTTTTTTTTTCTTCCTGGTTAGGTATTAGGTACATTTTTTTATTTAAAAAAATTAAATCTCAAAACCATAAGATTATGGTTCAGCATCAGATTAGCATTGCACTCAGTAGTTAAGGTTTTTAGGAAATATGCTTTATAGTGTCTTTTCAAACACCAGTGACTGTTTCGTTTTCGATGTTTTTGCAAGATAAATGATGACTTATCATGGGCATATTTACTTGCCTGTATTTCATTTCCCCCAGTGAATGTCACAAGGAGACGGGCATGGAGCTGCTTGGGGTGCATCACGCCGCTTGTTCCTGAGGTGTGGGGACCGGCCTCTAGTGAAGCAATCCAGAGCAGGGCAAAGAGCCAAGGGTAACGGGAGGAAATGAATTTTCAGATTCTTAGTACCAAGTGGGTAAGGTTAGAAGCTAGCGTGCAGGGGATGTGTCTGCAGCTCCTCTAACTCTCAGAGGTTGACTAAGATGAAAGTTACCCCTGAACCTTCCCACTATGTATATATGTTTAATATCTGTCTTTTGAAAATGCAGAAATAGTTTAAATGTTTCTTTTGTCTATTTTTTTTTTAATGCTACCCAGGGAAATATTTTCATATCATTTTTTAAGTGGCCTGCCTCAATGTATATTTATTTCTTTGAAAGCAAAAAAAGGTTCTGGAAAACTGTTTTTTCGGTAGCTTTAAATGAGTAGGTGAGCAAAAGCTATATGAGATGTAATTTTTTTTTTGTTCGGTCTCTTTAAAAAATACTTTGTTTTGGTACATTTGGTTGTGCTTGTGGGGAAAATAAAAACGCAGAGATCCTTATATATTTATGTTAAAGTAATATTTTATTATCTACATAAAACAGAAATGCACAATACCTTTCATAGTTTGTTCTAATTATTGAAATATTTTTATTTTATTTTTAAAAATAGTGCCAAGTTTTAAGGGGGGGGGGACCTTAGACCTTACACTGACGGAGCTGAGTTGTATGTAAGACACTTCCCTTCCTTTATACTTCATAAAGTTTTTGAATAAATTTATGCATATACTGCCAGGTTTCACGTTAATACCTTTCAGAGGCTTTTAAAAATTATTATTATAAAGTGAGACTACTATTCTCATTCACTTTTCTTTGCAAACCACCTCCCTCCCTCCCTCCCCCATCAATCCCAAACCATTCAGCTGCTATGCCTATAGCATTAAATTGAAATGGTCATTGGGTTTGAGCTTCAATTTGCTTGCCATTTCATGGTCTGACAAAGAGATGTTTGTCCCCTTTAAATACATGCAGATCTCCCTGCCTCTTCTTTCCAGGTAGTTTTACCTGATCTGATTTTTTAGTTGTTTTTTTTTTTTTTTTTGAGAGTATCAATGGAACTAGGTGGACTTTCACCTTTACCCCCATGCCCTCACATAATTTGGATCTACAGAAAAAAAACGAGGCCGAGTTAAAGAAATTCTTCTTCTTAGTGATTTTTCAAATATCTTTCAAATAAACAACTCTGGTTATATGCAATCTGTTTGTTTACCAAGTGACAGAGGCAGGCCCTGCGTATTATTCCTGTTAGGTTTGCAGAGAAAAAAAAAAGATGGATTTTGCGATGGTTTATACCATAGTGTCTGTTTCTCATTAGGCAAACAAACAGCCTCTAAAACAAGGAAGGAACGTGGGGAGCACTCCCGACTGCGGTGCTAGTAGCGGATCGTTTCAGATGAACATTACCCTTGCCCAGATCAGTTTGAAGGTTAGTGAGAAGCCCAAGCGGTGCTGGGTTAGTTTACAAGTTTGCTGCTGCGCGTCAGGCCCTCCTTGGAACATTGGTTTTAGTATAAATGTCCATTTTGAAAGGTAGTTTCTGGGCTTATTACATCTGATCATCTTTTCTAACTCCTAGTCAATATTACACAAGTCCCAACCTGATTCAGCCAAATGATCTTATCAATAGCCCGAACGCGAAGTGACAGGAAGAAGAAGTGTTTTGCGACCGCAGACATGCTGATGGGTAAAATGTTTAAGCTGGGTATGGATTTGAGTTCTGGGTCAATGTCCTCCTCCATTGTAGGCAGAAAACAAGCAGCATCTGCCCTCTGCAGGGCATTTCGGTGGACCTGGAGAAGGCGGGTTTTTTGTGTGTGTGTGTGTGTGTGTGTGTTTTGTTCTTAGCCACAGGGGCTACTGACTGGAAACCATCACGTGTTAAACGGACGCGCCATGGTTTTGACCCATGCTTGCCGCTCAGATTCTCAGCCATTCAAGCCCTTTCCATGCCCGCTGGGGGAGTGTATGCCAGGCGAAGGTGAAAAACGCCATCCCTGCCTCTGGGAGAAATTTGCGGGGCAGTCACCCCTAAAATGTTGGCTAGACACAATGACAAACCCTTTCTTTCCCCCTGAAGACAATAATGCAGAAGACAGCCATCCTGAAAGCGTTCCTGTGTTTCCTCAAAAATCTGCCCCTTTTTACATTTACGGTGTAAGGTGAGGGAGAGAGGATCCCGCGGGAGGCCCGTGAAGGTCAGATGGAGGGAATGGCCACTAATAACATTGTGCTGGGCACTTCTAAACCTTCTCGGTTCCCACGAAGTTCCCTCCTCTATGTTTCAGATGCAGCAACAAAAGGACTAGGACCTCTCCTGGCCCTCCGGCTCCTACCAGTGGGAGCCACGCGCCGGTTGGCAATTATTTTTTCTGGCGAAATGGCTTTAAGAAAGGCACTCACCTTCCTATTTATTTCTCCAAAAACAATTAATAAAGAGATGCATCAGCAACAATGAGGGGGGGATGGCATGTGAGTGCACAGGCACCTGCACACGTAGGTCTATACGTTGCATCCATTTGCCTTTCATTTGCCTCGCTGTGGAGCTGGGCTGCTGGCTGAGAGAAATTATCTTTTGATCATTGGCCTCTGTGATTCGTCTTTGTGGGTTTTTTTAATCAGTCTACAGGACTCTGTTCTAGATTCTCTCAAATTCCTAGGCAAGTTAAAGAAGGAGGTAAAGAATGGAGTTTGTACCGAAAAAAAGATGGAAGGGTGGTAGAGGGAAGGTCAAAGGTAAAAGTGTTTCTTTGGGTCTGCTTGTTTGTGTCAGGCAGGCAAAGGGGACCGTGTCCGTTTGAAATGAAAGTAAAAGATGCATCTCAAAAGAGCAGGAATAAATCTTGACCGTAACACTGCATGAGATGTACAGCTAAATGGCACACAAACATTTTCTCTGTCCAGGAAAGTTTACTTTTTCGGTGATACATATAATCTGTTAACAGGGGGCAGTGGGTGGTAGGGGAGGACCAGGGCTTCTGGTTGCTGTCCCCAACACTGGATTCAGGAGGGCAAATAATTCAACAAGCAAACCATGGCATACTCTTGCCCACCTTTGGAGAACTTGGGCCAGAGCTATTTCAACACCCCCTTAGCCCGTGGGCACAGGAGTGCCAGGAAAAAAATGGCTTTTCTGTTTTCTTTAAGGCTTTGCTTAGTTGTGGAGATAAAGAAACAATCAGAATAATTTCCACGCTGTTCTTGTATTTGGTGGGAAGCTAGGAAATTTGTTTCTTTCCTTTTTTTTAAAAGAAAAAAGTTAATTAACTTTACCATGTAGTACTTTCCCTTTACCTTAATGACAACTCTGCTTGGCTTGGCTTTTAGAGGTTTTAGAAACAATATTATACCCCCATCAACACAACCCTGGCCTCTTATTGTTCCTATACTTCTGGTTGTTGATAACATGAAGATGTATTTCTTTTTTTTTTAAATGTCTGAAATGTTATTTAATACACCAGTAAAAGTGCACCTATATCTTAAAGTTTATTCCTTCCATGTCTTCCTGAGTGTTTATAGCTCTTTGTCTGGGCCTTGGCGGGTGGGGGACCTCCATCTGCGGCTCCCGCGTGAGGAGCCGGGCTCTGGAGGGGCGGGAGCGGCGGCAAACCGCCCTCTGCTCTCAGCACGGGGAGCTGTCACCCAGAAAACAGGAAATAAACGCCCCGCACAGATTCACTTGTCGCTGATTTAAAAAAAAAAAAAAAAGACAGGGGGGTTTAGGACCCCATCTGAGCAATCCGGAGAGGATTTGGATTGTTACAAATTGTGTACGGTTAGGTTAACTCTCACTGTTCAGGGCTCAGGCGACACAAACCTTGCTGTGGAGTAAATTTGGATCTGCATCCTTTTTTATTTATTTGGAGCATACAGTTTCCCTCCCACCGATGTTTCATCTGGGTTTGTTTAAGAGGGGAAGAAGAAAAAAAAAAGCCACATGGCGAGTTTGACATAGGAGAGCAGGGAAAAGAAAAGTTTCTTGCGGGCTGGTTACACAAATGAGCCCTTGTCAATCACCGATCACCGGGCTTTAAGGTCGAGGCGAATCCTGGCACAAAGTGTTTGGAGTTCTTTCCCTCCTCCTCCTGAGAAATCTCACGCCTTTAATAAACCCCAGTTTTTATGACCCGCAGCACATGATGTTGAAGAGAATGACTTGGCACTAATAACTTTTTGTTTGTTTGCTCCCCTAACAAAATATTCTTTCAAAGTTGTTGGAGCCCCTGGCCCAGGCCGGTGAGAGCTGCCGGCTTGTCAAAGAGGCGCCCAGCCAGCCTGGCCGGCCCCCCTCCCGCCTCCCGCCTCCCGCCTCGGGGAGCCCTGGCCACGGAAAGGGGGTCCCAGACGGCCCTGCTGGCCACGCTGGGAGGGGAGAGAAGCGGAGGATCCAGCCCAGGTCTCTGAGTGTTTGCCCAGAGCCCCCATTCTCCGCCGCCCAACTCTTAGGGGAAGTTGGACAGCCCCAACGCCTTGGGTCTTTGGGGCACTTTCCCTCTCCAGGGAGGTGGTGGTGGTGGGGAGGGGGCAGGGATGATTGGCAGAGGTGGCTATTGGGACAGAGTGGAGACCCTGGGTTTGGTCGCCACCCCGGGGCAGTGGGTCAGAGTCGTGGGGAGTTGGCTGGGCCTCGCCAGGGACACGTGTGACCTGGGACAGAGGTGCCCGTGGGAGGCCGGTGACTGAGGCTGAATCTCCTGGCTTTTCCGCGGGACTTTGAAAAGTTGGTCCCAGGACCTTGCTTTCTGCATTCGGGAGGCAGTCGTGGGAGAAGGTGCCCCAGGACAAGAGGGTAGAGGAGGCAACTTGCAGGAAAGCCGGGAGGAAAGAGGAAAGAAAACCGGCGGCCGGTGGACTAACGGGTCCCTCTTCTGTTTGTTTGCGGGCAGCAGGGGTGCGAGGCTGGTGAGGGCCAAGGCCGGGGCTCAGCGGGGCCGGCAAGCCCAGTTCGGAAGCCGCTCACCTCAGCTCGCACCCATCAAACTTCTGCCCGCTCCCCTCCGGACCTCAGCTCCCGGCCCCGGCGGAGGCGAACCTCCTCTCCAAACTCTGCAGCTCCAAGGACGCGGGGCCCAGGCCCCCCGCCACCCCCCGCGGGGCCTCAAGTCGCTGTTCTGTCCACTCTGGAGGGCAGGCAGCCCCCCAGCGAAGGGGGGGGACACCCCATCGTCCCAAGCCCGAGCTGAGGGCAGCGAGCAGGGGGGAGGCCTAGGGATCTCCCAGGCCCCCGCCCCCGCCTCCCCTCCCGCTATTCTGCCCGCGTCCCCGGGCGGGCGGAGGCGCTGGCGGTGGGAAATCGATTCTTAGGACCTTCGCTGGGAGTTCCAGGGCGGCCTTCTGCCTCCGGAGGAGGTGAGGCCTGATGGGGGACAAAGGGCTCTTGGGTCCCGGGGTGCGCGATGGGGCCACCGGGCAGGAGCCGGCGGGGCCGGCGGAGGCGGGGGCTCCGGGGCGCGGGCCGCGCTGGCGCCGGGCCGGCCTCCGCCCGCCGGCTCCCCGCGGAGCCCGCCTGTCCGCCCCGCTCCGGCCCCGCGGCCGGCCGGGCCGAGGGACGCGCGCAAACCAGGATGCTTTTCTATTTCCTCGCCTCCGCCGGGGAAGATTTCTAAGACATTCAGCAGGCACAATCATTAAACTAATTTGTATTTGATTGTTTGGGCGGACGGAGGGCCGTTTTTTATGGCGCGGAGCATTCAGGCAGGCACGCATCGCTGATTGCCAGTATACATTAAATAAAGTTGTTTGTACACATTGTCTTACCACATATAGGCAGAGGCTTATTATTCTAATTACTCTAATTAGTGCATTGAAATGTTTTCTACTTGATTTGAGGAGACAGTGATTAGTTCTGTTACTTCTTTTAACTCGTATTTTATGGGGGGAGCTGTTGGTGCGTGGTCAAATCACTTTATGAGCCCCTGGAATATGTAACGCTGACCCCCAGCGCAGGGAACGGTGGGGCCCCAGGCTTGGATGTGGGTCTCTGCTTGGAAGAGGCGCCCGTTATTTTCTCTCCCAGCCCCGAGGTCAAGTCCCCCAGCTTCAGGCAGCGGCCCCGGCCCCGGGCCTGGCCAAGCCGGAGCCGCAGCCGCCGGCCGCCCGCCTCGCTGGCCCGCTGCCCCGCCGGCTGCCCCGGCGCGATTACCTTTAAAAAGGCGCCCTTAAGCATATTTTCTGCGAATCTGTTTCTCGAGCTTTAATGTTACTATTAATTGATAAGATCAGCTCATCAAACATACTATTTCGATAGGGAATTGTAATTAAAACCTTAATCCTGTTTGAGACTTTTTCTCCCCCCCTTTAAATGCCTTTTTCTTAGGGAAGGGGTTGCAAAGTTCACTATAAAAAAAGTATTATAACGGGGAGATTAATTCGTTATCTAAATAACAATCTTTGCTATTGATCCAACGTACTACTTTTTTCCGCCACCTTTTGTGCGGGCCCGGGGAGGCCCTTCAACAGAAGAACATGACGGAGCGGAAGGTGTGGGCCGCACCCCGCAGGCCCCCGTCGGCTGGGCCGGGCGAGGGGTCCGAGGCCTCCCCCCGCCCCCCACCCGCCGCCGAGGAAGCTCCCGCGCGGGCCCGGCTGGCGGAGGGGCCGGCGGGCAGCGCCGCGGACTCGCAGCCGGCCTCCTCTCTCCCCTGGCGGGAGAGATCTGCTCAGTTTCTGGGTAAATATTCCACCGGCCCTGCTTTTACTGTTAATATTTAAACTCGGATTATCCCGTCTCCGAATGCGCGTTCCTAACCTTTGCGCGGGGCTGGGATGCAATAAACCCCGGTGGGTGCAGCTTCCCCCGGTCGCGCAGGGGCCTCCAGTCCGCACCCTGCCATCCCCCCACCCCCACCCCACACCCCACACCACCCCCGCCGGCCTCCGCCCTCCCCCTCCGCAAGGAAAGCGGCTCAGGAAGGAAACCAGCGCCTCCCGCAGCTGCGGGCTGAGCAGCGGGGCGCTCAGGACCGGGACGCCGCCGTGGATCCCGGCGGAGGAGTCCTCGGGCTGCAGATGGGGCTGGGGCGCCCCGCGGAGACATAGCCCGGCCCCCCGAGGCCGCAGGGGAGGCCCCAAATGGGGGTGGGGAGCGGGGGCGCTGGGCGAGGCAGCTGCTGTGCTTGCTAGTGGGGAGCAGATCCTCTCCAGATCTATGCCCCCTCCTCACATGCCCCCTGAAAGGGGTCAAGGCCCCAGTTTGAGAAGCCCGCGAATTTCTGAAGCAAGAGGAGCATCTGGGCTCCTCGGTCAGCTCAGCGGTCCCAGAGTTTCTTTCCGACTAGTTTTTCCCAACTCACACCTCCCTTCCTTCTAACCAAGGCTACGTCCTTAAGTAACAAAGTCTCCCAGGCGACTTCAACTGGAGACTAAGGAACACCCTAGGGCTAGCCCCACCCCTCCTCCCCAGTCCCTCCCCCCTTCCCTCCCCCAGCTGGTCCCCCAGCGCCACGGTTCCCCAGGACTTCTGTCCCGGCGCCCGAGACAGCCGCAGGCCCAAGCCCAGTAGAACTCGGGCGCCCCGCAGTGGAGTTGGCTCGGAATTACTCTTGATTTCACAGCCTGATCTGTTCCAGTGTTTTGTTTCAGATTCCAGGGTCCTGCCCCCCACCACTCCCTCCCTCCCTCTCTCTCCGGTCCCTCTGCATTTGTCCCCTCAACTCCTCCCAGACACATGCTGATGAAGGTGACTCTATGCACACGACCCACTCAGAGGTCCCTAAACACCCGGGTCTAGATGGCTCCTGAGCAGGGATTTGAAAAGCTTTGACTGGATAGACCAAACTTTCCACAAGAGAAAAGCGCCCAAAGGTAAGAGGAAAGAGTAGCTCCCGACTCCTTGTTCCTACCTGTCTGAGCTGTGATAGGTAGGTCTCCATTCCCAGAGGAGCCCGGCTTTTCAGGGAGCACCGAGACTGAGACCTCTCAAGACCGGAATAGCGGCTGGAAACAAAGCTTTAACCCCGGGCAGAACACTTTGCGGGGAAGAAGGAAGTGCAGCTTTAATTCAGCCCCCGGCCCACCTGTGACTCCTCCCTGTAAGAGCAGCCCTGTTCCGTTTTAGGGCTCAAAACGGAGTTTCCAGCTGTCACTGTAGAGAGACCTATCCATGGGAAGAACTTTCCAGAATAAGCGCCCCTCTCCCCTCCGCCAGCATCTGCCAAAAAGGGTCAGTTCAGCATGTGGCGCTGAACTTTGCTCCCTTCAGAGCCTGGCTAATTAGCCCCTTCCCCACACTACAGTTCTCACCACGAATGACGGCTCCCTTTGCCTTCACCCCCACCCCCCAATCTGACAGGGAGAGGATGGAACTGGAAACCGGGTTGCAATCAGGACGCCCACAACGAGTGCCAGCCCTGCCCTTGGGTGTGAGTCCCCACGGGGAGGCGTGGGGGGCCAGCTGACACCTGCAAATCTCAGTTTCTTCCTTCACGTGCAGAACGGGGACAAGACTTCCCTCTCCCCAGCAGCTCTAAGTAAAGCTCAGGTGAAGTAACGCGCATGGGAGCCCACAAAGGCGGTCCAATGGGAAGCGCGGTGCTGCCACCTCCCGCGGAGGCCTCTGCCGTGACCGTCCGGCAAGAATGGTTTTAGCCTAAACATAACGGAGCCGCCTGCTGGCTGCAGCGTGGGCCCGGAGAGGTGCGCGCACGGCCGTCTCAATTGCATTTTCCAGGGGAGGCGCCAGGGCTCCCACGGGCTTTAAACCGGGGCTGCCGCGCGGGGGGCAGTTTGAATTCGGGGTGCCCGGGCCCCCGGCTTGCAGCCAGACTGCCCTGAGGACCTCGTGCGCCCTCAGCGGTGCCAGGGCCGGCGGTACCCCTGCGAACCGCTCCCTGCCCTGTGCCACCTCACCTAGGGCAGCCTGCAGTAGTCCAGAAGGGATCATGGGGCCACACAGGTAAAACCAAACACACACACACACACAAGGCGATGGATGGCAGCAGCAAGGACAGCCCCGATCCCCAGCTGCCGCCCCTGACCCCACCGGGCCCCCCGCCGGTGGAGAGCGCCGGGGTCCGAGGCCACATCCAGGCTCGGGGCTTGGAAACACAGTTTGGACCCACAGGCGCCCGGGGACACCCCCGGAGCGGCCCGGAGGGGCGCTGTGGCAGAAGCTAGCCCCCCACCCTTGGGTCCCCTCCGCCACTCAGGGGGCCCGATCCCACTCAGAGCGCCCTTCCGACGGCCTTCCATCGCCGAGCCCGCGCCGCCCCACAGGAGGCGAGGTGCCCGCCAGCCCTCCCTCGCTGGCGCCCAGAGGTCCCTTAGGGCACCTACCCGGCTGCGGCTGGAGAGGGAGGCTCTGGGGGTGCCCCCACCCCGCGGTGCCGGAGCCCCGGACCCCCTCGAGCTCGAGCGTGAGCCCCTGCGCCTGCGGCAACCGCCCGGGAGGCGCAGGAAGCAGACGTGCCGCGGAGGGAGGGGTGGCCCGGGCCTCGGGCTGGCCTCCCTCTTCTGGCTGGCACTGCGGGGGCGCTGGGCTGTGCCAGTTTGTTTCACAAACACGTTCTCTTCCCACACCCATAAGTTCTCCTAGGGAGGCCAAAGGCGGTCGGGGGATGGAGCCGCCACCCCTGGCACCCGGGGGGACCCAGCCGGACAAGGGACAACGGGGTGGCCCGGTTCCGGATGCCTTGCAGCCTAAGGTCCGGCCCGCTCTCCACCGCTCTCCACCTGGATGGCTTCCCTCTGACAGCCTGGAGCCCCGGGGCTCCCCCCCATCCCCCGTCCAGCCGCAGCCCCGGTGTAGGGGTGAGAGCAGACCCCCCCACCCCCAGCTTGACTGTCCTGGCAAGAGCCAAGGACTAAGCACCAGACGCACCTCCACCTGCTAGCAGGAAAAGCCAAACCACTAGCCAGAGGACAGGATCTCTGCCAAAGGAGCCCAGGATGTGTGGGTACTGCTCCCCGTAACAAGGCGCTGATAACGCAGGTACACGAGCCCACAGGCATGTCCAAAGGACAGACACAAAGTTAATCCTTTAGGATTCTTACTGACAACAACCCAAGTTGGGAGGAAAGGGAAACTTAGTTTTCTGTTTTTGTTTTGTTTTGTGTGAGAGAGAGAGGGAGCACTTTGGCAGAACCGGGGAGGAGGTGGAGCGGGCACTCTAAGCAGGAGGCATCCGCACAGTGTGAGGCGGGGGAGCAGGAAAAGGCAGAGGGTGAGCCGGTCTGGTCTGGTCTGCTGGGCGGGAGAACTCAGCCGGCACCAGGCACAGAAGGCTGCTAAGGGGCCCTGCGTACAGAGTTAATTGGTAGAGGGTCTTGAAGTTTTAATTAGATTCAAAAGGCAATTAAGGGCCATTGTAGAGGAGTGATCCGATGAAAATCATCCTTCAGGGAGGGAGGTGGTGCGGGGCACCTGGAAGGCCGGAGAGCATGAGAAGCTGGGAGGTTAGGGAGAAGGCTGGGCGAATAGTCCTGGCAGAGTGGTGGGCAGAAGTCTGAAAAAGAGAGGCAGGTGATGGTGCCAGAATGGCTGTGAGGGGCTGCACAGGAGATGGAAAGAATGGTGAGAGCATGATTACCTTTGGACAGGGACAGAGATGAGAACAAAGGAGAATTGTAGACACTGACTCCGTTTCAGATGTGGTGGCTTCACTAGTCTCTCTCTCTCTCTCTCTCTCTCTCTCTCTCTCTCTCTCACACACACACACACACACACACACACACACTGAGTATCATAAAGCCATCATGACAGCAGGTTTTCAGCAACATTTATCTATTTATTGAACCTAGCTATAAGGCTGAGCCTAGTAAAAATCAATTTCATTTCAATTCAGGAAATTGTTATTAAGAACCTACCGTGTGCTAAGCCCTTTTCCTCGATGGTGTTTCTTTAAGAGATGGAGAAAATGGGAAGGGAGAGAACATGAACACAAACCAGAGGCCGCCTTTTTTCGTGTGAAGGAGGCACTGGCCACAGAGCTGAGAAACCCTGAAGACGGACCACAGCCAGGCTTCCTGTAACTTCCCAAAGGGAGGCCTGCTTGGCCCCGGTATTTCTCTTTTCAAGTGTCTTCTGCCACCTATTTTTATCTAAATCTTTGTTTGCTTCTAAGGGAGTTAAAGGAAGGCATCTATTTTAAAGGAATTTAGATATACATAAAACTTTCCTTACTTAACATGTCAACTAAAACTATGAGGGTTTAGATTTTGGGATAATATATTTGTTTATATAAGTATTATTTCCCAATTAAAGTGCAAAACCCCCTCTTTAATATTTTCTAGTCTTCAAAAGACCAGAATGGCACACTGGAGTACTCTTGAGTTAGGAAAAAAGGGAGGCAATGTGAACAGAGGCCAACAGAACACAAGGATGTCCATATTCTCTTGAAAACAGTGTAAAGTAACAGAGACGGCCAACTTAAAAGACAGAGCACGAACTGACTTGCATATATAATTTCTCTTCTTCTCTTGTATGCCGCAGATAGTCACCTTACATTGGTTCTACTTTCTACTTTCTATTTTAAGTCAAGCTAACTAGGAGACCTTGTTTTGTTTTGTTGTTGTCTGGCTCAAAGCTTCCTACGTAGTATTCAGAAAAGGACTTTTCACTTGAAAATGTTTGTCAGAAATTAATATTTCTGGGATCCTGGGGAAAAATTAGAAACTATTTTCTGCAGTATTTGTCAGAATGAGATTTAGCCTTGATTAGGTAAGGGAATTGAAGTTTTCTGTGGTCCTTTTTCAAGCACTTTCCCCCCCACTTGCAGACATACTACTGCCAGCCCACCTCCCTTGCCATATTTTACAAAATGTACCACATAAAAAACCTTTTAGATGCAACAAAGTGGACTGCAGGAGCTATTGGCTCTGAATTAGAAGATGTATGTGAATCGTGGAGGAGCTGCTGGATGCTACCTAACTCTGTGCTTGTCGTTATCATAATCAATTTGGAAAGAAGAGAAAAAAGGTATTATGAAATGGGCCTGCATGGGGGCTGAATGATCAGCGCTACCTGTATAGTAAGGCAACATTTTAGAAACCAATAAGAAATCATTTCTGAAAATCTCAGGTATCATAGATTATAATGGTATCTCAATCAGGTAATAAATATGAAGTATAAAATTATTTAAAAAATAATTTTGCAGCACTTCATCTAAAAGAAAATGTAACCAATACCTGAATTCCTACCATGCCATTTAAGAAATAAAGCTAGGTACCCAGCTGGCATGGCTCAGTGGTTGAGCACCCATCTGTGAACCAGGAGATCATGGCTTGATTTCTGGTCAGGGCACATGCAGCCCAATCCCTAAGAGGGGGCATGCAGGAGGCAGCCAATCCATGATTCTCTCTCATCATTGATTTTTCTATCTCCCTCTCCCTCTCTCTTTCTCTCTGAAATAAATAGAAAAAAAATTTTAAAGAAAAAAACATTGCAATAGTTAACTGTTCTTCTGCTATGGCTACTTAATGGCTTCTCTCTCCCCCACCAGAGATACTCATCATCCTGAATTTAGTATTTATCATCCATGGATTTATTTATATTCTCACATACATTTTTATTCTTAAGAGTTTTTCATATTTTAAAACGCTATATAAGTTACATAAAACTGTTGGATAGACCACATGTCATAGAAACAATGTAAATTATCTCAAATACAAAAGACAGGCATCGTGGATACACTGCTACACTTCTTAGAATTATATAATGCAATATACAGACTCCAAGGCCTGTATGGCTCTTAAGTTTTCAAAAACAGAAGCTCTAAAGAGGAGAGTAAAAGACAGAATGGAGAGCAATTACAATATTTATGTTAATAAGAGCAAAACCTAAACGATTATCAGCTTAGTTGTGTATATAAGCCGAAGAACATAGCCTCGCATATATGTGTGTACTTACAAGTGACTGTGTCCTACTACTTGCCACTTCAGAAATATTTGCCTCCAATGAAAACCATTTCTTTTTCATTGTGAGTACTTTTATAAGTATTAAATGGTTCAGAAAGAATTCTACTATATGCATCAAGAGGATATGGAAATAAAAGGCATGCTGGTTTCATTCTCCCACAATAAAGAACAACAGTGAAGTAGATTGTTTCCAAAGATGGTTACCATAGTCCTCCTCCTGCACACATTCTGCAATGAGATTCTGCTGCTCCTCTCATCAAGTGGTAGCTATTCCTTCCTCCCCCACCAGTTCTAAACAGGGTGGGCAAAGGTAGGATAATAACAATTAACAAATAAATAATTCAAGAATGAACTGTTTCATGTACTCAAAGTTGTAAACCTGCTTTTCCTCAGCCCTGATAAGATGGATTGGTCCTCACTTTCAAGAAAATGCAGCCATAGAAATAAGTACATGGTATGCAAGGCTAAGCTTTAAGAGAGTTTGAAACTCTATTGTTGCACTAATGGAATCGCTGAGGGAATGGGAGAGACATGCCTCAACCAGCAACAGAGCTGAACCTCAGGCCAGCCAACCAGCTAGCTGATTGCAGCCAGCAGTGAGTTCAGGCAAGAACGGCATTGCCCAAACAATCCACAGAATTATGGAAAATAATAAATCATTATTGTTTTGAGCCATACATTTTGAAGTGGTTACAATGCAATAAACACCTGGGGTAAAAAAAAATAATATGAGATAGGTTTGTGCTGTAGGTCTGGCATATTTGCACTGTCAGGTGAAGTCATAAGAAAATGTCCACAAAGGGAAGTCTTAGTAGTGCTGTGTCACAGTAAAATTTAGTATTTAAAGGTTCTTGAGTGCCATTCCTGCCCAACTCACAGTCCCCCAAGGTATGTCAAATGTCAATGAGGTACTTTACACTAAATGAAAAATTTCAAATAACTAATCCAGATATTCTCCACATATTTAATAACTGTACTTGTTACTAAATACGTGGAGAACCCTGAGCTACTCTGATATTGGTATTGTTTATAATCCAAGTTTACAAGTACATACCAATTTCCAGCACAACAGAAGCATATGAATATTATGTGTAAGCTGACTCAATTAGAATTGTTAGTTGGAGGATCAACGCTGGAAAGGGTAATGCAAGAAAATGTGTTATCAGTGTTTAATAAAGTGAGAAGATGTGATCTGGCAGGAGGAAGAGCAGACACTGGAATAGACAGAGGGAACCTACCCTTTATAGAAATGGATGAGAGAATGAGTTGCTTGTAAGAATATATTTTTAAAAATAGCTGTAGATGAGCCCAGCTGGTGTGGTTCAGTGGTTGAGTGTCCACCTATGAACCAGGAGTTAAGGATTCAATTCCCTATCAGGTCACATGCCCAGGTTGTGGGCTGGATCTCCAGTAGGGGGAATGCAAGAGGCTAGTGGATCAATGATTCTCTCTCATCATTGATGTTTCTATCTAGTTTCCCTTCTTCTTTCCTCTCTCTGAAATCAATAAAAATATATTAAAATACAGTTTTCTATGACTAAAAGGACTCTTTCTTTTGCAAGTAACTAAAACTAAATCTAACAGGCTTAACAAACAAACAAAACAAACAAACAAAACAAAAGGGAATTCATTGGCTTATGCAACATAAATCTTCTGAAATGACTTCACTCATGGGTCAAATGGCATCATCAGGACTGAGCCAGGCTCTCCACATCTCCTGGCAGGTGAACTTACTCTGGTGCCTGGGACTGCTGGTGTGATCTTAATCATGTTAGGTTTGTACTCTGTACTATAAGAGGTCCCAGCTTGAAGAGTTCCACCTAAGACCCAGAATCTCATTGCCCATCTTTTAAAATAACCAGGACGTGTATATACCTTGTTTACCTGTGTGTGAGGTGGCAATGCTCTCATTGATCAGTTCACATGCCAACTTTTAAAACCAAGGCATCAGCTCCATTCAAACCATGTGTCCTGAAAGTTTGAGAGGGGTATTTCTCAAAAAAAAGTCAGGGCAGTGGTTCAAGAAGGGTTAAAACGTGGCTAGATAGGGGGAGAAACCAAGATGGCGGAATAAATAGACACCTGAATTGCTGCCTCACACAACAATTTCAAAATTACAACTAAAAAACAAAACAGACATCATCCAGAACCATAGGAAGGCTGGCTGAGTGGAAATTCTACAACTAGAAGAGAAAAGCACGCTGAGACTCACAGGAGCTGCAAAAGGCTGAGGTAAGGAGGTGTGTGCGTAGAGAGGGCTGGCAACATAATATGTGGCTGGCTTTCTCAATCTGAGGAGAGACAAAAGCTCCCAACTGCTCTGAACTCCAGTTCTAGGCAAGACTCTGGGGACCCAGACTCATATAAGGAGAAACTGGACTATCTGGCAGTGGGCAGAACTCAAGGGTGGCTTTCTCTCAGAAGTGCTTGAAATGATTACCAAGGGACACTGAGACCCAGGGGCCTCTTAGGGCAGAGCTGATGGGAAGCCATTGCTGCTTGCTCTGCCCTGCTACTCTGCCCTATCCAAGCTGAGCACAGAGGCTTTTGCATATGAATGGCCTGGTCCTTTGAATTCTAAACTTACCTAATAAACTGCAGCTGAGTCAGTGAAACCCAGAACATCCAAAAGAAGGCCCAAGGCCCCACAACAGCTTGCATTGCTTCACAGCTGGGCTTCATCTGGGCACCTCCAAAACCCAAACAAAGAAGAATCTGCAGATCTCTCCATAGCTCCTGTTGGGTGGCCTCAGGCAGAGGCTAAATTAGCACCTCTTTGGTGATCCAAGAGCCAGTGTACCCAGGGGTCAGAGTGGGACCATCCAGATTACAACTCCTCAGACCCATAAAGGACACACTCAGGGGGAAGACTCAGCACCAAAGCCCAACTGAAGCAAGTCTTGCCTCATAAGGGTGTCTCCAACACAGAAGTTCTCCCAGCATAGACATAGCTGATCCTCATAGCCAATTGGCCTGGAGGTCAATTCTTCCCAGTGATACCAACAACAATCAAGGCTTAACTACAACAAGACTGTGCACACAACCCACAAAGGGTGCACCAAGAGTGTCCACCTCAGGAAATTGGGGAGGCTGAGCCACTGGGCCCTATAGGACACCTAGCACACAAAGCCACTCTATCAACACAAGGGAGAAGCCAAAATGCAGAGACAAAGAAACAGGTCACAAATGAAAAAAAATAGAGGAAAGCAAACGATTGGATATAGAGTTCAAAACCACGGTTATAAGGTTTTTCAAGAATTTCCTAGAAAAGGCCAATAAATTTAATGAGACCCTCGAGGATATGAAAAAGGACCAACTAGAAATTAAGCATACACTGACTGAAATAAAAAATAGTATACAGAGATCCAACAGCAGGATACTAGAGAATCACAAGAATAAGTCAAAGATTTGAAATACAAAGAAGCAAAAAACATCCAACTGAAAAAGAAAAAAGAATCCCAAAATATGAAGATAGTGTAAGGAGTCTCTGGGACAATTTCAAGCGTACCAACATCAGAAAGAATTATGGGAATGCCAGAAGAAGAAAGAAAGCAAGATACTGAAAACCTATTTGAAGAAATAATATCAGAAAACTTCCCCCACCTGGTGAAAGAAATAGACTTACAAGTCCAGGAAGCACAGAGAAACCCAAACAAGAGGAATCTAAAGAGGACCATACCAAGACACATCATAATTAAAATGCCAAGAGCAAAAGACAAAGAGAATATTAAAAGCAGCAAGAGAAAAAGTTAGATACCTACAAGGGAGCACCCATATGATTGTCAGCTGATTTCTCAATAGAAACTATGCAGGCCAGACAGGAGTGGCAAGAAATATTCAAAGTGATGAATAGCAAGAACCTACAACCAAGATTACTCTACCCAGCAAAGCTATCATTCAGAATTGAAGGGCAGATAAAGAGCCTCACAGATAAGAAAAAGCTAAAGGAGTTCATCATCACCAAACCAATATTATATGAAATGCTAAAAGGTATTCTTTAAGAGGAGGAAGAAGGAAAAGGTAAAGATAAAAATTATGAACAACAAATACATATCTATCAACAAGTGAATCTAAAAATCAAGTGAATGAAAAATCTGATGAATAGAATAAACTGGTGAATATAATAGAACCAAGGACATAGAAAGGGAGTGGACTGACAATTCTCAGGGGGAAAGGGATGTGGGGGGTTTGGGAAGAGACTGGACAAAAATTGTACACCTATGGATGAGGACAGTAGTGGGGGATAAGGGCAGAGGATGGGGTGGGAACCAGGTGGAAGGGAGTTATGGGGGGAAAAAAGAGGAACAATTGTAACCATCTGAATAATAAGGATTTATAAAAAATTTTAAAAAGCCGAAGCTGGTTTGGCTCAGTGGTAGAGTGTCGGTCTGCAGACTGAAAAGTCCTGGGCAAGGGCATGTACATTGGTTGTGGGCACATCCCCGGTAGGGGGTGTGCAAGAGGCAGCTGGTCGATGTTTCTCTCTCATTGACGTTTCTAGCTCTCTCTCTCCCTTCCTCTCTGTAAAATATTAATAAAATATATATTTTAAAAATATATATAAAAAAAGAAATTCAGATACAAAAAAGTGGCTAGATAGGCAAAAAATAATAAATATTTTTAAATAGAAAATGCGTCTACTATGATTAATGTACTTGTAATACAGTAATGCTTATATTTTACATACCACTAGTCTAAGAACTAAAAGTAAGAATACTTGGGGAGCTCTTTTTCTTTTCTATCTTGACTTAGCAACTTAAATAGGTTATATCAACATTTAAGTGAGTTACAAAAGTGAAGATTGTTAATCTCAACCTATAGTTCCTTTATATTTTACTGTAATATATCTTTATAGGAAACTACTCTTAGAAGATTAAAGATTTCATCTAAAAATGTACTTACTTGAGATTCCACAACATTCTTAATGAAAAAAATATTATCTGCATAATTACATTAAATGGCTTCTGGAATACATTACCACTAATGATGCTAATAGAGTTAGTCCAGATGCAAACTATAAAAACATCCATTATCTTTTGTCCTTGAAGGAACTTCAAAAATTGCTTTTTTTTCTCGTAGGAAGCCTATCAATGCTACACTCTAATTTCTTGTATGTTGTGTTGTAAACTGTTCTAGAGAGCCTCAATATCCCACAGAAGTTTCTGAAATGATCCTGAAAGTATATCTCATCATTTTGTACTTTCTTCTGTGGCCCAATTTCATATGTAATCAATTTAATATAGTAGCCAACATATTTAAATGATTTTTTTCCTTCTTGGCTTGTAGTCAGCCTACAGATACTAGGTAACACCATAAACAACAAAAACATTTTGTACTATATGGTAAGAAATAAATTATCATTATCAGTAATACACATTGAAAATAGATTTCATTGTGCATCAGTGTTATGTTAACTAACAGAATTTACAAAAATTATTGGCAGTGATAAAGTATTTAATTGAAATATTCTGGAACTCAAGTTCATAAAAAAACTAAAGTCCTATAAAAGTTATGTTAATTAAAAAACAAAGCAGGTAACAATATAATGAAATCTACACTTGAAGCTCAATGAATGACTAGATCTCTTCAATAAAGTATATGTAATACAAACTTCTACTGGCTTTCAATCCAGTTAGTAAAATCTCTTTATTTCCTTTATAATTTATAGATCACAAGGTTTTTGGGCCTTGTTGAGAAGCGTATTAGGGTTCTCCAGAGAACAAGAACCAATAGGATGTATATGTATGCATGTATGGTACATATATTTATACAATATTATAAGGAATTGGCGCCTGGGGTTATGGAGGCTGGCAAATCCAAAATCTCCAAGGTAGGCTGTCAGGCTGAAGACTCAGCAGAATTCAACGCTCCTTTGAATCCATGAGCAGGCTGCGATAGGAGCAGGAAGAGCTAGTGTTGTAAATGAAGTCCAATCATGGCCTGCTGGAAAAATTCTCTCTTGCTGGAGAGAGGCCAAGCATTTTGTTCTACTCAGGCCTTCAACTGATTGGATAAGGCCCACCTACATGAGGGAGGGCATTATCTTTCATTGAAGTCCACCTATTTAAATGTTAATTTCATCCAAACACAGAGCACACCCAGAATAATGTTTGACCAAGTACATGGGCACTCCGTGGTGCCAAATTGATACATAAAGTTGACCATCTCAAGTGCACTCCTTGTTATCTTGGCAGTCATACACATTGCCTGAATCCCATATATTATTAACCCCCACACAATCTCCACTATTAGTCTTCAAATAAAGAGAATAAGAGGGTCATAATTCCACCCAAGATACAACTATTCTGCATACAAAGACAAAAATACCCTAACCCTTTCCCCAGAAGAGGATGCAAAACTTTCTTCGATGATGTTTACTCTTCTTGATGACCATGATTTAAAATGCTGTGATGGAAAGTTAACAATCCGTAGACACTATGATAGGTCAATGCATCTGATTTACACGAAATGGGGGAAAAAAGGGGAGGAAGATAAAGATGTTTGCTGAACAAACACACATTCCTAACAAAATAAGGAGTAAATATTCATGATTCCTTGTTTTGGTAACTGGTCACATGATGATAGCTGGTATTCATGACTACCTCCTTCCACTACTCAGTGCTGGTCCCTGTTCGTCACCTGGTGAGGTGACCCAAATCTTCATTCCTGACAGGCTACTGGCACAGGGGGCATTTCCAGGCACCAGGCCAGGGAGTAATCAACAAAGTAGGCAAGTTTAGGCCAGGGAGGAGAGAATGCCCAAATAAGTGCACTGTTTGGATGTGGTTTAATCTTACTTTACTAAAAATGTTGTTAACCATTGCATTGCAGCAGCCACTTTTTTCCTCCTTTAGTTTTCAAAGTGTTTTGAACCTACTGTCTACTTTACCTCAGTTCTGCTCCAGTCAAGCATATTTTTATGGCATAAAAGCCTCTACCTGTACATAAGTTGGTGTTAGAGGGCATGTATCAGAGGATGCTGAGGAATATATTATCCTTTAGCTTTGGTTTTTAAAAATATATATTTTATTGATATTTTACAGAAAGGAAGGGAGAGAGATAGAGAGCTAGAAACGTCGATGAGAGAGAAACATCGACCAGCCGCCTCTTGCACACCCTACCGGGGATGTGCCGCAACCAATGTACATGCCCTTGACCAGAATCGAACCTGGAACCCCTCAGTCTGCAGACCGACGCTCTACCACTGAGCCAAACCGGTTTCAGCTAGCTTTGTTTTTTAATCAAGAAGATTTCTAGTTTGCAGAGGAAATCCTGAATGCTATTGCTTATTCATACACCTACCCCATACATGTATCACACGAAGGTAAGTGCTCCGTTTTATGGGGATGTAAATCTGGTTTCTTCCACCAAAACTGAATTCTTAGTTGGAGTTTTATATCTCAATTAGGTAATTAAAGCTTGTTGAAATAAAATATCAACTTTAAATAGCCATAATTCAAAACAAAGTATCACACATAATTTTAAAGTAGGCTAGCAAAACACGGAAAGAAAAGAGTTTGCAAAAGGGACGATAAATCTGAAAGTAATACATTAAAATGATTTTCAAAATAGATGAGAAATTAAAAGAAAATAAAATTGCCTTTAAAAATATTACTTACTTTGTATACTAAAGACAAACCAAGCTGTGGTTACTTTCCAGGAAAAAAAAAGTTCAACAAGTGTTAACTGAGTACCTACTATGTGCCAGGTATTATTCTAAGTCCTGGGGACATAGCAGTGAACGAAACAAAGTCCTTAGAGAACTGAAAATTATAAAGGCGCAAACATAAATCAACACATAATATGTCAACTAGCCATAAGTGCTATCAGTAAAAATGTAGCAGTGTACAAAGGCTAATGGTTGATGGGTGGAAGGGGATATCCTATTTTATTTTGGATGGTCAATAAGGGCCTATTTGAACAGGCAATGTGGGAGCAGAGATCTGAAGAAAGTAAAAGCCAGCATAGTGACGACATACGGAGAACATTGCAGCAAGGAGCAAGGTGTAGAGGGCAAGAAGCAGGAAGGGGCAGGATCCTACAAGATTAGGGCTTTGGAGGTTTTCAAGCAGAGAAATGACATCTGAGTGTGTTTTAAAAGGCATACATACGAAGGCTGTGGAGCTTAGACGTAAGGAAACGGTCTTTCCTTAGGAGACTAGATGCAATAGTCCAACAGTAGTTCTAATTTTGTAATATTTCATTCTGAGATAAACCCACCCTGAACACATTTGGAGAATGCTAATAGTAATCAAAGCACTTTCCCTTCAAAAGAATACTGAGATATTTTGGTTTGTACATTCCTAAAATTTATACATGAACCTAAGTCCATCACTTACAGAAAAGTCCAATACACTAAATGTGGTAACAAATAAAAAATCAAGTTCCTGAAGACAAAAGGCACACTCCAAATAAGCAATGTATAATTGAGAAAAATGATATTAACAACTAATTTTAAACTATCATACTAAGTATAGAGTATCCCAGTATGTGGTGCTTTTTTATTATTATTAGCAAAATAATTTATAGGGCTTGTAGTTTAGACTGGTTTAGACACCTTGGGGTGCTTGTTAAAATGTAGTGTTCTGGATTCTATCCTAGTCTAAAAATCTCTAAGGGTTTGGGGACTGGAAATTTACATTTTAAACAAACTCCCAGATGATTCTAACATATAATGATGTTTAAACCAGCAAATCTCAGAGTAATTGAAGAGTATTAGTTTGACAGTAAGATTAAAAACAGAAAGGATTATAGTCTATTTATCTCAAATCCATTTTTGAATAGGATGGGATATGAATAAAGGAAAAATTAAAATTCCATTGCTCTGTGATAATTTTAAGAAAAACAATGAGTTAAACTATAACAAAAATTGCATAAGAATATGCTTAATTAGATGGCAATATAAAAAGCACTAGAATAAAAGATTTACAGTAAGATAGACCTTAGGAAGTGGGTAGAACAACTTTCTTATTAGACAAATGAGTAAATTGAGACTCAGAAAAGTTAAGTAACAGTCAAAAAGTAGCCCAGTCCTGTTTACAGACTCCTCATGATCCTCCCCTCTACTGATACCATGACTACACCATCCATTATCTAGGAACATTTCTATTAGTTTATCATATTTTTTATTAACCACAGATTCAGGTAACAGTGATATTTGGGGAAATCTCTCTTGTTTTCCAAAAAGTAAAATACAAAGAGTGAAGAACCTTCTAAAAAAATCTGAACTAACCTTATAAAGTAGGTTTATATTCTAAAACCCATTATTACATTATTAAACTAGGTTTATATTTTTCTTTTTAAAAAAAATTAAGAGATTTCCTTTCATTATTTTGATACACTATAGCTACTCAGAGTAAGCTCAAATATTTGTGGTACCCAGGGTATTAGTATTCAGAATTATTTTTCCCAATATCTTTGGCTGTAACTCACCATGGCCCCTGTATGAAGAGTAGTCTTGCTCAGTGAGTGGGCTTGGCCACATGTCTTGTCTTGGCTATCAGATGTGAACAGATTAGTGATTATCCACATAAACACTTTCAGATCCATTTCACACTGCTGCCAATCCTCTCGCATCTGCCCCTGCCACTGGGAGGGCACAGCCCGGCTAAGGCCTCTTTCAGCGGGGGTCCTGGATGAAGCAGACCTGACCTGGAATCCAGCAACCAACCTCCAGCAGCCAACAGGCCACATGAGTGAGAAATACGTGTTACTGAAAGCCATTGAAATTTTGGAGGTTGTTACTCTGCTCTCAAATCTGGACCAAAAATCTGATACCTGAGCCAGAAAGATATCAAAAGTAAAAGTTCTGAAGTCTCTAAGCCAAGAATCTTTGTTATAAAAACATGTATCTTATCAATATGCCTGTATAAACATTAGTGATAGAATGTTTTTATGTATTTTAGACTTTGGTATATGACAGGTATGGATTTGAGTTATGGTCATTTGTGTTTGGAAAATAGGCGTAATGAATCTACATGACAATTTTGTAATGTAAAATTGCACCAATGTGCAGAAAGAAAATGTCACAATTTATCTAGGGATATAATTTCAAAGTCCATGGAAATATATGGGATTGTGTTTATATATGGGAAAATTATAATCCCACAAATACATATTTGGGATATCTATCAATTTATATGAGCAATGTCAGATTTATATCAGCAAATATAATTTACTTCTCCTTAATTTTTAAAAAGTTTTCCTCCTTACTTTTTTTTTTGATGAAAAGTATATTTTAATGCCAGGCCATAATTACAAATAAAAAGAAAAAATGCAAAATACAGTGTAGTAGAGTGTGTGTGTGGGGGGGGGGGGAGGAGGGAGACACAGACTTTAACTTAGATTTGAATCCAGGCTCTTCTGCTTACTGGGAGATCTTGGGGCAAGCTCTTCCAGCTCCCTTTCTCTCACTGTAGAATATATCCAGACTGTCTCTAAATTATGACTTTCAGTATTAAATAAATATAAGTTGCTTACAGTGCCTGGCACATAGTAGGCATTCATGTTCCCTTCTTCTGCCCACAGTGTCCCAATTTAAGACAGAAATTTCTGAGGAAAAGGGCCTCTGGTCCAGAGGGGCGGGCCCAGATCCTGCTGAAGTCAACCTCGGACACAGAGGCCAGGTCGTTAGGCCTCTGCCTGGCCCAGGCCCAGCTCCGGGCCTCTCTCGGGCCTGATCCACAGCCTCTGTGGCAGCTCTTGATCAGCCCTTACCTCTCTCTCTCTCTCTCTCTGACAGGAGATGAGATCATGTCCTACCCATCCATTCCTCAAACTTCTGAGAGAGGAAAGTCCACCTGCATCACTGCTGATACTGCTTATAAAAGTTTAGGATGTGACGGCCTCTGGTCTTATATATAATGTAGCGCAGTAAAATCTCAGCCTATAACCAAAGATGGAAAGAACTATGGAGATAGAGCCAGTACCAGGGCAAGTGAGAGCAGTGCTGGGGAACACTCCTCACCGGGAAGAACAATGTGGGCAAAGAAGGCCCTAAGAGGTAGAGCAACAAAATGTGAGCACAATTTTCTTGCACCAGCTTGTCAGGAAGAACACTAGATGCGCCCAGATGCTTCAGTCATCTTCTTGAGAATTTTCTAAAACATTCCCCAAAAGGTGGAAAGCCATGTGCTAGATCCTCCTTACTTTTTTAAAAATTTCCTACTAATGATTATTGAATGTTTAGGAAATTTAATTCTTTTAATATATTCAGTGGCAAGGAAGAATTTCATACGATGCTGAAGAATTTGACTACAGAAACACAAACTTGGGGAACTCTAGCTATAGATTATTATGCCTATTTTCCCCCCAGAAATTATGCAATCAATGTTTAATAATTTCATCTGGCAGTGGTGAGACAGAGCCAGTTCCTATCAACTTGAAGGAGCAAAGTGTGTGTATCTCATCCCAACTCAGCATTGACTGACTTCACATTGGTAGCTTGAAACTGGTCATGATGGGAGAATTTAGACGATAATTGGAAGGCACTACAAATTAGGGCTTTTTCCTCCACCTGAGTTGGTGGTTAGACATTTTTCCATGAACCAGTAGGCTTAAACATTCATCTCCTTTAACATTTGACACTTGAATATCAAAGCCTAACTTGATTTATGAGGGAGGATTTAAGGCTGCATACGTAAAACTGAGGCCTGTGGCCTCTTAGAGGCGGGGAATGACTGAGAGCGCGGAGGAACGAGGCTGGTGCTGGTGCAGGAACGCTGCTCTGCTCAGACTCCAGGACCAGGTAAAACAGATGCAGCTACAGAAGGAAATGAGACTCTCGGCTTTGGCAGAGTGATATAGATGGGAACCCAGAAGACTTTGGGAAGGCAGAAGCAGAACAGCGGTTAGAGTGGAACAGTGTTTCTGTTCTCTGGGTAAGTTATATGTGGTCAGACACAGGCTGACAAGCTGTAAGGATAACATGCAAGGTACACACATCTTAAGGTCGTTCAGTTTTTCTCTTTATAAAGACTTATAAATAGGTTTAGGTTTTACTATGTAGATTTATTTCTAAGACTTTTAAACAAAGGAAACAGGGCTTCAATACTATCAATCCTTTATTTGAACTCTCTATCCACAAAAACATCTCAAGTATGAAAAATGGAGTGCCAATATTTGTTCATATTAACAATTCTCTAGCTTTTGTTGTACTCTTAGCAGCAATTTATAAATATACTATAGCACATATTGCAGAAATGTGTGCAATAAAATTTGCACTTAAAAATGTTTAACAAAATAAATGAAACACATTAACTCGAGAGACTGAAATAAATATATGTATATGTATATATGTGACAGCACATATACAGGGTTCACACAAAAGTGTGATTCTTGTAATAAATTAGCACCTTCCTTCATTCACAGACTTCAGAAAACAAATGATAGTAATATCGTTTTTAAAAAAATTACATATCAAATTTAAAATAGTCCCTGATCAGAAGTTAAATTTTTTACTTTTAAAAACTAATGCACAATTTATTTTTTAGAATAGTTGGCAGACTAGCACAACATATAAATCCTAATAAACAGGGAATATGCTAATTGACCATCATGCCACCACAAACATGGCAACACCCACAGCCAATAAGGAGAGACTATGCTAATTGACTGCCATGCCCTCAAATATGGCAGTGTCCACAGCCACAAGATGGTGGCGCCCAGTCCCCTCAGCCCCCCAGCCGCCCAGGACCTGCCTGAGGTGCAGGCAAGCCTTGGGTGGTGGCTGCTCAGCCACTCAGGACTGGCCAGAGGCGCAGGTAACCAGGGCTGGCCAAGGCTTGCGCTGCCGGCAGTGGTAGCAGCAGAGGAATAATGGAGCATCGCCTTCCCCTGATTGCCGGTCGCCTCTCGCCCCTGAGGGCTCCCAGACTGTGAGAGGGGGCAGGTTGGGCTGAGGGACCCACCCCTTCCAGTGCATGAATTTTCATACACCAGACCTCTAATAATAAATAAAGCAACGTGAGACTGGAATCCTACAAACAAATATTAAAAAAACACCAGATGGTATAGCAGTTCCTTTAATCATTCCCAGTGACTAGACATGGTTCATATTTCAGAGAAAAGTAAGCAAAAATTCTAAAAGTCTAGTCTATAATAATAAAAGCATAATATGTTAATTAGACCAGACAGCCTTCTGGACGACCTTCGGATGAAGCCGAGGCTGCGAGGAAAGCTGGTGCTGGCAGCCGGGGAAAGGAAGGCCTATGCTTGCACGAATTTTGTGCATTGAGCCTCTAGTATAAGAATAAAAGTTGAGTTAAAAATTTGGGCCAAAAAGATAATCATGCTCAGAAACATTTTTTTAAAAATCATATCACCAAAATATCATTTAACTTCCTCATGTTCTTAAATAAATTAAAAATATATGTTAGGAACAAATTCCAATGCATAATCTTTAGCAAGTATATTAAAAGTCACTGTAGTGAATACCTTCCAAAATATACCATTTAGTGCTTCTTAGCTGCATCTTCCAAACTGTGTTCTGAGAAACTAAAGTTTTCAAAAGCACATTGACAGGCATTCCACCAAAAATCAGGAAACACTACAGACCTTAACTCATCTCATCTTCAATGTCCATGACATATTACTGGTTTTGAAGTTCAGCAGTAAAGAAATTTGCCTAACATTGCTGAGTCCATTGTAGCCCATCCTTATTTCACCATAACAGAATTTTTTCTTGGCACTAACAATTTTTGAAAATTGCTGTTACTAGAAATGCATTCTGTAAATCCATCCCCCATTCCAATCTGTGCCTAGACACAGATGTCAATATTTTTTTTTTTTTTTGGTAAATATATTTTATTGATTTTTTACAGAGAGGAAGAGGGATAGAGAGTTAGAAACACTGATGAGAGAGAATCATCGATCAGCTGCCTCCTGCACACCCCCCACTGGGGATGTGCCAACAACCAAGTCACATGCCCCTGAATCGAATCTGGGACCATTCAGTCCGCAGGCCGACGCTCTCTCCACTGAGACAAACCGGTTTCGGCCAGATGTCAATACTTATTTGTTGTCTATATTATTGTGATCTAAATGGATAGAAGAATGTGTCTTATCTGTTGCCATTTATGCCACTCTAGCTCACCAAAAGCAAACTGGGCATGACTAAGAACTGTGAGACAACTTAGGAGCTAATTAGTAATGAAAGAATTGACTTCTACAAAAAGCAAATAAACACCACAGTACATGGTACCTTATAAGTAAAAGTAGGACTATACCAAAATTTGGTTTGTTTTATGTAGCAAACCAAATTTTAAGTCAATAAATCCCATTTGTTGGAATTAGAGAAAGGAGAAAGAATAGCAGTGTGAACTCGGTTTACTAGTAGTTTAATTGCAGACTTGTGTAACTTTAGAGTTTAAAATGCATCTCAGCTGATGTCATTTCATAACATGAGGATGGATTGTTAGTGTTCAGAGCACAGATGATGGCTCATCTTCCAGGCTTATCCGCGTCTCATTTCATAGAGGCTGTGACACAAACCTATTTACTCAAACCTTCCATTATATGCAGCAGTGTCCTGACATGATCCATTTTGAAAGTGAGCTAATGAGATACTCAAGCTTATCTTATTATTCTAAAGCACAAAATAATATAAACAATGAAAACCATTAGATATGGAACAGCATTTCTATACAAATAAAATTTAAAACACTGTACAGATTCTCACTTGTAACAGAAAGACTACCTACTCAATTTATCTGATCATATGACTGTTTCACTTTTACATTTTTCCTTAAAAATTTTATAGCCAAGACTGCACTAATTTACGTTACCAAATCCATCCTATATAATAAAGATGTAATATGCAAATGGTCGTTATGCCGTGAAGCCTTAACAACGGACTGCATAGGACTGGATCACAGATCAGCAGGAGGGTGGGGCAGCGAGCTACAAGCAGGCAGTGGAGAGCTACAGGAGGGGGCAGGGCAGCAAGCTATGACGGGGGATGGGGAGGGGGGATGGGGAGAGCTACAGGAGGGCAGCAGCGAGCTACTGGCACACAGATTTGTGTGAAGGGCTACTAGTTGATAATAATCTTCCTCCCTCTTAAAATGTCACAATTATTTTTTTCCTTTCTTTAAATTTTTTTTTTAAAAAATTAATTTTAGCGAGGGAGGAAGGGAGAGGAGTTTAAGGGATGGGGGGATGGAATGATGTGAGAGAGAAACATCAATTGCTTGCCTCTCCACTAGGACGGAATCAGCAGCCTGGACATGTGCTCGGACTGGGAATTGAACTGGCAACCCTTCAGTGCCCAGGATGACACTCAACTGAGTCACACTGGCCATGGCACCTTTTTCCTTTCAAACCATTCAAATATACTAAAACTTAAGCCAGAAATTAAATTATAGGCAAACATTTTAAGCATTATTTCTGCTGTGACCAAATAAATATTTTGGTCTCTTTTCATATATATATATATATATATATATATATATATATATATATATATATTATTATTATTATCTCTGATTAAAGTAATTAATCTTTTACCTTTTGACTTCTAGCTATTGCTACCAAACATCACCTCACTTGTTTATTAACATTAATGTACTGCCAGAGAACTAGACTCCAAGTATAAAATGACAGATGCTAAAATAGTGCTTTGGCAATAGCTAATATTCTGTTAAGGGTCACTGACAAAATTTTCATAGTGGCTAAAAAAACCCAACACCCTCTGAAGTACCAATATTAAATGTACTAAAGGAGATTGGGGGACTACATGAAGCACTGATAAATGTGTGCAAATGGCTGTGAGAGTGAAAATGACTGTCATTAATAGTATTCTTTTAATACCTTCAAGTGAAAAAGCAAAAGCCAAACATTCATTATTAATATACAGAATATGGTAATCAAGTGTAATTTTTAATGACTCCCTGGTTAGTATTATTATACTTGGAAGTACGAGTTTTTGGCATTTAGTTAATCCCTGGAAAGCACCAAAAATAATAATAATAATAATACTCTGCCAATTCTTTGTTATCTATTGGCTCAAAGCTAACCACTCCAAAGGAAAGGAAGAATATTAACTGTCTAAATGTGTATTTTTAGGGTCTTATTTCAAGCAATTTAAATTGAGAGGTTCCTGTTTTATGCTCACAGAGTCAGGGGCATGTCTTTATCTATTACTAGCCACTGGGAAGATTATTTATCTTACCAAAATGCTAAGATAAAAGAATTATAAAAAAACGAAGTCAGTTGACAATGCTAGTAACAATGGGTCATCTGGCTTCAAATTTTAATGGTAGTCTGTATGTTCTCTCTTGTTAAGGGAATCCTGGTACAATGTTGGTAGGAATGTAAATTGGTACAGCCATTATAAAAAACATTATGGAGCTTCCTCAAAAAATTAAAAAGAAAACACCATATGACCCAGCAATCTAACTTTTGGGTGGAGATATATATATATAATGATCTCAAAGAGATATCTACCCTCCCACATTCAGACATTTAGTTATGTAAACAACTTAAATGTCAGTCAAAAGATGAATGGATAAATCTGGTGTCTGTGTGAATACCATTATAGATACCATTATAATGGATTATTATTACTCAGCCTTAAAAAGGATGAAATACTAACATTTCCAACAATATGAAAGAATCTTGAGAACATTGTGCTAAATGAAATATAGCAGACACAGAAAGACAAAGTGTGATCTCAATTATATATGGAATCTAAAATAGTCACGTGCATAGAAGCAGAGTATAATGGTGGTTACCACAGACTGAGGGAGGGGAAGATGGGGAGATGTTGATAAAAAAGGTACAAAATTTCAGTTACATAAGATGAGTAAGTTCTGGGATCCTAATTCATAACAATGTAGCTATAGTTAACAATACTTTATTGTACTGAAATTTGTGAAGAAGGTAAATCTTAGGTGTCACTACAAAAAAAAAGTGGCCAAAACTGGTTTGGCTCAGTGGACAGAGTGTCAGCCTGCAGACTGAAAGGTCCCAGGTTCGATTCCGGTGAAGGGCATGTACATTGGTTGTGGGCATGTCCTTGGTAGGGGGTGTGCAGGAGGCAGCTGATCGATGATTCTCTCTCATCGATGTCTCTAAATCTCTATTCCTCTCCTCCTCTCTGTAAAAAATCAATAAAAAAATTATATTTTTAAAAAAAGTGATACCTATCTGAAGAGATAAATGTTAATTAGCTTGAATGTGGTTATTATTTCTCAATGTAAATGTATATTAAATCATCAGTTTGTATACCTTAATATAAACAATTATTAATATAAATGTATATAATATATACAATCAAATATATCTCATAAAAATGTCAAAACTTGTATGGTAAGAAATTTGGTTTTCTCTAAATCAATAAAATACAGTACTTCATTTTAAATTCTGAATGGTGAAAATAAGAAAGATAAAGGCTAAGAACAGGTTTGAACATGGTTTATAAAATTCGGAATGGACATACATGGGTTTACTAATTGATTTGAAAATATCTTAGGAGTTACAAATTCACTCCACAACCCAAACCCAGTCTGCCCCTTAAATATTTTTTTTTTACATTTTCTAATGGCAAAAATATAAAATAAAAGGAAGATTATTTTGTGATACATGAAAATTATATTAAATTCAACTTTTCATGTCCATAAGAAAATAGACTTGTATTGTTCCCATACATATGCATTCATGTATGTATGGTCTATGGTTGCTTCCACACTATAATGGCAGAGCTGAGTAACTGCAGTAGAGACCTACATGGTGCTCTCATTGCTTTGCATTGCTGCCTAGCATGTTACAAATTATAGTGATGCAGTTTATAACTACTAGCATTTTGAATGGCACATAGATTGTCATACCACAACATTTTTAAGTTTTCAGTGCATACCAATAATGTCAGAATATGAGAGAGAAAGAGAGAACTTCAAGTGTCATGTTAAGTTTAAGGCACAGTGGGTTATTTTGTTATTGCATTACGTGGCAAAACATTGTTTAACATGCAGTGACACTGTAGCTGTTCTGAAAGAATACACACACACACACACACACACACACACACACATACACACACTGGAATTACCAAACTAAGTATTCTCAATTTACAGAATGTAGTGACCAGAGAAATTAGAAAATTAAAACAAAGTATCTCATCACAGCATAATTTATTTACAAAAATGAAAATAAAGCTGTAAAGTAAGTTCATTACATTATTTTTGATTCATCAGTTGAAGAGATGTATCCAAAATAAACTTGCTTAAGACTATTAGCTGTTTGTTAAGAACAGTTGCTTAAAAGAATTGAGAATACTGGGAACATCAATGTAGTCAATAAAAACAAACAAGGCATATCAAATGATTCTGAGTGGTTTCCCATGGTTCTTGATGAATCAAATATGTTACTGATACTACCTAGTGATTGTTGTTTATTTGATAAGTCAATGCCAAGGTTAAGTGTCTGAAGAGTTAGTGTCTATGAGTACTATGTGTGGAACAATTAAAGGCAAGAATATTTTCTAAGAAGTTAAGAAAGCATGGTTTCAGGACAATATGAAGTAGAATTTGCTAAGATGTGTTAGAACTGGTGATGGTAAAAATATGTGTGGAGCAAAAAGAAGACTTAGTTGGTCAAATTTACAAAGCTTATAAAAATATAAAGTGTTAAAACCCATGGCTATTTATGTATTATTCATTAGCAGATACTTTGTGGAATATATTTGACTCAATCTTGTGTTATTGAACTAGTACTGTCACCCAGCAACTTGCTGGCTTAGCACTGGTGGTTTTATTGTTTTTGAGCTCAGAACTGATATTGAAATTTTTCTGAAGGAGAAGAAATACCCTCAACCACTATCTGAAACACTAAAGGGCTTTGGAATTTAGCTTTTGTTGCAGACTTGACAATGCTTTTTTATTAATTCAACCCAAAATTTAACCAGTTCAGCATAATGAGAACAGTCACCCCACTGTATGTGGACTCACTGGGATTCAGGGAAAGCCTTCAGACTCAAGAAAAGATCTAGAGCTGTAATTCTCAAAAGGGAGCCCTCAGACCACCACCACCAGCAACCACACCTGGCTCAGTACTTATTAGAATCACAAATTCTACTGAATTGAAAGTTCTGGGAGTAGAGCTAAACAGTGTTTATATATGAAACATACTTATGTAATTCTGATGACAACTACATTGTTTGAATTATGAAGTAACATCAAGCTGCTTTATATACTTCCTGTGCTATCAAAATATAAGACAATAAGCAAGCTCCCTGTTTTCACATAAATCTGCATCAGGTTTTCTAAGCTCAAACTATAAGTCCAAGTGGAATTTTTGGACCCTGATGCAAGTATAAAGGAAATTTCCATTTCCCGATAACCATTTAGTTGTGCAATCAAGGAGCACCAACCTAACTTTCAATTGGCAGTGATTAATCTGCAATGCAATAACATGCTAAAAGAAAATCATCAGGAGAAGAAGGAATGTAATAGAATTCTATCAATGCCTTCCAAGTGATAAATATGCTAAATGAGAATCATATTCTTCTCATGAATTAACATATGTATTTGGCAATACCTATCTGTATTTCATAATACTTCATATTTTTCTTTAAAATCTCAAATGTCTCAATAGGTTAAGACATTCCCACCATTATAAAAACCACACAACACAACAAAACAGAATCAATTCTAATATGCAACCCCACAAAAGCAGTGATTTTATTACAGAACATACATTAAGTCACTGAGTAAAGCTCTTTTTTATGAACACGTTTGGAAAGCTCCCATTGAACTCGAGCACAGCTCTATTGTCAATCTGAGAGCAGAAGGACACATCAAGCAGGGAAAGATCTTTGCATGATTCCAGGAGTTTTCTTAAGGACACCGGACTTACCATTCTTGTTCCTGTTCAAAAAAAAAACACACAACAAAACCACATAAAACACTTTAAATATTTATATAATGTTCGGACAAAGAGTCCCTTTATTACTGATTGTTTAAAATGTACTTCAAATAAATTTCCTTTTAAAAATCAAAAGTATTTCTTAAAAGACTTCATATACAAATACTCCTGTAAAGAAATACGCACTGAATTTTTCCAGACAATTTGGCATTTCCTATCAACACTTTACCCACTATCCTCATTCCCACCTCCTGCCCCTTCTGCTCAGCTCCTCCAGACTTTCCTATTTCTGTCACCCCAGTTCAAAACCATTTGAATCTCTTTTTCTTCATCCATGGCAGCTATGCTTACAACCTCCAATTAGATCCAACCTCCAATTCCATACAATGCAATTACTGAGCAACTACCCTGTAGAAACTTGTTTAAAGCACTGGAGACTCAAGGAACTCAGTGATGAGGGTTAAAAGCTATTAACTACAACACAACTTGGTAAGTTTTACGGCAACTGATTGGGTGTAAAATGGCAGTACTGGAAGACAGATGATAGATGATGAGTACTAGTTATCCCATGTTAAATTTGAAGTAATTATGGGATATTCAGATGGAGACTGAATTATCACTAGGCTATAAGATGTCATCTGTTGGAACATGCCCTTCTTTAACTACAGCTTTACTAGGGGGAAATATCACACTTGTATTATATAATATGTCTACTGGGATGGGGATTACAGTTTCTGAACTGTTAACCCAGGCCTTTTTTCTGAGAACTTCTTTCTCCTCCTCTCCCTGACATGAGCTGTGGAAGCTGCAACTACACAGCTACCCAGGTTGTGACTGGCCCCTCACCAAACCAACATAGATTCTCCTGAAAATTTATCATTGGAGTTCAGTAAAGCCTTCCGTGTCCATAGGTCCTTAAAACTAAAGACATGGAAAACTGGGTTGGGTGTGTTATATTTGGCCATGTCTACTTAGAGAAGCAGAGATAACACGCAAGATGAAAGAAAAAGGCAAACCAAAGCAAGAAGCAGACATAACAGACGGTGTGCACACAGCTACAGAGGCAGGGATGGGAGCGGGGGAAAAAGGAAGGGAAAACAAAAAATAGCTTCCCTGCTTTTTGATTGTCTTCCAGTCCCTCCTGAGGTTGGACCATAGCAAGCTCCTACTGATGCTGGATTTACCACTGCATGGTTCTGGGGGAGGTGGGATCTGAGGGAGACTCCTGTATCTTCAGAATAATTTTTTTCTTGTGCTTAAACGATCTTGAGTAGGTTTGTTATGTAAGACCAAAGAACGTCAACAAAGACACGTGTGTGGTTTTTTGTCTTGTTTTGTTTTTACCTAGAATCATGTTTATTTTAACTTTGTCAGTCTTGGTCATTACAATCTGAGTTTGCTGATGAGTTAGAAGTTCCTAAGAGAATGCCAGGGAAGGAAGTTGGATAGAGAAGAACTAACTAGGCTGCCGTCCCCATCCTGGGCTTCCAGAGCACTTCCTATCAAACCAAGCAGTTTTATCAGGACAACATTTTCATTGTATCGAATTTTATGTTTTTTGGGGTGTGTGTGTGTATGTATGTGTGTGTGTGTGTGTGTGTGTGTGTGTGTGTTTATTTGATTTTTGCAAAAAACCTGAGATCAGCTCTTATGTCAAGGCTTTAAAACAAACTGCTATATTGCATCCTTACCTAGTATGTCCAGTTGCCGTAGTCTGGTACAATTACATGCCAGTTCCTCAATGTCTGTGTCACACACAGACCTGTTGGCCGTAAGAAAGAGTTTTTGCAGGTTTGGGAGCTGTCGTGCCAGTCTGGCAAAGCAGCCAGTGCTGCTCTGCAGAGTAGGACACCACCCGAGGTCAAGTTCCTCCAGGAGCGGACACCCAGATGCCAGCTCCGCTATCCCATTCTCAGTAATGTTCTTGCAACGCCACAGGTCCAGGGTGCGCAGCTTTTTACACTTGGCCCCTATCATGCTGGCGATCACATCATAGTCTTCAATCTGGAAGTCAAAGAATTCCCATCTTTCACATATTATGCTCAGAAATACGAACAGTTTAGAGAGCAAGTTAAACATTCTTAATCATCCCCTATTGTTTGCTTCCATGTAAACATACCCACATTCTCATTAATATAGATTTGCCCACTCATCTCACAGACCTGCCACTGTTTCATGAGGCAGCAAGAGTAATCACTTACTTAAAAATCTATTTAACAGAACTCCAGACAGAGGACGTTAATGAATGAAATCCCAAAGCAGTTTGAAATCCTCAGTCTCTCATGAAGAATTTGCAGATTCTGAGCTGTTCCTGTATGCCTCCCCGTTTGATCTTGCTGCTGCTACTCACTGACAAGGTCTAGATTCTTATATTTTGAAGATATATTTTATTGATTTTTTTTTTTACAGAGAGGAAAGTAGAGGGATAGAGAGTTAGAAAGAAACATCAATGAGAAAGAAAGACCAATCAGCTGCTTCCTGCACCTTCCCTACTAGGGATGTGCCCACAACCAAGGTACATGCCCTTGACTGGAATCGAACTCAGGACTCTACGGTCTGAAGGCCGATGCTCTATTCACTAAGCCAAATGGTCAGGGCTAGATTCTTATATTTTAGATATAATCAACTTTGAGAGATATATACCCTGTTTCCCCAAAAATAAGACAGTGTCTTATATTAATTTTTGCTCCCAAAGATGCGCTAGGTCTTATTTTCAGGGGATGTATTATGTTTCCATGAAGTAGGTCTTATTTTCAGAGGATGTATTATGTTTCCATGAAGTAGGTCTTATTTTCGGAGGATGTTTTATTTTCGGGGAAACAAGGTAAGATCCCCTGATAAAGGTGTACATTTTACTAGGCTCTAAAACAGTATGTGACTATGCTGATAGTACTAATAAGGATATTAGTTTTGGGTGAAAGTAGACATTTGAAGACTGAATATACAACACACACAAAATTTAGATTATGTATGTTAATCATTGTCATTTACAGGAGGTATCCAATTTAGCTCAATATCACAGGATAAGCCTTTACTAACCAAGGATTAAACATTTAAGTTCATGGGCTTTATGTGCTTTAATAATGATTCTTTAAATAGGTGCTTACAGTTTAAGAGGTTCACTTGATTTTGTTATAATCAGTTATCAAAATTGTCAACAGAAGTCAAAAGGAAACAAAATAACAAACACTCAGATAATTTCCTTTTGCTTATTTGTTAATCATATTCTCCATTACTACTCGCCAGCACCACTCCAGATACTAGGAGCAACAGTGAACCAACAAACACTCTGTTCACATTTTTGGGAAAGACATACGAATAATGATCAAAATAAATTCAGAGAGTGGTAAGTGGTGTGAAGGTAGTAAAAGAGGGTGATGTGAGAGCAATCGGAGAGTCGGGAGTTAGCTGAGGGAAGGCGAGGTGCTGCTGTGACCTCCAGGGTGAGCTCAGAGCATTCCAGGAACAGGAAAGAGACGGGCAGTGAAAGACAGGACAGGCTGGAGGGCAGAGTTATGCTGGGGCCAGGCCATTAGGCCATGAAAACATTTGATTTTGATTTTAAGTGCTAAGGAAATCAATGGAGGGTTAGAAACAAACATAATTTATATGAAAACAAACAAAAGTCCCTCTTTATTCTATCTGAAAGAGGGTCTATGGTGGGTAAGAATGGGGCGGAGGCCCAGTGAAAAAGCCTGCACTAGCTTAGAGGAGAGATGACAGGTTTGGGTTAAGGAAGTAACAGAGGAACTAAAGTAGACAGATTTGGGGATATATTTTGAGTCAGAACCTAAGGCTTATGGATGGACTAGATATAGTGGTGATAGTGTCTGGTCTTTAGCAACTGCAGGAGCCATGAGAAACAAGTTGGGGAGGACATAACTATGCACATCAGCGAGTGCACCTGAATAACATAAGCCTGTGGTGCAGCCAATTTGCTTCTTTAGAAAGAAACATTCAAAATTTCCTGAAACCCATGATTCTGATTGCTATTATTTTGATAGTCAGAAATAAAATAGCAAACTGACCTTTTGGTCAATTGACAGAAAAGAAACTGAGATAAACATAGCATTAAAGTATCAACGAAGAGCTATCTCTGTTGCTGTTCTGGTAAACTCTAGACCTGCTGTGAAGTAAGAATTATGGCAGGCATGAAATATTTTGATTAGGATAGTAGTAGCAATATTAGTCTCATTTCTGAACTTTAATGTCAAGTCTTTAATATTTAATTTCCTGACAACAAATATCAATGGTAATAATATTTTATTAGTAATTACATACTTTAATGTAAAAGTAGCTTATTTTTCTAAAAAAGCATTTACCATAGTGTATTGCATATTAATAGAAGGAAAATATAATGCTGAATTAGTGGGCTCACCACACTATTTCCGGAAACCAGGGTGGGCCTGAGCCCATAGTTAGGCTTTAATCAGGCCTAATCACCCGAATTTAAAACTAAGGGACATGGAGACCAATATGTCATTTTAATTGGCCTCTCTAGCCTACACTGCCAAACCTTGAGGCATCTCTGAAGCCACTGCTGAGCTCTAAACGATGTTCAATGGGATCTATTTTTTGGTCAGTGCCTGTCCCTGTTGATCCCAAGTCTAGGAATCTTGCAACCAAACTGCTTCTTCTGATCTTCCTGGTAAGTGGATGCAAAACTGAAATGGTTGGGAATCCTTTAAATGTGCCTTGAAGAGGAGTGGATTGCTCACAACTATCCTGGGAGATGCATTTCCTGGAAATGTGAGCATACCTGCACGCCACACAAACACAACGAAGAATTCTATAGTCCCTCGAGTGTCAATATTATTTATAAGTCACGTAATTTAGATAAAAAAGATTTAACTCATCCCATGAGCTCTTTCAATGACCCCTAAAGTCCTCATTTTAAATCTGGAAGGACTGTGGAGACTATCTAGTCATGCAGTCCCTAGGCTTTTGGGATTTCATGGACCAGTAAACAAACAAACAAACAAACAAACAACACCTGAGTTCCAACACAGAATAACCACTCTTCTATCTCACCCAGTAAGGCCAGTAACACAAACGAACAAAACAAAAAATAAATCTACTATCATCATTTCCAGAAATAATCTCAGAACTTAAAAATTTAATTAAGCTTTGTGAAAAACTCACTCAACCACTGACATTTGAATATGATTGATCATTTATTTTATAAAGAAACCAGAGAAATAGATAACTTGTCTGAAATAACATCTGATTTGAGGCAGAATCAAACTCTTTCTGCCACATTATACTTCTCTTCTTGCTCTCGTGGCTAAATAATGTCAACGTTTCAAAGACATACTCTCCACTTTAAGAAAAATGTTTTAAAGTGGGGTCCAATAGTTAACTGTAAATCAGAAAAGCTGTCGGTGGGGGTGGGGTGGGATGAGTCAGGAAAAAATTCAGCTAAGGGGAGAAAAAGAGAATGAGCAACGGAGAATAACGAATTTTCAAATACTTACCATTACACAACTCCCCAAACTGAGGTGCTGAAGCTCTGAGCAGAAGTTCAAAATGCTGAGCAGCGCTGTTTGCTGCCCCAGGGACCACATCAGAGGCAAACACAGAAAGTGAAAGAAAGTGAAACAAAGAGAAGAGGTCAATTAGACATTAAAGGCTGTCACTACTTCTCCTGAAACAGAGCTCAAAACCTAGGTTACAAGACACCACAAATGCCATTTAATGAGTCCCCAGGTGCTCCCACCATTGATTGGCTGGGAGTCAAGGTAATCATTACCAGCCTCCAAGTAAGTTGTCACTCTGCATGTGGTTTTGCATGCCCTAAAGATACCTATATATTCCCCATGACCTCTCATTTCATTTCCCAAACGTAAGCAATTTGAAAATCTGGTTAAGGCTGAACAACAAGACAAGCTAAACAACCTCCCCCCGCCCAAAACAAACAAATAAAAAAACCTACAGTGGGCCGGTGACACTCTGAGGAACAGTGGCAGCTCTGACATTCACCGATCAGCGGCAGCCTGATGGAACTGCCAATAGAGTTGCCTGAAATCAGGATTGAGCTGGTGACTTTAATGTCAAAGGATTCTCTCCGCTGACAAGGATCCCAACAACCATTGAACACCTGTCACTAGCAACATGCTGACTGAAACATATATAATGTGCACTTTCTGGTTATGTTCCTGCCATTTCAGCCCATCTACCTGTGCAAGGCAATGAAACACTCTCATCACTCAAGAAAGCCAAAGAAATGCTAGACTGTGACATAATCCTGATAACTAAAACATTTCTAAAGCCATAACTTCATTTGATGACACGTCTGCCATAAAAACATTAAAAAAATGCAAAACATTCAAATTTCTAATTTTTATATTCTAAATGAAGAAAAAAGCTACTCCAACTTTGTGGCAAAATTTCTTTCTATACATTTGAACTAAATCATATCTAAGAAAGTTAAGATACTATAAAACCTATGTTTAATCTGTGGCAAGTGTCCAGAATCTGAAAAATATTAATTGGGGAGAGGATGATAAATATGACAATGACAATACAAAACATCGGTTCGACCCCAGATAAGATTCTCAATAAGAAAATAACGTAGTGAAATATTTCATATAAAATAAACGTAAGGTAAAAATAAAATAATTCTAGTTATAATACAGAGATACTAGACTTAAGAGTGGTTCACTATTGGGTGTTTCTTTAAATTTAAGAAAATAGTTTATACCGATTTCATACTTAAGTTTTAACACAACTTATAACATAAAAGGCAATCCCATGTAGCTTTCAGAATGTTGGCAAATAGAAGAGATATATGAAGGTAAGTTAATTTTCAGATTCTCCATAATACTTACCTATTTTAACTTATTAACAGATGGGGAAATGACATGGTTTGTTTTTATTAAAGTATCAGATCCTTACAACAATGATGCTTTGTAAGATTTTCCCATGAGCAAGATCCCAGAACATATTAGAGAATTTTTAGAGAGGATTCCACATATTCTTGTAAAAAAATTTAAATTAACATGCACTCGCACCCACACCCACACACTTCACCATAGAACTTGTTTGGTTATGTCTTTTTAAATAATTTCAAATATACAGACAAGTATAGAGTCCATATAATAAACATCCATTTTGTCTTCTTGGCTTATCTTTCTCTAGTTGTGTCTCTCTCCATCTATTCACATACTTCCTCAGAGGTAACCTTTATCAGGATTCAGGGTTCAAAAACATGCCTGAAGATTATATAATTTTATTATACAGTATGTGTCCATAAATAGCATATAATATTGTTCTCCATAGTTTTTATATAAATGGCATTTTATTATGCATGTACTTCTGCATCCTCCTTAACAATGTTTGTGAGGGATTTGTCCATGTTGATACTCACAGCTTTAGTTCTGACTTAATTGTCTACTATTCCATTATGCAAATATAATACAGCATACACTTTCACTTAAAGAATATTTAGCTTGCTTACAAGTTCTACCATAACAAAGAATGTTAGAATAAACATTCTTATAGTGCTTCCTGTGCATTTATAAAAAAGTATTTCACTAGAGCACATACTAAAGGAACAATTTCCAGGTGTTTATGTATGGTCGACGTTATTAGATTTTCCAAAATAGCACTCCGGAGTGATTGTATTAATTGACATTCCACCAGCTGTGTAAGAGTGTGGGGTTCCTACATTTCTGCCAACATATAGTCTTCTCATCTTTTTTATTATCTGTCTGATGAGTATGGAATGGTATAATTTGCATTAGTATAATTCCTAGTGAGTTTGAAAATCTTTTCATGTTTATGGGCCAGTCATATTTCCTCTTCTGTAAACTGCTTAATCAAATTATTTTTTTAGTGTCTAAAATTTTATGCATGTCTCCTTTTCCCCCAATTGACCTTCCCCGCCTCCACAGCCATTCCTTAATCATGTTCTTTACTGATGTTTCCATTAGGTTGTTTCTTCCTTCTTGACTTGTAGGAACTCTCTTTTTATGATGAATACCAATCTTTGCCAGTTACATGCATTACAAATATCTTCCCTAAATCTAAGACTTGTCTTTTTGCTTTGTTTATAGAATCTTCTGAGACATTAAACTTTAAATTTTAATAAGTCACATCAATCTTTACATGTTCATTCTGTTGTCTTTTCGAAAAGTCCTTCTTTGCTCACAGAAGGATATTCTTCTATTGTTATTTTTTGACAGCTTTAAATTTTTTCTTTTTTGCACTTAGGTTTTAACCCAACTGAAATTGATTTTTATACATGGTAAGGTACCAAGTTTCATGCTTTCTCCTTAGGAATAACCATGTGTCCCAGTTCAATTTCTTGAAGAGTCTATCTTATCCACTGATTTATAATGATTTCTGTCATATATCAAGTTCCCTTGTATGTGTAAGTCTACTTCTGGGTTATTGTGTTTCACTGGTCTACTTGTCTTTTCCTATGCTGACACTTCAGTCTTAATTATTATAGTTTGTAAAAAGTCTATAAATCTAGTAAGGAAAATACCCTTTCTTAATTCTGTAAAACACTACAGAGCCTTTTGCTCTTTCATAATTTTAGAATCACCTTAAAGTTTTTAGTTTACCTTTTAAAGAACATGAAAGATTCGTTTCTCTTTCTTCCCCAGGATCATTATTTAATTTACTAGCACTCTATCAATTTCTATGTCATAATTATTTATTATATCTAATACCCTCTTCCTGAAATATTCTTGTTGAAAACTGTTTTTAATAGTTCTTTTAGTGAGCATCCATGAGTGGTAAAATCTTAACAATAAACATTTACTGAGTAGTTATTAACATGTCAGCATTGCTGTCAATTCTTTTTCTTAAAATATTCATTTAAAAAATATATTTTATTGATATTTTACAGAGAGGAAGGGAGAGAGATAGAGAGCTGGAAACGTCGATGAGAGAGAAACATCGACCAGCTGCCTCTTGCACACCCCCTACTGGGGATGTGCCTGCAACCAATGTACATGCCCCTGACCGGAATCGAACCTGGGACCCTTCAGTCCATAGACTGACACTCTACCACTGAGCCAAACCGATTTCGGCTTAAAATATTCTTTAAATTGTTGACAGTATTACAGATATCTCCCATTTCCCCCCCTTTAACCCCCTCTGCCCAGCTCCTACCCCCAGCCCCCAGGGTTTCACCACCTTAATGTCTGTGTCCATGGGCTATGCATATAAATATATTTGGTTTATCTCTCCTCATCCCCCCACCCATACATCAAGGTATATCAGTCTGTTTCATGCATTCCTGCTTCAGGTCTTTTATTTTGCTGGTCAATTGATTGGTTCATTAGATTCCACAAATAAGTGATATTTGTCTTTCTCTGATCAATACTATAAATTCTTTATATATGTTAATCCTCACAACATCCTGTTCATTCATTTAATAAATATTTATTGAATACCTACTATGTGTTAAGCACTGTTCTGGCACTTGGGATATATCAGTCTACATGGCAGAAAATAACCTATAAGGTACACATCATTATTCCCATTTATAGATAAGGAATCTGAGTCATAGAAAGTTAAATAATATGTTGAGCCTTTATATATCTCTTCAATCTTGAATGAAAGGTTAGCCAACTGTAACATGGATTCCAGTTATCTTCTTTCATCATTTTGAAAGTTTTGCTCCATTACCTATCAGCCTCCATTATTTTTGATAAGAAGTCTACTGTCAGTCTAATTATCTTCCTCTGTAAGTAATGTCTTTTCTCTCTGATAGCTCTTGTCCCTTTCTCATTTATATTCTGCAATTTCATCACATGTCTAGGTAAAAATTTATTTTCATTTATTCTGTTTGGTATCCCGAGTGAACATTTATTTGAAGACTTACATCTTTTTTCATGCACAATCAAGATTCTTAACAATTCTCTCTTCAAATATGGCTTCTCCAACATTTCCTCCATTTTTTCTTCTGGAACTCTTATTAAATAATGAATTTTGGAGTCTCTCAAGTACCAACCAGTGCCTATAGTAGTGTTAAAAATATGTCCACAAGCCGAAACCGGTTTGGCTCAGTGGATAGAGCGTCAGCCTGCAGACTGAAAGGGTCCCAGGTTCGATTCCGGTCAAGGGCATGTACCTTGGTTGTGGGCACATCCCCAGTGGGAGGGGAGGTGTATGTGTAAGATGCAGCTGATCGATGAATTCTCTCTCATTGACGTTTCTAACTCTCTATCCCTCTCTCTTAAAAAAAAATCAATAAAATATATATTTTTAAAAAATATGTCCACAAATTGGTCTATACTCCTTCTTCCCTGCGAAAAAATGTAATTCTTCCCCCTTTGTGGGTGGGATGGACTTAGTGACTTACTTCTAACAAACAAAACACAGAAGTGACAGTATGTTATGTTATTGTGATGGCTAATACTAAGTATCAACCTGAGTAGGCCACAGAGTGCCCAGATACTTGGTCCAACACTCTTCTGGCCATTTCTGTAAGGGTGTTTTGGGGTGAGATTAATGTTTAATCAGTATACCAAGGAAAGCAGAGTATTCTCTAACGTTGGTGGACCTCATCCAATCAGTCAGAGATCTGAATAGAACAAAAAGGCTGGCACTGCCCCAGGAAAGGGAGAATTCTCCCTGTAAAGTGGGACATCCCCTTACTCCTGATTTCAGACTGAACCTGAAACATCAGAGCTTCCTGGGTCTCAGTCTGTAGGCCTTTACACTGGAGCTATACCATTGTCTCTCTCCCCTAACAATGAGTCTCTGGCTTCCCAACTCACTGTGAAGGACTTGGGATTTGCCAGCCTCCATAACCACATGAGCCAATTCCTTACAATAAAGATACACACACACACTCCCTCTCATTCCTGTTTTCGTGGAAAACTCCAACTAATAGTTGTAAGAGGGCTGTGGCTCCCTCCACCATTGCTCATTTAGGAAAAGCCAGCTGTCATGCCATGAGAACACTCCGGCAGGAGAAGGGAGGCCCATGAAGAGAGAAACAGGCCTCTGGCCAACAGCTCTCAGAGGAACTTCACCAACAGTCACATGTGTGAGCTTAGAAGCTGATCCTTCAGGTGCAGCCACGCCCTGAGATGACTGCAACCTCGGCAAAAACGGCTGCGCCCCGTTGGGAACCCTGAGCCAAGACTGCCCAGGCGAACACTCCCAGACTCCTGACCTACAGAAACTGTGTGCAATCATGAACATGGTTTTTTTTTAAAACCACTAAGTTTGGGGGCAACTGGTAGACAGCAATAAATAAATAAGATATAAGCTACGTACAGCAGTGCCTGATATGCAAGGCTTTTACAAATTTAAGTGCATTCCTCAGACTTCTCTTTCAACTTAGCAGTTTTTGGTAATTTAGAATTTATAAACTTACTTTTTATTATAATAACTACCATTTATTTTCTAGATTTCTAATCATTCTTTTTCACACCTACTTATCTTGCTGTTTTAGTATATTTATAGTCCATCATTTATGTTTGTTTTAAAAATATTTTCTTAAATATTTTAATATTTTTATATTCTGTTTAAAAATATGTTTTAATTTACTTCTTTGGACTCCAACCCCTTTCAGTCTTTATTCTTCCCTATCTAGGGGCCTCGCAGATTGCCCCACTCAGAAGCAGGACTTCATAAATATGACGTTTATATGTCTTCCCTAGGAAAGCCAGGTGCTTCTCATCAACAGCAGGGTGGTTTGCATTTTTACTTACTTAATTTATAGATATGCATTCTACCAAATATACTGTCACAGGATGAAGAAAATAGGAGGGCAGTGTTGATATCCAACAGAGGTAAAGATCAACTACTTTTGTTATCTTCTGGTTCATGAAGATGAAGGCAGCAGGTCCTTGAAACTGTTGTCCCCGCCAGTAAACAGCTGCTAAACCACATTTAGGGATTGCTGTCAGATACTAGTCCCCCACAATACCTGTAATCAGTTTTTTCACTTCTTCAGATTCTTTCAATTTATGCTCTATCATTCTTGAAGTGAGGCAATCAAAACTGGATGCAGGTGTTCCATTTATAACTCCAACTTAAAAAAAACCCCACTCTTGGTTTTCTTGTCTGCTGCTAAGCAACGGAACGACATTCTTACTGAGTTACCTGTCATGCCCCATCTCACCCCCACCCCAGTTTTTTTTTCCCAAACAAAGAAAAGTTAAACAGGCTCCAACTTCTAACACTAATTCCCATTGGTTTAGTAAAAGCATAGGACTTCGCCTAAAGACACTTTTTAGGAAGTATGTTAAAAAGTTATTTTTATGCCATCCTTTACAGGTTGTAATAGTTTGCTAGGGCTGATAGAACAGAGTACCACAGGCTGTGTAGCTTAAGCAACAGAAATTAATTTTTCATAATTATGGAGGCTAGAAGTCTGAGATCAAGGTGTCAGCAGGGTTAGTTTCTTCTAAGGCCTCACTTCTTGGCTTGAAACTGACCATCTTCCAGAGTCTTTACATGGTCTTGCCTCTGTGTGCATCTGTGTCCTGACCTCCTCTTCTTATAAAGACACCAGTCATACTGGATTAGAGCTTACACTAATGACCTAATTTAACCGTAATTACCTCTTTACAGATCTTATCTTCAATACATTATGAGTTACTGGGAGTTAAAACTTCAATATATGAATATTAAGGTAACACAATTCAGCCCATAACACAGTATTGAAGAGTATGTAGGTTGCAGACATATGTCCCATAGGGGTAAAGGACAATTATATCTTCTACTTATTTTCAAGTGGTTCAGGAAAAAAAAAAATTGCACATACTAGAGGAACCTACTGGGCCAATCTGGGCCCCCTTGAGGGATGTCCGACTGCCTGTTTAGGTCCAATCCTGGTGGAATTGGGCCTAAATTGGCAGTCAGACATCCATCTCACAATTCAGGACTGCTGGCTCTCAACCGCTCACCTGCCTGCCTGATTGCTCCTAACCGCTTCTGCCTGCCAGCCTGATCACCCCCTAACTACTCCCCTGCTGGCCCAATTGCCCCTAACTCCCTCCCCTGCCAACCTGGTCATCCACTTTGTTTCCTCCTACATACCATGCTCCTACTCCTTTATCTAATTCATTCCCTGCCAACATTTCAGCTCACCCCAGCCCATTGCTTATTTTTTTTTACCTGGAAACATGAACAGCTTTACAAAAATTTTAAGAGCACAGAGAAGAACATTTTCTTATAACTAAAAAAATAGCACAAAAGATGCTAAATGGTTTTTAAATGACAGAATCAGTTCTAATGATTTTTGAATAGCCAGGTGGCATCATAAACTTAATCTATTTAAAAACCAGAAATCACATTATTATGAGTAATTAAAATATTCTTTTGACACTAGCAAAGATGCAAATGAGTTGTTCTTACCTCTACTTTTGTTCGATAGAGAACAAGTCGTTTAAGGCCACTTAACTTGGCAATATGGTTGAAAGCTTGAGGTGGTAGCTTATCACAGGAAGAGAGATTTAACTCTTGTAGATGTGGACACATCTCAGAAATAATCTCCAAGCAAGTTTCATTTAGGAAGTGGCTGCAAGATAATTCAAGACGCACCAATTCGGATCCACAAACCTTCAGAAACCTGTAAAAATAATGTTCTCTGTGAATTTCATAAAAGCAAAAGTATTTCTGCAAGTATTTGGAATTATATCAACTCTAAGCAGACATCTTCAAAAGAATGTATTTCCATGAGGAAAAATGTAAAACTTGTTTCACTCAAATCCTCACTTAATACATACTAAAATAGGCATCGTTAAGCTACAATAAAGCAACCTAAGAAGATAAAATGGACTCATATCACAAAAAATTTCAACTAATGCTAAGTGAAAAATTAAGAAAGCAGAGCATGTGTTTCTCCAACGTATATGAAATTTGCATCTAAGTTAGAAGAGCCAAAAAACAAAACATAACAGAACTCTTGGAAGATATTTCCCCCTACACAGTATCCATTCAACACTAGATAACTTATTTTGCATGTAATATGTAAAGTGACAGTTTTTATTAAATGACCTCAAAACAGATTAGACTAGCCTACCCTTACTCGATAAATTTCTGGGTTGGCTTAACTGTACAGCTGGGATATACTCCTTGTAACTGTTACTATTTAGCAGTTGGACTGACACTGAAATTACTACAAGATATTCAATTGCAGCTTCACATAAAATACACAGAAACAATTCAACCTGGAGGACCCAAAGTTCCTTCTTAGAATAAAAATAACCATCTTTATCTTAGTTACATTACAAATAGGAGAAAACAGTCCTGACCATAATCATCATCTGAAAATAATTTAAAAGTAAATGTGAGTCTAGGAGGATTTGAATCCATGAAATTATCAGCTAAGCAAATTGAATCCTTAAACAGTGCACCAATCATCCCTATCCAGATCTCTGGACATCCTCTTACCTATTCAGTGTCACATTAGCTACACATTATTCGTTTATTTATGCCAATCTCTTTCCTAAATGGTTTAATGATTAAATACACATAAAAATAAAACTGACTAAATCAATCAATTAAGTAAAGAAAGTAACACTGGATTTCTAAATCAAAAGTTGGATTTTTGCCGAGGCCGGTTTGGCTCAGTGGTGGAGCGTCGGTCTGCGGACTGAGGGGTCCCAGGTTCGATTCCGGTCAAGGGCATGTGCCTTGGTTGCGGGCACATCCCCGGTGGGGGGTGTGCGGGAGGCAGCTGGTTGATGTTTCTCTCTCATCGACATTTCTGGCTCTCTATCTCTCTCCCTTCCTCTCTGTAAAATATCAATAAAATATATATTTTTTTAAAAGTTGGATTTTTTTTTGTCCCGTTCCACTACTTCCTAACATGTAACCTTGGGAAATGCACTTACCCAGCATTTTCTCGCCTGGAAACGGCAGACTAGAATTATCTAATAGCACTCACCACTCTATCTCATGGTTCTGAACATCAAATAATATGTGAAAGCAGTTTGACAAGGTCAAAGCACCCCACACACACTAAAATAAAAGTTAAATCTTCGCCAACTCATATTTAAACAATAAAACAGTTGCTACAAATTTATTTGATCAGAACTATTAAATGAATCTTCCAATTATGAAAATTCACTTGACGAATTTAAGTTCCCTCTATGTTGGGACAAAGTTCTACGAATTTAGGGTATTTTTCCCTCAATAGGGTCAAATTACACCCAAAGAATATGACAAAATTAGCATTTTTACCTTTTTTTTAAGTATACTTAGTTTTGGGTAGTTCTTCATTATTTATAAGCTAGCAATCTAGAACTAAATGGACATAAAATTTCAGAGAACTAATGATATCCTATTTCTGAAATTACTGCAGATACTTCTGAAATTAACTGCAGCTCACAGAAGTTACATGAGTATATTAACTCTCTTAAAATGAAAATGTTTAAGCATATTATCTCTTAAAGGTTTTCATTATTTAGAGAACAAAGCACTTTGTTCTACAATTCTTTTTCATATCGGACTTGGGATACTTTAACATCCCTTTCTCCTTGCTCTCATTATTGAACTTTTCCCTCTAAAGAATTTACAGTGACATCAAGCCAATCACCAGAAAGCCAACTGTAAAGAGACCAGAAAACTTGCCAAAGCGATTTAATGAATGACAGAATTAGAAAGCACAATAATAGTCATGCCTATACTGCCTTTCTGTCTCTCTTTTCCCACAGTGTATATTTTTACTCTGAGCAGATTATTTGTCAACATCCCCAGTCTCTCTTCCTAAACATACAAGATCTACATTACCTACTTTTTCATAGCATGTCCATTCCAAGAAGGCAGAAGTAGCAGCAGACCCAATTAATTAGCTGAATATAACTCATTTCCTTCCTTAATGCTGCTCATGTACGTCTTATTTTAATTCATAATTACATGATCCTCTGTTTATTCATCTCAATTGTGATACTGGTCACCTGAACAGAGAACTATAGCTTCCTTAATTCCTATAGCCTATTCATTCCAGGTTATGAATTCTCATAAAGTATTTCTTGATTTGAAGGTATTATGAGAAGACCTAAATTCAGACAAATAATCCCAAACTAGGTCTCCTGCTATAAGAAAAGGAGTCTCTGGAGAGAGAAATAAATTGCTTATCCTTATGAGGTGAATTAATTTGTCCAGAGTAATATAAGCACATAAGAAGTAATTTACTAAATTGTAGCTTGCATCCTAAAATAATTAACATCACATGAATGAATGATTTAATCTGAGTTAACTCATCACAAAACAGAAGGCACTAATCCTCACAATCCTCCTGATATAGAAAGGTAAGGGGAGAATTAGATATAAATATCCATCACCCTGATTCCTAATCTTATGCTTTGTTAGCTGACCCTCATGGAGTTTTATAAAATAGTACATTTAAAATCATTTTTAATCTCAAATAACTTGGAATATTACTTATTACATCTAGTCCAAAATAAAGCCATTAAAACAAGACTTCATGCCTAACTGTGTATGGTACTATCTGGTAATAGTAGAAAAAAATCAATTAATCATTTCTAATCTCTAGATATTGACAATCGCAGAGACAACTGTTTGAAGTACAGGCAAGCAATTGAATAAACTAATATGTAAATAGGCAGTAAGCTCTTTATCCCATAAAACTGTAGCTCTGTGTCAAACATCTAATAAAGTTATTGAATCTAGGAAGTATTCAAGAATGTTTCTGACAGAAACAAGTGAAAGGTTAGGGTAAATATCTCTAACTGCGGTGGACATCACTGTGATCAGTTTGGGTAACTATCTGAAGAAAAATAGTACCGAGGCTTTTGAACATCAGAATGATATGATTAAGTAATATCCAAGACTTTAGGGAACAGTATTATAAAAGAAAAGTAGAATTATAATATATGTGATTTTATTTATTTATTATTTTTTTATTTATAAAAATATATTTTATTGATTTTTTTTACAGAGAGGAAGGGAGAGGAATAGAAAGCTAGAAACATCGATGAGAGAGAATCATCGATCAGCTGCCTCCTACACACCCCCCACCGGGGATGTGCCCGTAACTAATGTACATGCCCTTGACCGGAATCGAACCTGGGACCTTTCAGTCCGCAGACCAACGCTCTATCCACTGAGCCAAACCAGTTTCGGCATAATATATGTGATTTTAATGAATAATAATATGCATAAGCAGTACCTGAAGTTGCAAATCATAAATCTATAGCTAGGACAGGATTTTAATAACGGATTAAAAGTTTTAAATTCTTGTTATTTCAATTTAACCTATTTCCCTGCTATTTTGAATAATATGAATTCTTAAAAAATTCTTTAAAATCCAGTTAAACAATTCCAACTTGTAAGGATTATGTTTTTAGGCAACCAAAATAAACTGTATCAAACTTTTCCCAAAGACTTGCTAAACTGGCAGCAGCTCATCATCATTGGTCTCTAGTCTAAAAATGTACTTTTGTCTTTAAAGTATTATAAATAATTCTTCTCCACAGTAATGAGCACAAATAGGCCATACTTATTCATAGGTTATTCATTAATAATCAAGCCATGAATATTTATTGTTTATTCTGGGAATGCTGCCTACAAGCCATAATGACTATCAATTCAGCAGTCAAGTCATGGGGGCCAACAGTAATCAGGAGGCAAAACTTCAGCATCTCTGGTCTCCCAAAAAGACTCCCTCCCTGTTGTTTAAACATTTTCTTTTCTTAAAGGGAAAAATGACTACACTTAAAGGGATGCCATCAAGATTTATGGTTTCACTGGCTGAAAACTACAGTTAAGATATGGAAAACTTAAATTTATGTATGTGTACTTTTGTGATTATTTGAACAGCCCCACAGCAACTAACATGGCTGGATTGAAAATGAAACAAATGGCTGGTGAGAAAGTAGATTGGGGCTTTAACCTTGTAAAAGAAGATCTTGAGTCATTATGAATCTAAAACTTTAAAAATAGCATTCCCAAGTTTTCTTCTCACAACTTATGTGTCTGTTCATGCATCAGAATGAGTTACATTCAAAGAGTTTTTTAAAAATTGATTTAATATTACCTTTACCTTTTACTCATTATAACATTTTTATAGGCAACATTTTGCCAAAGAAGCTGGGGTTTAGCCATTCACTACCAATGTTTATTTTAATGTCTACCGTATTTGCCGGCGTATAAGACAATTTTTTGGCCCTGAAAAATATGCCTCCAAGTGGGGGGTAGTCTTATACGGCAAGTATATGACAAACTCTGTATTTTGAGTGGAAATGTTAGGGGGTCGTCTTATACGCCCAGTCATTTTATACGCCGGCAAATACGTATTTTTCAGGGCCAAAAAATCGTCTTATACGCCGGCAAATACGGTATTTAAAATACTGGAAAGGTCCTTATAATGTAAAATAATGCTTACTGACACCAACTGTTCTATCTGCTCTCAGTTTGTCTTGGTTTATAATCCATAGTGTATGCTCTAAATACCCATAGTCCTCATTAGCTTTAATTCTTCTTGATCCTATTAGCAGAGAGGAAAATTTGTGAATGAAGTGTGTGTTTGGGCAAGGGTGAGTAGAAAGAACTAAATGGTGTTCCACTAAACAGTTGTCATTGTCTTGCAACTTAAAAAAATTCACCAAACTACACTACTAAAATAAATGCTTTATTTTTCTACTACTGATAATTCCTCCTAATGAAAAAGAATTTGGTGTACAGAGCATGTTATAAAGACTTTAGAGTCTCTGACCCACAGTACCATAATATTTTATCGAAGAGCCCCTTCCTCTGGCTCTGTTTCTGGCAGAAAAGACCGGCAGGCAGTACATCCATGGTTTCAACATATGTTAATAAGCTATTAAATACTTGTGTAAATTTTTCACTTTATTACATAAACTATCAACGAACACATTTTTATTATTTTAAACATTATTATTGTATCTGAATATAATGGTATCAAATATTTAATTTATTTTATGGAACTTCATTCTTATTTTTATAATGTAAGTCAAGGGGAAACAAGGCTCAATATATAAATTTCTAATTCATAAACCACTGTTCAAGAATGCGGCCACTAGGGATGTGTGTCTGGAGAACTGAAGTTCATTTTTAACTTCTAGAAACAGGGCAGGAGATTATTCATTAATCAAAAATAATAGGTAGTTTTCCCAAAGTTTCTACTTATTCATTATTTAGCTTAATGAAGTGATGGGATTAGATTGTAATACACTCTGAGAATAACCATCATCAAGGTTAAGAGAAAAACACCTGTCTGTACCATAAGAAAAATTGCTATGGCATTACTAAATGAATATGCACTTATGCAAGCTTTACCATGTTTAACAGGTGACATTTAATAGCAAAGAAACTAAATGCTTAAATAGAAAGGAGCAGAAGCACCTGGGCAGGTCTGCAAGTGTGGTCGCCTCTTTAGCATGCAATTGCATTTTCAACATAATTAGTTTAAATGTGCTTCTAAATTTGGGTGATATATTGCACATGTAATTAAGATTTAATTAAAAATGTTCTATAATAAATTGTTTTCCATTTCTGACAAATCACATTAGAGAGGTGGATTTTGATTTAGAAATAGTTTTTTAAATGTGTTAATCATCTGTCCTGGAAATAGGAGAAAGGGGGGAAAAAGGAGCCCTGTTAAAGTTATTTTGGATTTTAAAAATATGAGGTAAAGGGCATAGTTTCCCTTCCTAGTATCATGAAGGGTAGCTAAAAAGGTGAAACTCATTCACTTTTATAAGCCGAAGCATGCTGAACAGGATGATGCACAAAATTTATTTCTTTTGTATTTCTGTGAAGTATATGATTTCAAACTTAATTGTGGAAACTATGTACTACATAATAAGTATAGCCTGCTGGTGAAATCACATCACCAACCTGGCACTAACCTGCCAAATCCTGCAACAGAGATGAAGCCCCTATTGCCAGTCCAAGACAAGTTAAGCCACTGGACCAGAGTGCAGCGAGCCTGCAGAAACTCCAGCGAGGCGTCGTTCAGTTTTGCCCAGTAAGGCTGCAGATTGAGATGGATATACTGGAGAGGATCGTAGCAATGCTGGTTCAGCAGTTTGCAAGTCTGTGCTAATCTGCACAGGTCTGGTAGTGTAAGATGATTCAGAATCAGTTGAATGAGCTACATAAAACAAAGAAACCAGTATCATCAAGACTGACAAACAGAACAGTATTATGTATTTTATAACACTATTTCACATACTAAAATGATCAACATTGAACTGAATTATCCAAAATAGAAGAAATCATACCTAGTTAAGACTTAATTACAGAAGAAGGGGATCGCTGGGCGTAAGGGGGAGAAATCAACCAAGGGATTTGCATACATATGAGCCTCATCAATGGTCACAGATAATAGGGGGGTGGGGTATGAGTGGAGGTTAGGGAGTAATGGGGGGATAAGAACACATATGTAAAATAATAATAATATTTTTAAAAGACTTAATTACATTTCAAAATGTTCAAAGTACACTCATCTCAAGTCGACTAATTTTTTTTATAATGCAAAGATGTATTTTGGTAATCTGTTGAAAAATACAAATTTTCATAGATTCACTATTCACTAAACATCTACTATACATCAAACACTGCTGATAGAAAAGAGTTCCCACTTTCAAAGTTTTCAGAGTCCAGTGGGGACTGGCAAATACAGTGACATGTTTTAATAGCTTTGACAGAGAGAAGCACAGGCTGCCACCGGAGCCTAACACAAGACAGGGGCCTCACCAACAAATGAGAGGACTTGTATCTGGAAGGTTCAGCTGTAAAGGGTGAGAGGCAAACTAGGTGAAAAGACAGTCAGGTCCTCCTCTGACTGGCTTATTTCACTTAGCACAACACTCTCCAAGGGGAAAGGTAACCTAGAGATAATTTAAAGTATAAGATAAGGTGGGTTTAGGTTATATGCAAATACTATGCCATTTTATATAAGGGACTTGAGCATCAGAATTTTGGTATGGAGGGGTGAGCTGGAACCAATCCCCAGAGGATACTGAAGGATGACACACAGTCTACAGATTTCTTTTTATGTGCCGTAGTGTTCAACTGGCTTCATTAAAAACACAGTGACAACTTTTATTTTTCTTTATGTTATAAGAGTTGAAATAATATAGATTTATCTGTTTCTTAAATGTTTGAAAGAATTTATGAGCTACCTGAGCTCAGCAACAGGACCTTAAATATTTGTAAAATGAATTAAAAATTTGTTGTTTTAACCACAGTGTTAAAAGTTATTTCAGTATAATTTTTAAGCAGTTAGTGCAAAGAGGCATTAAAAGTTAAATATACCCCTGTATCAGAGAATACATGATTTACTTTTTCCAGATGATTTGTAATTTAAATAACGCTCAGCAATTTCTGGCATTGTTCCAAACAAAAGTCACCAATATTAAAAGATGTGTACTATGTGAAAACACTCTATGACAATTAATATTACATTTTAAGCAAATATCAGAATAGAAAAAGAATAATGAAAAGTCACTGGGACTATGACATTGACATGTGACATGTGAAAAAACACTTTTGGATTTTGATTAAATAAAAGATAACAAGTTTCAGGCCTACAAGACAACATCCATTAATCATTGCTAATCTAGTATCTAGTGTCTGTCAAAATGTGCTTTTACATTGGAGTGTGCCTGAATAAAGTACCATTTGATACCACAGTGAATGTAGGACATGATGTGTTGGGAACGACTCCCAAAATACAATTTACCTGCCCTCAAACCCACTCTACTCATAATACAATTATTTTCAACTATAAAAACATCAGATCACTTGACATATTTAAATGTGATTCCCGCCCCCTCCCCCTTGAAATAATCTGCATTATCTTTAAATAATTTGGGTAACATTTTTAAAAAAGAATTTCTCTTTTCATCCACTGTGAGATAATTTCCTCTGTACATGGCACACCGCTTTCATCATGGCTAATTAATGACCTCGAGGACTACTGCCTCTATCTCCGGGTTTCCTCTACAAGACTTTGTAGTTTTGATTAAACTCCCTGCATGGTTAGGAAACTTTCCCTCTCTATTGCTCCTTCCCTTCAGCATATAAACATGCTGAAAGCTCTCCCAACCTGCATCACAAATGGAAACTTTCTCTGCTGCACCCTCTACCAGACCACTCACCTGTCTTTTCTCCCTTTAAAAGACAAGTTAGAAGAGATATACCCATAACTACATACACTCCCTCATGTTGACATGCCTTTTTGAGTGTGACACAAAAGTGTTAGTCAGCATGCCAGTATTAGTTATAGCCCACAGTTAAAGTATATTAACTGAATTATTTTTCTGCTTAGATGTAGAGACTTGGCACGTTTTATTTCTGCTCCTTCCTCCCTCCTTGAAGCCTTAACCAAATATGGTAAGGTTTTCTCATTCTCACCCTATGACATGGCTCCATGATCATGGTAAAGGATTATCAAAGACCCCTCAACAGCCAAAGCCTGTGGGCACTCGTTTTCTATACTTAGCTTCCTAGCACTCTGTTTTTAAGACAATCTCATATTTGTCCTAAGTGCCTTTTCTGACTTGTCTTCCTCTATGCGATTCTTAGATTTTAGTATCCCAGAATTCTATTCTTGGTCCTTTGTTCACACTTTACAGTTTCATTGGTCAATTTTAACTACCACTAGAGGCCCAGGGCACTAAATTCATGCACCAGTGGGGTCCCTCTGCCTGGCCTGCGGGATAGGGCCAAAACCGGCTCTCCAACATCCCCCGAGGGGTCCCAGATTGCAAGAGGGCACAGGCCAGGTCGAGGGACTCCACCAGTGCACAACTGGGCCGGGGAGGGACACAGGTTGGCCAGCTGGGAAGGAACCACAGGAGGGCTCCAGGGCATGTCCGGCCTGTCTCACTCAGTCCTGTTTGGCTGTACCCCAGCAGCAAGGTAACCTACTGGTTAGAGTATATGCCCCCTAGTGGTCAGTGAATGTCATAGCGAGCAGCTGAGTGGCTTTAGCATATTATTATATTATGCTTTGATTGGTTGAATGGATGACCAGATGACCAGACGACCAGACAACCAGACACTTAGCATATTAGGCTTTTATTATATAGGATGATGTTCTTCCACTCTCTTGAGTAGAATCACTCAAATATAAAATCAGACCTTCCTCCTGATTTTTAAACTTTTGTTCCCAACCTGACAAGCCTACTTTGATGAATCACAAGCACCTCAAAGTCAGGATGTTCTTCCCACCTTCACCCACTGTTTTGTGATTAATGGCATGTCCACCCACTGAGTCATTTCAACCAGAAACCTAAAGTCCCTCTGATATTCTGTTTCATCTCCACATTCACTAGTTACCTATGATTTCTACCTTCTACATCTCCTTTCCAAAACTTCCAATACCCAAGGCTTCATAATTTCTTGCCCAAATTACTGCAGCAGCTTCCTAACTGGTATCCCTGATCCCCTTTTGATCTATTCTTCATTTACCAACAGAGTAATCTAAGACAGAAATCTCATTTTGTTATTCCCCTTTTTAAATAAATAAAACATTCAATGTTTCCTACTGACTTCAGAAAATGTCCACAATCCTTTTTATGTCATGACACATATGAAACACAAAGTTTACATGATACTGAACTCCTAGGCAATTATCTAATTGTGGGCCAAAGCATATGCAAAAATGTCTGCATAGTAAAGATAATGCCTGGAATGTTAGTTAGTATTTTACATTTTCTCTCCCACTCAAAAAAAAAAAAAAAAAAGCCTATGAAGACTACAAAAGAATACAAGAAAGTTAGTGTGAAATTATGAATGACTTCCCCAACTGATGTTGCTTTGTACTGGAATAACAGGGCACTCTGAGGATCCCTGGCTGAAAGGAGAAAATGCAAACCTCTTGGTAAAACCCACACGGCCTTCTATGATACAGCAGAGTAGGCTGGACACAGCCAAGGCTAGGATGTCCCAATCACTGTCTTCGATGGGAATGGTGTCCTGTGGAGTTCTGCAGGGAGGCAGCCCTGAGCTTGCATCCAATTTCATCTTTTATAGCTTCTGCTATCTAATTCTGACCCAGCCACACTGAAATGCTGGAGTTCCCAAATAGGTCACCACGTTCACTTCTTACCTCTGTGAATTCTCTTCCTTCTCTCTGAACTTCCTCTCACTTATTCGTTTAAATGCTATGTGTCAAGCATTTTGTCAGGTCTGGATAAAATTCAATAAACTGTTTAAAAGAGATTTGCTGAATTTAAATTTCTATTTTGGCCGAAACTGGTTTGGCTCTGCGGACTGAAAGGTCCCGGGTTCGATTCCAGTCAAGGGCATGTACCTTGGTTGCGGGCACATCCCCAGTAGGGGGTGTGCAGGAGGCAGCTGATCGATGATTCTCTCTTATCGATGTTTCTAACTCTCTATCCCTCTCTCTTCCTCTCTGTAAAAAATCAATAAAATATATTAATTTTTTTCCTATTTTGTAGTTTTAGGAAATGGGTAAGAATCAAAGAAGTGATTTCATTTCCTCCAGATGAACTGCTCCCACCGCTACCAGGACAAGTCGTCCTGGGATCCCTGGGACCAACACTGCCACTATCCCATACTCCTCTCCTTCCCCAGCTCAACTCTCCCTTCACCTTCCCCTCTCCCTTCTGTTAAGGGCCAGAAGGTCTTGTCAATCTGTGAAGTTTCCTTCCCATAACATAAAGCTTGGCTTAGAAGGCCTGGGTTGGATCCTGGTCCCATGGCTTATGGACTGAATTATCTTGGATCCTTTAATTTGCCTTTATGTGGAAATTTTAGCTACTTCTCAGGAAGTAACTGTAAAATAGCATTTTAACTGTAGAATGTTACACAGGCATTATAGTTACTGAGAGGCTATCTTGTTCTACACAAGTTAAGCTACATGTGTCATTATAACGAAGCCTGAAATACCCACCAATTTGAGAGTAGTCTGAATTGGTTAAAATTTGAGGCTTTAAATTTTTCTTTAAAAAATTTTTTTTATTATATTATTTTTAACCACACACAGCAGTTTGTCAGCCAGCGACTGAAATGCCAGACCCTACTCCCACCCAGAGGATGTGCTACTGGCACTTGATGCCTGGGAGCCAGGGATGTTAAATACACTGCAGAAATGCCCTTACGAGACACACAGAAGTAAAGGCACTCTGTACCTGCCCAGACCAAAATTACAGCTAGTTAGAAGGATGCAGAATAGAATTGGCATAGAAAAATAAGAAAAATAAATGACACTTGGAGAAACTTTGGACTATTAAATAGATTAAGCATTCCTCTTGCAACTTTATTAGTCCTCTTATATTGTCCATATTTATACTGTATAATTATGAATTGTAGTGGAATATAATTTATTACTGGTTTATGCAGTTTGCTTATTTTTAATCAGTGATATAAAATATATTTTTAATAGTTTATCCAAAATTATTAAAGTTAATCCAAAACCAAAGTGATGAAATTTCTCAACATAATTTTGTCTAGTTCTTCCAAAATCAAAATATACAATATCAGGTTATGTATACCTTACCAATACTTCTATTTCTCTAGTACTTAGCAAAATAAATATTAATACCTAAACTTTAAAAAATTATTGTGTTATTTGCAATATGGCTACTGAATAAATTTGACTTACCTCATAAGGTAGTTTGTCAAAGTATCCATTATTTGGCCCTTCCTTGAGGGCAGTGCTGCTAAGCTTTTTGTTAAGACTGTCCATTCCACAATCATTGTTTTCTTCATAGTCATCTTCTTCTAGATCATTCATGTCAATAAGTGAAGTCTTGAGAGAAAGTACTGGCTTGTCCTTCATACCATGCAATACAACTGCATCTAATTCAGTGTAATAATCCAGAAGAGAACTATTTACTTCCAGCCGTATAAGATTTGTGGGAAAATTTATCTGCTTAATACAAGGTTTAAACTGGCGAGCCTGGGAAGCATTCACCTTCGTAGGTCTCTCAGACCAAAGAATCTCCCATCTGCTAAAGAAAGAAACTTCCCTATAATAGAGCTTAGAATGAGATTTACAGTTACCTTAAGATTATGGTCCCATGCCCAATATGTTACAGTGTGAAACAAAGACATTAAATAAGGCGAAGAGAATCAAATACAAGTACTGTTTCCAGTACATGAAAAAAAACACAAAAACTTAAGAACTAAACACCATAGACCTTATTGCTTAAATATTTTTACTACTTAAGTTACTTTTACAACTCCCTGGAAAGTCATTTATGGAGATTTCACATTAAAAACTGGAATGGGTAGTTAGAAGTATAGGAAGAACAACATTCATTTTTTCTAGAAAAAGCTAAGTAAGAATAAAGCACACAGGATAACTACAGCTCTCCTGTGTGCATGTCTTCAACCAACTGTGAAAACTGAACTGGTAATCTTGCCTCACAAAGGTCTTCTTTTCTGGCTTTCCCATTTCTGTTACTAATATCATACAAAATCAAAACTTTCATTATCTTTGATATTTTTATCCACTCATTGTTTCTTTAAATTTTCATGAAATTGTCTTTTACATATATCCTTCTTTTAAATTGCCATTACCTGAAATACCCACCAATTTGGAAGGGAGGTAGTCTGATATTCAGCTATCCTTCTAACTCGCTATAAATTTTGAGTTGGAAAAGAGAAGAGTGTGGAGTAACCAGGCACCCTGAGGACCACTAGCTGAAGGGATAAAATGCAAACTTCTTGGTAAATCCCACAGAGCCCTCTATGATACAATATCCTACTAACTAGCTATAATTTTTGGTACAGGCAGGTACAGAGTGCCTTTACCTAAAGTCTTAATTTTTCTCTTTGTCATACTTGTATCATGTTAGTTAGCAAGTATCTAATATGTAATGATGAATAACATTTTCTCTAATTTCTCCCAAACGAACCCCTCCTTTACTGTGAGATTAATCATTACTTTCCAGAAAATAAACTTTGTGTCTTTACTCATGTTGTCTACCCCCAATGAAATACCAATCCTACAGATTATCCTACTTTTAAGGCCCAACTCCTATTCCATCTCTTCATATAAGTCATCAGGTTTTTTAAAATTTATCTTTATTGTTGAAAGTATTATAGCACATAAGTCTTCTTTTAAAACTATTTTCCAAAATTACTTAAAGATTTCTCATAATATATCAAGCACATACTATTATAATATTTTCATATTTATGTCATATGTAACCATTTCTCTAATATTGTTTTATAATATATCAGAGAAAGTTAGAAATATAGAAAATACTTCAATAAACACCTTTACTCTATTTCTAATTTACTTTAGGTAGCAGAATTTTTTTAACAAAGATTTTATGTCAAAGACTAACAATATTTTTAAGTTTCTCAATATATACAACAAGCTACTTTCAAAGAAGCATATACCATATTACAGAACAATGACCAATGAAATCATTATTTATGTTTTAAAATAATCTCTGCTTTCATAGTGAGACATGGCTCTGTATTACCTAATATATAATTCAGTGATTATAAATAACACTTAAACTGTTTTATACACTTATTAATCATATGAGGATTTCCCCTTTGCCCATTTATTTGAGTAAATGACCTATTAGATCTAAGTAAAAACTGATTATGGGAAAATGTTTAGGAAAGTGAAACAGACGCAAGAATCCTGATGGTCTTCGGGTCATGGTAGGAGCAAGAAGGGCAAATATGGTAATCTCTAACTTTAAGAATAACAGCATAAGACAGAACCTCAATGGGGATTCTAGCAAAGATAACACTAATCATAACAATAGGAACTTTTGCAGTTTCTAAAAACTTTATAACCCTTCATATTTGCTAATTTTGTTGATTCTTTACTGAAAATTAGTAATAAAATCCATCAAACATAAAGAACCTGTTACTATTTGTATTCAGAGACAACATTTGTATCCAGAGATTGTTCCCACTCTATACCCAGTGTTGGGGGGCAGAGGAAGAATTCTAAGGGATAAAGCCGGTTGTGGCAGATTTAAAGAGAAAAAGAAAGTGGCTAGGCATTTTCTTCTTCCTGTAACAAGGTAGGAAAGCAAATTTGGAATGCCTGTCTAAACCTAAGACATGATCCCAAATGTTAACTGCAAAAATCTTCAGGGTTCTTAACAATGCAATTATTTGAACACTCTAATGTAAATCTCCGTGGTTAAACAGAGCTAGGCATATAGGTACAAGGGAACAGAAATATTACACATTTAAAACCATGTTGGTGGGAGAAAGTATTCCTATTTCTGGAGAGTATATTTCTAAGAATCGTGAGGTAAATGGTGGAATGCATGAGAAAATCCAAGCTTTGGTTTTACTCATCTTTTTCTTGCAACTGTAAAATGATATCAGATGATGCTGGAGGAACAACTCATGTCCAAGATATAAGGACCACCGAGGAATCTGAAATAATTGCCTGTACTGGTTCACAGTACATGTGAACTAAACCAGTCTAGTTTTTAGCTTCAGTGAGTTTTTATGAGGCTTAATAGAAACATTGAAAATTTAATACAGAAATCACCTCTGCCAGGTCCTTTGCAATAAATACATGAGCATGTTCTTCATGTATAGCTTGATTTGCAGTATAATGTAAATTACATTATAAAATCACAAATATAAGCTTAAAGAAAAGCAGTGATTAGAACAGAAATATGCTATTTTAATAATGTATTAAAATAGTCATGGGGATATAAAATACAACATAGGGAATATAGTCAATAATATTGTAATAACTATGTATGGTGCCATGTGGTATAAGAAATACGGGGGAAACACTTTGTAAAGTATATGATCATCTAACCTCTATGCTGTACACCTGAAACTAATACAAAATAATATTAAATGTAAAATGTAACTGAAAAATAAAATTTAAATTAAAAAAATAGCCCAGACTGGCATGGCTCAGTGGTTAGAGCCTTGGCCTGCACACAGAAGAATGGAGTGTTAAATTCCTGGTCAAGGGCAGGTGCTTGGGTTGCAGGTTTGATCCCCTCATCTCCCTCCACCCCCCATAGGGATCAGGGCACGTGCAGAAGGCAACCAATCGATGTGTGTTCTCTCACATCAATGTTTCTCTTTCCCTTCACTCTCTCTTTCCTCTTTCCCCCCTCCTTTACACTATCTCTGAAAATCAATGAAAAAATATCCTTGGGTGAGGATTAAACTAATAATAATGTACTAGTCCTCTCTATCTACCTTGTAGAATAGACAATATGAAAATGATGCTTTACTTTTATTTTTTAACATTTAAAAATAATTTTTCAATTATAGCTTTATTTTCAATATTATTTTGTATTAGTTTCAGGTGCACAACAAAGTAGGTTGATAATCCTGTATTTTATACAGTGTTCCCCCTGATATTTCTAGTACCCACTGGCACCATTCACAGTTATCACAATATTACTGACTAATTGAGTATTTTATGTCAAAGACTAAGAATATTTTTAGGTCTCTCACTAAAGACAACAAACTGCTTTCAAAGAAGCATATGCCAATAGTATATAACAATGACTAATGAAATCATTATATTTAAAAATAATCTCAAATCTCATAGTGAGCCATGTATGCAAGAAAAAGTGAAGGGATAAGAAGTACAAAATGGTAGTTACAGGGATGTAAAGTCACAGGGATGTAAAGATAATGCTTTAAGTAGACTTCCTTAGCATGTCTAGTATATCAGGGTTAATGTTATTCTAGCACCATTCTTGCTTTTGACTTCTACGTAGCATGAACATTATATACAGGGTGAGGCAAACATAGGTTTACAGTTATGAGTACGCAAAACAGAGTTTATTCTTGTATCATTATTAATTATTGGATTATTTTCCATATGAACTCCAAACCCACTTTTGCCCCACCCTGTATTTAGTTATACACATATCATAAATTGTAAATATGGTAGCATACTTAAAGTAGAACAATATATCCTATCAGTTTTTAGAAATATTTAAAATTGTACCTAAATATAAAAAAAACTTTCAAGTATCATTAGTTTATTTATACATTTTTTAACTTTCTTGATAACTTACAAAGTAAAGAAAAATGATTTAAAAAATGGAAAAATTATTTTATAGGTTTGTGGCCATTTGATTAAATTAACATTAACTATGAGAAAAAATAGAGAATGATTTGGTAATACCTGGATTAAAATGAACTTTTAAAATTCCTGATAGAACTAGAATATATTATTTCAAAGTTAGAAAGAGAAAGGTATCTATTTTATCAAACAAGAATATAATATTTTTTTATTCCAGAAAACTCAAGTCAGATTCTTGAAGAGTAGTGAGAACAAGCAAGCAAATGTAAACAAATGTACATATGCGCACACAGATACATGCATATACTTTCTATGAGAAAGTGCCAATGTTTTTAATAAGTGTTGATGTGATTAAACTGCTTTAAGTCATGACCTTTGTTGTCTGTATATTTATATGCTTACTATATATGCTCATACAATATATTCATCTACTGGACAAACCTGCCTAACTCTAACGTTCTATGTAAGTATTTTAAATCTAATCTAATAAAGAGGGAATATGCAAACTGACCCTCATGCCTCAACAACATGGCGGCAGCCATACCCAGAGGAGGGGGGGATGAAAGGGGCAGAGGAGGGCTGAGGAGGGGCGGAGTTTCCATAACACAAGATGGCTGCACCCACAGCAGAGGCTGAATTCCAGTAACCAGCTTTAAGGAGCAATCAGCAGGGACCCGAGGCTATGTCACCCACCCGGTGGGGCTTGACAGGGGACCTCAGGCCGATCCCCTGATCCGGGCACCAGGTCCGTGCCCCCTCACCCCAGCACCAGGCCAGAGCTTGATAGGGGACCTCAGGTACTCCCTGCCTAGGCCTGGCCGGAGGACCTCATGCCGCAACCCACCCCAGCCAGAGCCAGGGGACCTCAGGCCACATCCCCCACTTGGAAAAGCTTGACAGGGGACCTCAAAGCATGCTCCCCGCCCCAGCCCAGGCCAGGAGACCTTAGGCCACGCCCTTCGCCCGGTGCTGGGCTGGGAGACCTGAGGCCACCTCCCCTGCCACAGTGCTGGGCTGGAGAACCTGCAGGTGTGCTGGGGGACCTGAGGCTGTGCCCTTCACTTGGCATGCGCTGGGAGCCCTGAGGCTGTGCCCCCACCCAGCCGGCGCCAGGCCAGAGGACCTGAGGTAGCCCCCGGACGACCCCCCCCCCAGTCTGAGGCTGTGCCCCCTGGGTGTGGCTGTGCCTCAACAGGGGTGGGGCTGGCTGGGGCTGGTCTCTCTGGATTTGGAGGCATGAATGAGTGGGTGGGGACTTGACTCTGGGTCCCGTGGTACACCCCAGACTCTGACAGGAGGAAGATTATCATATACATTTTACTAATTTTCTTTCATCTCTGACATTTCTATTATAGAGAAAGGACAAACAGTAATATTAAAATATTTCCTATAATTAATTCCCTTTTAATGTGCATGAATTTCGTGCACCGGGCCACTAGTCTATAATAACACACATGCAGAACTCAGCTTGGAATCCCTTTCAGGTTCTGCTTCAATCTGCATTTGGAGCACTTAATTCTGGGATGATAATCAGCAGCACTCTCTTCATCAGCACACCTATTTCTCCTTCTGTTGGTTGCATTAAATGCCTACTATGTGTCCAGTGGTTGAAATTAAGAAACAAGCCACTCTGTGTGACTCCTGACCTGTCGTGACCCCACTGAGAAAGTCTCTCCAGGGTTCACTGGAAGCAGCAGGTAGATAAGAGAGGAAGAGAGATGTTGATCAATAAAAACACATGAAAGCGAGTTTCCTATGAATTCAGGTTGGAAGCCAGGCATATAAGTGCAAAAAGCTTCCATATAACCAAACGTTCTCCTGTTTAGTAAGCATATCTAGTCGCCAGGAAAAAAAGAAAGTTCTCTTGCCAAGGCTCTTCTCTTTCACCAGGCACAAGTGAAGGTCACAGAAAAGGCCAGGAACACAAGGAAAAAGGAACAGTGCTCTGATGGATGTGCCTACTCACTCCTTGCCGCCCAGCCCGTCTCTAATTGGAATAACAAGCTGGCAGCTGCTTTAAAAAGAATCAACCAGTAAAGGGTCCGGTCAACTCTGACTTACATGGCAAGATCATGCTTGTTGGCTCACAAAGTCAATGAGATTATCCCATTACCAATCCGTGAAATTGTTGTCTTATTAAGCAACTCCTTTTGGCAATACATCCTCTGCACAACAGCCACTTTCTCCCTGCTTTCTTAACTTCACTATTATATGGTTAAAATGCTTTTAATACTAAAAAACAAAAACAAACAAAAAACACCCAGAAGAGATCCATACCACTAAAGTTTATCCCCAAATAACTTTATTCCCATCAGTTTTTTACTGACCTCAATTGGTCATTTTATCCCTCTGTATCTCTCTTCCAGTATGTAACCCTGTACTATACCTATTTTCTGCCTCTTTCACCAGCGCCCATTGAGATGCTATCCTCAGGAACAGGACACTCTACACTACCTTATTTTCTTTCCCCTTAATAGGGCACTAGGCAAGAAGTCAGAAGACTGTGAGACCTTATAGACTCTAACTTTTCTTTCCTTTTTCTTTTTCCCACTGCTTGTCAAAATGATCTTTAATTGAGTCCTTTTCCGTTGTAGTTCTTAACTAGCCTGCCATTCCACTGCACCACTGTTGCTATCATCTATGACGTCATAGGGTGGAGGCCATCAATGTTGCACCCCACAGACTGGGCAGGCCCCAGGATCTCTTTAATGGTTCCAGAGAGTTCTCTAGCTAAAGATCAGTGCCGCACCTGTCGGGCAATACTGACAATCTCATCGAAAGTGATATTTCCACTGTGCTCAATGGTTTATTACTTCTTTCTGTCTCTTGGAGGTTCTTTGCGGGCTTTGATGACCAGGGCAGAGGCAGAAGGCACTACTTCAATCTGGGCCTGTCTGTTCTGAATGGCCAGTTTCACTGTGATCCTCAGACCCTTCCAATCACCAGTTGCTTTGGCGATGTCATCACCAATGCATAGGAATAGCCTTCTCAAGGTCTGCTTCTGGGAAATGACCCAAGCGCTCTATGACATCCCAGAGTCTGGAAGTCACTGCTCTAAAGCTTAAGAATGGCACTGCATGCTTGTGGCCCTTCAACAGTTCATTTCCTACGCTCTGGACTCACTTCTTCAAACCGCACGAGCTCAGCTTTTGGTTTCACCTTTGCATGTGCTCTTCTCTCTCCACCTTTCCCTTCCAAACTAAAGCCTCCCCAACCCTCAGTCTCAAAGTCACTTCCACAGTGAAAGCTTCCCTGAGCCCAATGAATGAAGTGAAGCTCTTCCTTCCATCAATACATGTTTTCTATAATCTCAGGGTCCTCTTCCACGATGGCCTGCAAAGTCAAAAGAACACAAGCCATATTTGTCTGGCTCTCTATTTTGTCCTCAGACTGAATTGGCAGAGCAAGCAATGTTTCTGACTGTCCAAAAAAATTCATCAAAATGAGAACAGTTACCGAATCCAGACATAAGATTGTGAAGTGTTTTTTGCTCCTGTATATTTTCTTTTCCTTTTTTTTTTCTCTTGTATTTCCTAACAAGCTTTTAAAACATAAAACACCTGTTGATTTCATAATCAGGAAAATTAAAAAGAACCCTATCTATTCTGTAATAATAAATGTTGGTTAGATTCTTTCTCTCCTAAAATGTAATGGTATTTTCTATAGAATAAAGCTAAAAATGAGTTAAGTACATTAGATATCACTGTAAATAAATCTGTTACTTTAGTCACTATCACACATTAGAGCTCTCACCTAGAAACCAAGAGTATATAGTTTAGAGGAAAGACTTTACACGTTTCATAGATTTTTATCTCCAAATTTGGTTAGCATTTTAAGAAAAAGGTGGATAACTTTGTAGGAAAGAGGCAAAGAATGACAGAGTCCAAAAAACCAATCCTATCTTATAAAAGAGTAATATGCAAATTAACTATCACACCACTCAAGCCATGCCCCAGCCACGCCCACAAGCCAATCAGAGTGAGTATGCAAATTAACTCCAACCAAGATGGCTGCAGCACAGAGGGCAGTTGAGAGGCTTGGGTTTCCCTGGCCAGCCTAGGCCTCCACTCAAGGATACAAAGTTTCAATTATAGAATGTAAACAAATTCAAACAGAAATGGCTGCAGCCTGGAGCAAGCAGGAGGCTTGACTTAGTTCCAGGCTACAAAGTTTCAATTGCAGAAGGTAAATAAATTCTAGATACCAGGGCCTCCAATTGGGTCACCAGGGGGCATGGCCAGCCTGCAAACCACCATAGGCCCTTGCCCAGGCCACCCACACCCCAAGGGAACCCCCACCCTGATCCCAGACACCCTTCAGGGCAAACCAGCTGACCCCCACCCATGCACTAGGCCTCTATCCTACCTAATAAAAGAGTAATATGCAGATTGGGCATCACTCCAACACACAAGATGGCTACCCCCATGTGGTCAAAGATCCTGCCCCTATGTGGACACAAGATGGCCAGCAGGGGAGGGCAGTTGGGAGGCACCAGGTCTGCAAGGGAGGGCAGTTGAAAGGGACTAGGTCTACAAGGGAGTGCATTTGGAGACGATCAACCTTGTAGAGGAGGGCAGTTAGGGGTGACCAGCCTGGTAGAGGAGGCAAACAGGCTGGCAGGGGAGCAGTTAGACATCAATCAGGGTGGCATGGGAGTGGTTAGGGGATGATCAGGCTGGCAGGCAAGAACAGTTAGGGGCAATCAGGAAGGCAGGCAGGTGAGCAGTTGGGAGCCAGCAGTCCTGGATTGTGAGAGGGATGTCCGACTGCCTGTTTAGACCTGGTGGGATTGGGTCTAAACTGGCAGTTTAACATCCCTTGATGGGTCCCAGATTGGAGAGGGTGCAGGCTGGGCTGAGGGACACCCCTCCACCCTGTACAAGAATTTCGTGCACTGGGCCTCTAGTTCTTATATAAGAAAGAACTAATTTTATTTTATTTCCTCTCAGAAAAAAACAACACCTGTATACTAAAAGATGCTATATTTTTTATGTTTAAAATAATATGATTCAGACTGTCAAATCTCAGAGGAAAAGAAGGGGTGGGTGGGTATGTGAGAAAAGACCAACCAAAAGACTTGCTTATATGTTTAACCCATGGACACAGACAACAGCGTGGTGAAGTTCTAGGGTGGGGGGTGAGGGTAAACTAGAAGGGGTCAATGAGGAAATAAAGGGGACATGTGTAATACTTCCAATAACAAAGATTTTTTAAAAAATAATTTGATTCATTAATAATATTGTTCATAATGAATTATCAAGGCAGTTCTGAAAAGAACAATAAATATTATACCAGCAGTCTCCAGCCTGAGTTGAGCTGTGCTCTGCATGTTTTCTGGGTGCCTGGGAGCTGTTCCTCGGAGTTGAGGGGACAGGGAGGTCAAAGAAGCAGTATGTCAGGTGGCAGCTGATCCCTGCTGCCACTGCTTCTCCACTGGCACCCGGGGTCCTACAATTTAACTGGTGCCAACAAACTGCTCTGGGGCTAGAATAAACTCAAGGGCAGGGATTTTGTCTATTTGGTTCTTTGTTGTACCCCTAATAACTAGCATAATGCTTAATACATGTAGACACACAAATATCTAATGAATAAATTAATAAAGTGATATAAAATCTAAAAAGTGATAATATCAACAAAAGTAATAGAAAAATGGGCAAATAATATAATCAGATAGCTCAAGGAAAAGGAAATATCAATGATTCTTAAACATAAGAAGATATTCAATCTCAGATAAGAATTTAACTTAAAATTAACATGAGACTTTTTTACTTACCAAATTGACAAAAATATTAAGATGTATTAACACACTCTGTAGGTGGGGCTTTGGCAAAACATGTATGCACATAAATTGCTACTGGAAATATAAATAGGTAGAGTCTCTTTGGAGGTAGAGTTGACACTATGTGTTAAAATTACAAATGTAGAGAAACTTGGCCCAGCAACCCTGAGGATTTATCACACATGAGCACTCATGTGAAGTGACTCATGACAAGGTTATATACTGTCTTAAATTTTATAACAGCAAAAGTATGGAAACAACTGAGTACTCATCAATAGGGGAGTAGTTAACAAGGTGGGGTACACATATATTGTGCATTACTTGCAATTGTAGAAAAGAACGAGTAAGCACTCTTTGCACTTCTATGAAAAGATCCGATATGTACTACTACATGAAACAAGATACAAAACAATATGAACAGTGTGCTTATTTTTGTGTATAAAGAGAATAAGACTATATTTGTATTTGCTTATATTTATATGAATAAACTCTGGAAAAATGCAAAGGAAGTGGATAAAAGTGGAATTTTTTGTATTTTTTCAGGGAGGGAGAGATGAGTCTTAGGCTCATGGAGAACAGGGTACTTTTTAAAAGTACGCACTTTTTAGGTTAATGAAACATGTGAATGTATTAGTCAAATAATTATATATTAAAAAACCAGCAGGTTGAACTACCAAAACAAGAGAAAGAGATATAAAGAGGCACTTCTATGCAAATTAACTATGTAAATAGTAAATTCTGTGACACACAAATTTCATAGTCTCTGAATATTATGATGTGAGGTGTTAAGGGTATGAAGAATGCATTAAATCTTCATATATGTGATCTTTCTTTTCCCATCAGAAAACTAAGGAACATTTAAAAAATCAAATCTGTTTAAATTACGTAAGAGAATGCTTCCAATAAAACAAGCCCTGCAACATTAAAACAACCAACACCTTTCAGCCATATGACACGATCATTACAAAATGAGTCCTACCTTACTTCAGCCGGTGGACTGGGGGAATAGGGATTCGCAGAGCAAGCGAGGATTCTAATGACCGCTCCAGGATGATAGGTTTCCAGAACATGAACAGCTGTAGGATACACCTGCTGTTCAAAAGTAAGTTCCACGTAGTCTTGGCTCTGAAAATTAGGCGGCGTCCTCTTGAATGGCAAGGAAGCACTGGGACACTGATCCCACCATGTTCCATAAGTTCGAAACACAGCTGTCTGAGTGAAGTCACCAGAATTCGGGAATACATTTGGGACACCTGCCAAATTCCTCATGGTATAGGACATACTATTCTCACTTCCATAATGGGAACTGAAATCCACCACTTCTTTGGCATACTGGACCACCTCCGCATTCAGAGGGGAAGTCCGGCTGTTTGATTCTATGGCTCTATGGCTGTTCATCATGTCTCCCCTCGCAGCTGTCCTGGCTCGGCGCCGCAGGCATAGATAATAAAACATGGTCAGAACTGTTAACATGGGGAAGACTGGTGACATGCAGATGTGAATTATGAAGCTTCAAAAGGTCAGGTGTCTTCCATAAGATGCATAAACTCTCTGAAGGATGTTCTAAAAAAATTGAATGTCTTGATCAAGTAAAATAATTTAAATAAGCATAAAAATGCATAAAAATTAGGTAATAAGTAGGCTTTTTACCCAATGTAATTTCTGAGAATGAAACTGGAAAAAAAATTCACTGTAAATGTGAATCTCTAGTATAATCTATCTAATGTATTTTTAAGAAATCCAAATATTGAAATGGATACAATTTTATGCTATATGAGAAGCAAAACTAATATTATAAAACAATGGAAGATATATCACCTCAAAATTCCCATTTTATACAAAATTATAACTATCCTTCAAGAAATACTGAGTTTAAACTTTAAAAATTAAGATTATTTAAAGTATATGGTAAACTACTAAAATACTGCTATAAATCCAAAAAATCTTAGACATTTTTAATTTCATTTTTTAACAAGTGATTCCCTATTGTTAATTATTATTCATGCCAAAGCATGAGGAGTACAGATCTCACATTATAGGAATATAGTTTTCTGAGCTGACAGTTAATCCAGACCAACTAAATTAACTGCCTTACACATCACAGATCACCAGACAGTGTTTAATTTATAGCTCTTAGCATTATTTGTTAGGGTGGTCTATGGCTGGCTGGCATCTGGTTTGTTGCCAGCCACTCTTAGAAATCACTCACCCCAGATAGAAAGGTCACAGGATATGCAAAAGTTGGCACTCATCCATGCAGCCTGAAAATGGCACGTTGACTTCAGGTACAAATGTTTACATGTAACATTCTTTTACCTGTAAAATAAGAATTAAAAAATATTTTAATTTTCAACTTAGGAAGTCAACTATCCCAAAAGATTTATCATTGATAAACAGCTACTTGTTAGACAGAACTTGCAAACTGAATAGGTCACACTTTTCTGAATCTGTGGACTATTATGAATAACTAATATATCTTGTTAATTTTATGAAAGAATGTATAAAAATAATGAATCCTTTCTAAATAGATATTGTAAACCCAGAGCTTATGAGTCAAACTATACCAACAGACATTTTATTGGGACCAGATAGTGTTTTTAAAAATTTGACTAGCTTGCAATTTTTAACAATCACGAGGACTCTCTGCATATCTGCCATTATTGCTGGCCAGCCTACCAGCTCACAGCCCAGGCCTGACCCCAGCCACATTGAGTAACCTCTTATCTACACAAACAAGAAAATCAAACATGCTTATTTTTGTACCTGTAAAGTTTGGAGCTTAACTTCTCCTAAGTAAAAGAAGAGGAATATACTAATATCTCTTTCGTAGAACAATGTGCTAGCCTTTTAAAACTTTAGCGCTAAGATTATAAAACATTATAATTTATAAAACTCTTAAGTAGGCTTATTTTCTGCTATCTGCTGGTATCATCTTTGTATCAGATATATAACCTAGTTCCACAGGGTCTACATAGAACTAAGTTTATTGAAGGAGGGAATCTAGCCAAAGATCTTCAGTTCTCAAAGTACTCAGCACATAGTAAAAACAAAGCATCTGAATTGTTGACAGAAAAGGTAATAAGCACACAAAGAATTTGTGTCTAAAATAATTTGAAATTACCTAACAGCATCCCTCTATTTCTCAATCCCAGCCAGACCCAAACCCAGTGAAATGCTTGACAAAATGTAACAAGTAAAACAGTAAATAAATAGCTGAGCTTGAAACAAGTGAGGAAAATCCAGTTGTGAGAAATAGGAACTCAAAGACAGACAGCAGAAGCTGAAGCTAATACGACGCACGGCACCAGTTACAGGCCTTCGTGGTTTTAAGGTGCCACAGATGCCATTTGGAAAGCCGAAACTCAGCAAAGATCACCTTATCCATGAAACCAGGAATATGAAAACTTAGCTCACTGGCCAGGAAGCCCAAGATGTGATAACAACCTAGGCAATGGGGGAAAGTCACCAGCGTAAAATCAGACCCTTATTAGGCATGTACTATGCACTAAGTACATACTTCCTTCATGGCTTAGAGTCCATACTCCATCCCCAAGTCAAAAACTTTACAAAGAAGTAGTCCTGACCCAGTAAAACTTCAGGGCCTGTTAGGGGCAGATGGGAACCATCTTTGCAGGGATGCTTCCACAACATAGGACAGAGGTTAAACCCTTTCTAAAGATTTACAGTGCTGAAGAACAGGTCATGTTATAAATGTGGGGGGAAAATAATCACATAGCAGATCACTTGCTTATGCAAACATCTCACCTACCACAAGTATAAATCTGTCAAATAAAAAAATTTTGTTTACAACTGCACAAATATCAAATCTTTTATACCAAAATGTGAAATGACACAGCTTTCTTTTACCATGTATATTTTATTTTAAAATAAACCCCCAGGTAAATTAAGAGAAATAATTTTCTAAAGAAGTTACTTAGTCACTCTTTTTCTTAAAGGAAAAAAAAGTAATGAAATAAATTTAAATTACAAAAATGAAATTTGGAAATAAACAACAATGTATAAGTATCCAACTCAATTGACTGGCCAACTAATTTGGGAAACTGGATGCTTTATTCATAGAAATCTTCGAGAGGAGGAAATACCATTTGCCAAGGTGGATGGGGATGCATTTGACTGTATAATCTTTGGACATCACTGCTCACTTCACAGCCTGTAAATTGCTCACCCAAGCTCTTTTCACTCTTTATAAAACAGCATTATAAGAAAGTAAAAGTTCTATAAAACCAAAGAAACATCTGCAAATTAGATATCATTCATTTTCATATTCTTGACAAAAAGATTGAGACAAGTTGTGAAAGTCAAATTCTATTTGACATACAAACCACAAACTTTACAACTGTTTCCCAACTAGCTTTTAACACTACAGAGATAGGATACTAGCAAAAGCAGCAAGTGTCGTATGTGCAATGTCATTTTTGGGCCATTAAGTAAAATTTCATATTGAGGCAACATATATAAAAGTGAGTTACAAACTATAAATATATGTATTACATGTTCAAATATCTTCAGTGTACAAGAGAAATGTAAATGGATGCTTTATTTTTTCCAACAATAAATAATCTTTAGAGTTAATTTTTTGAGATAAAGCTAAAAATAACCAAAAAAATGAAAAAGCAAACAGCAACTATTCAAAAAAATAAAATTAAAAATCTGTTTTTTGAAAATAAATGAGGTATATAAAAAATGTGCAAGCCTATTGTTATTAATGCCTTTCACTAATTGTAAACTCCTTTTTATCAACTAAGGTCACACATAAAAGTGTTTTGGTGGTGGAGAAGAACAGGAGAGAGAGGATAACTCATTCTCCTTTCCCTGGGAAATGAAGCTGGAAAGGGGGAAGAGAGTCATAGTCTCGGGACACATGTGGACAGCGGCGACCAACACAGAAATCCAAACTGTCCATGCACTGTTTGGACCTTTGCCAAAGAGTGGAGGTGATTTGTGATATCCAATGTATATCCTAATGGTCAATAAACCAATGAACAAGATACAATAACTATTTTGTTAAGAATAGGATTTAAAAACAAAATTATTTTTTCCACCTGGTGCAAACATGTAAATATTAGTCTGGTACACTAAATTTTTCCAAAAGGATGCTTATAAAATATATATCTTTGGGAGACATTTTCTTTTCAGTTTATTCAAAATGCTTCTTTAAAGACTCCAGCAACATATAAAAATATCATTTTCCATTTAACAAAAAGTCTGAATTAAAAATAGGATGACCTTTATCTTATTACTTGTTTGATCCAATCATTTATCTGCAATGGTTATGAAGTGAGAATTCTCGGCAACACAATGAACTTTTATACTCAACATAATCAAGGAATACAAAACAAAAGCCATTTAACTTGTATCCTGAGACCTTCATACTCCTTGGGAAACAACTTGCTTTCTAGGACATGATTTTATTATAATGCTTTATTTTCAACTACACGTCTTTCATATTATAAACTGCTTACCAAAGTTAAATAATACCATTACACAGAAAGCAGTAACAGTGGGAAAGAGAAATTAAGCCGTACAGACAAGGGAGAACATATGTTTACCACTGAGACTTGAAGTGAGATGGGGAGTCGATGAGGCGGAGAGAAACAGGATGGCAGGAACTGCAGAGAAGATGCTGGTGCTTCGGCAGAGGAAAAGGGAGGAAGGAAAAGGACTTTTCATGCAATAAGCAAAAGGAGGCGATGGGAATGAACTTGAGCCAGGGCCACACAAAGGTTAGGTCCAGAGTGTGATAAAGGAACCTGGAAAACAAGCTGAAAACTCAAGAGGATTCTCGACTTAAAGTGAAGACACGGAAAAAAGATAAAAAGGACAGGAGGCAATAAGGCAGTGTCATATACTGAAGGCAGTCGTAACACAATACTTACTTGCAAAATATCCCACAGAGAACATGTCAATGAAGTGAGAGATAAAAAGAGCATTTAGGCAGCTTTGTAGCATAGTACCAAAAGGTAAGAGTGTATAATATGGTACCAAATCAAGAAAATAGGCCGAATCTTAATTGTTATTTCTGTATACTGCTGAAACTGATCAAGAGACACTATTTTGAGGAAAAGGGACTTTCCTGGTTGAGTCTAGGAATCAAGACACGGGCAAATGGAGGAAATGATCAAGAAGAGTGGATATGGTTGAATTTGGTGCAGAGCTGACACTCAGAACCAGTCCTCTTTGCAGGCCTGCCTCCTCTCTGGGTTTCTATGGCACCAAATGCTCTTGTACCTCCTTCCATGGCTCAAATAACTGCTTCTCAGTCTCCTCTTGGGTCATCTTCCTCCTCATTCTCAAGTGCATTAAGGTACCACTAAAGGAAGGCTCTCTTTCTGATAAAATGATTCACTGCAACATTCCACCTACCTGGCACCAGTCTCCTCCCACATTTGCTTCAACCACCAGACTGCACTTAGGCTTTGCCTCTAAGACTGAGTTTCCCTGGAACACCCTTGCTCTTCCTCAGCTTGGCAGTCTATCCGTCCTTCAGTCAGGTTTAGATTACCTATCACCTACTTTTTCTTTGGTCTTGCACATAACGTATCATTCCCTATATGCTGAGATAATTTTCTGCCCTAGCAGACAATAAATTCCTCAAGTTCAGAGAATGTGTATTAATTATAACTATACCCTTAGGGCCTAGTACATGTCAATAAACATTTGTTTTGGTTTTGTTTTGTTTTTGTAAGACTGGCAGAAGACAGTTAAAATAAACACAAAATAAAGTCAGTGACTCTTCAAGATAAGGCACATGAAGACCAAAAAATGAAGCAAAAAAAGTTCTTGATATAGAAAAAAAGGGGAAACATTTGACAATAAAAAAAATACGAAGTACAATAGGTGAGAATCAAATGTATGATTTTCATTGAAGCCATCCAATAAGGAATAGTATACACATATTGTTCAAAGAGAAGGTAAAAAAAAAATATAGTAGTAACTTCTCTTAGTATAAAAGCAGCCCCCGAATATGTAAAAGACGTGACCTTGGTCACAAAGAAGCTCTGATTGAAATTAAGAAAGATTCATGAAAGAAATATTCCTTTTTATTGCTGAATCATATGCATTATATGGGGGCATATGCATCTACCTGTTCACAGACATTTTGGTTATTACTAGTGCTTTCAAAATGGCTCCAGCATTTCACATTTCTACCAGCAATATGTGAAAGTTCTAGCTGCTCCACAACCTTACCAATAGTTAATAGTCAGTCTTTAGCCATTCCAGTGAGGGGCCTAGATATCTTGTGGTTTTCATTTGCAATTATCAACAGACTAAATTTTCATCTCCTTAATTACCATTTATATCTTCTTTAGTGAAACGTCTATTTTGCTCATTGTTTAAATTAATTTTTTTATTATTGATTTGTAAGAGTTCTTTATATAGTTTAAATACAATCTTTAAAAGGTAAATGTTTCACAAATATTTTCTTCCAGTCTGTACTTGCCTTTTAAAGAGAAAAGTTTTCTTTAAAAAAAAAAATATATATATATATACATTTTTAATTGATTTTTTTACAGAGAGGAAGAGAGAGAGATAGAGAGTTATAAACATCGATGAGAGAGACTCATCAATCAGCTGCCTCTTGCACACCCCCTACTAGGGATGTGCCCGCAACCAAGGTACATGCCCTTGACTGGAATCGAACCCGGGATCCTTCAGTCCTCAGGTCAACGCTCTATCCACTGAGCCAAACCAGTTTTGGCAAAAGCTTTCAATTTTTATTAAGTCTAACTTACTTTTTTTTGGGGAGGGGGCTATTTTTATATGTTGTAGCAAACATTTCACTTGAGTAGGTAGTATCAAGCATAGTTTCAAAGGGCAAACTCTGGGACAGATAGTACCGTATTTGCTGGCGTATAAGACGATTTTTTTGGCCCTGAAAAATACCATATTTGCCGGCGTATAAGACGACTGGGTATAAGACGACCCCCTAACATCTCCACTCAAAATACAGAGTTTGTTATATACTTGCCATATAAGACTACCCCCCACTTGGAGGCATATTTTTCAGGGCCAAAAAATCGTCTTATACGCCGGCAAATACGGTATTTAGTATCTTACATCTGGGAAGTTAATTACAGATTAATAAAATTTTAAGGTGATATCAAATTGGATGCTGCAAACACTTCCAGTGGGAATGCAAAATTATAAAGTCACTTTGGGAAGTTTGGCAGTCTATTACCAAGCCATACACTCACCAAATCATCCAGGGATTCCACTCCTAGGTATTTACCCGAGTGTGTCGAAAACCTACATTTAAACAGAAAATTGTACACAAATTTTATAGATTTACTCATAATCAATTCAACCTGGAAACATCTAAAATGTACTTCCACAGACAAATGGATAAACAATGGTACAACCATACAATGAAGTACTACTACTCTGAAAACAAGGAATGAACACTGATTCAGGCAACAGCATAGATAAATCTTAAGATGCATTTTGTAAATTTAAAAAAGCCAGGCCCAAAGACTACAGATTGTTCAATTTCATTTACAGGATACTCTGGAAAAGCCAAAGCTACAGAGAAGACAATCAGATCAGTGGTTGGCAGGAAGTCATGAGAAAAGACTGGGCTGACTACAAGAACTGAAAAGGAGCCACACAAAGGAATTCTTAGGGCATGGAACTATTCTCTATGCTTTTGTCTTCCATCTTTGTTTTGGACCAAAACATGTCAAGATGGAGGTTTGATATCTTGGTCCTGGCTTGTTGTGGGTGTCCTAGGTTATTAGTCTGTTCTTGACCAATAGACCCTGAAAGATATCTACTAATTTCCATGTCCTGCCTGGTCACAGAGCCTCAGCTAGTCATCTGGCCTTAGGGAACTACCTGTCTGAAAGTGAGAATAGTGACTTTTACGACTTGAGAGAGATTCCTGACCAGGACCACATTAGTCAACATAAATCTGCACTAATTAGTAAGATGAGTAGAATAGCCCATCTTAAAGACAGGAGGAACAAGTTGGGCAATTAGTGCAAATGGTCTCTAATAAAAGTTAAAGCAAAAAATAGGAAAATCGTTTTAAAATAACTATTATTTCTAGTGGGAATCAACAGAGTATAGGATCCATAAATAAGGATAAGCTAATTTAAAAAACACGATTAAAAAGTTCTTAGAGATTAAAGACGTAATGGCCAAATAAATTGAATGTTAAATGAAAGAAAAAAAAAGATAAGTGACCTAGAACACAGAGGCAAGAAATCAAATATCTACCAAAAATAAATTCAAGAAGACATCGACTCTGACAAAAATTCAATAAAATGCCAGAAGATCATGTAATACTATAGAAAGTCTAAAGAATTAAAACAGACTAAAACTCTTATTCCCATTAAAAACAACAAAATAAAAATATTTCTGGACATGCAAATAAACTTCCCATAACTCTTCTTAAAAACATTACCCAAGCCCTGGCTGTGGGGCTCAGCTGGTTGAAGCATCATCCACATACCAAAAAGGTACGGGTTCAATCCCTGGTTGGGGCACGTACGGGAGGCAACTGATCCATGTTTTTTACATCAATGTCTGTCTGTCTGTCTGTCTGTTTCTCTCCCCCTTCCTCTCTCTCTAAAGTCAATTTAAAAAACACACACATAACCTTGGGTGAGGATAAAAACAAAGTATACTAGTCAACAAAGAAATTAAAATGAATAATAAATAATTTTTAAAAAGGAAGATAGAATGTAAAAAGTATCCAGTGACCTTATAGTTAAATCTAAATCACTACTGAAACAGTAATGGTAAAGCTGAAAGGGATGGTTAGAGGAAAAGCAGAAGGTAAGGAATGTGCAAAGGAAATAAAATCAATAGAGCCGAGAATGGGGGAAGCCAAGGAGTGAAGGTTTCACCTTATTACGTGGAAGTTGAGAGTAACAGAAAGTCAATTATACATGGTTCTAGACTTGAAAATTTACAGGGGAGAAGAAAAAATATGAATAAGTTAAAATTTCCTATTAAAAGATAAACACTTTTGCACAAGGAATCTTGTGACAGAATGGTTCTGTATTTTGGCTTTGGTTACAGTCACAAGATCTACATAAAACTGCAGAGAACTAAACACACGTGGGCATATAAAAGTGATGAAATCTGAATATGATCTGTCAATTCTATCAGCGTCAATTTTCTAGGTATAATATGGTATAGTTTTATGCAAAATGTTAGCATTGGAGGAAAATGGATGAAGTCTATACAGGATCTCTCTGTATCATTTCTTATAACTGCATGTGAATCTATAATCATCTTTTTAAAAACAGATTTTTTTAATAATGCAAATAAATAAATAAAGGCGTACTTTCAAAGTGGGAGGAGTGATGATTAAAAGGATAATGAAAGTCCAGCTGTATAATGTTTGGTGTATAAGAGAGGCAAGTAAAGCAAAATGATATAGAAAGATTGAAAATCAACATATGGGCAATAAAGATCTATCTGGTATACACAAAACTGACACAGATGGCAACAGTAATCTCAGACAATGTAGATTCCAAGGCAAAAATCATTAAATAGGGTAAAAAAAAGACATTTTATATTTTTAAGATTAAAATCCACTAAGAACAAATAACTACATATAGTAATCTATAAGATGGATTCAATCAAATTCATACTCACTGTAGGAGACAAACACATTTTGCTTACTGATTTGTCAGTTTTGAGAAAATAATAAGGATGTCGAAACCGGTTTGGCTCAGTGGATAGAGCATCAGCCTGAGGACTCAAGGGTCCCAGGTTCGATTCAGGTCAAGGGCATGTAACTTGGTTGTGGGCACATCCCCAGTGGAGGGTGTGCAAGAGGCAGCTGATCGATGTTTCTAGCTTTCTATCAACCTCCCTTCTTCTCTGTAAAAAATCAATAAAATATATGTAAAAAAAAAAAATAAGGATATAGCATGTTACAATGGATCTGTCAAATCAAAACAACAGGGAAAGGATGGCTTATCAAAAATGTCTTAGGAAAATGCACAGACATTTAGAAAAGTAAATTTAGATTATCATAGCAACTACTTTTAAAAAAAATCTAAATACATAATACAAAATATCCAATAAAAAATATATACAAAGAATCCTATATAATAAAGAGGTAATATGCAAATTGACCCTCATGCAGTAAAGCTGTCACAAGATGGCTGCGCCCACAGCAGAGGCAGGGTTCCTGTAAGGAGCGATCGGCTTGATGGGAGCCCTCAGACCACGACCCCTACCCTGCGTGCACAGAGGGACCAGAGGCTGCGCCCTCTGCCTGGCAGGGGTGGGGCCAGCTGGGCCTAGAACTCACCCAATTGGAATGGGGCCAGCTGGGTCTGGGTCTTGCGCCATACAGAGGCGCGCGCAGGTGGATGGGACTTGACTCTGAGTCCTGTGGTGTGCTCAGACTCTGACAGGAGGAAGATTTTCAAATACATTTTACTAATTTTCTTTCATCTCTGACACGTCTATTATAGAGGAAGGGCAAATAGCAATATTAAAATATTTCCTCTAATTAATTCCCTTTTAATGTGCACAAATTTCGCACACTGGGACACTAGTATTTTAATAACCTTGCAGGGAAATTCAGAGGCCATAAAGAGAATAGCAGAATTGACAATATATATATATAGTAATGATTTCCATGCAACAAAAGCTCTCAGAAACAGCATTAAAAGAATATACTATGCCGAAACCGGTTTGGCTCAGTGGATAGAGCGTCGGCCTGCGGACTGAAGGGTCCCAGGTTCGATTCCAGTCAAGGGCATGTACCTTGGTCGCGGGCACATCCCCAGTGGGGGGTGTGCAGGAGGCAGCTGATCGATAATGCTCTCTCATCGATGTTTCTAGCTCTCTCTCTCTCTTCCTCTCTGTAAAAAATCAATAAAATGTATTTTTTTAAAAAGAATATACTGTAAGAAACACTAGTAAATGATATACCAAGTCATTAATAGCTATTTCATGTAAATATCTATTACAAATCAAAAAGTGAAAGAACACCTTCACAAAAAACTAAGCAAAAAATATAAACAGGTAAGTAATACAAATGGCTAATAAATATTTACAGATAGTCAACTCTGTCAATAAGCAAAAGAAATGCACAATTAAAGCAGTACTGAAATAGTATTTTTCATCCATAAAATTACAAAAATATAAAAAATGATTATATCATCTTAGCAGCAATTTAATACAATTTTAAATTCTAAATTTACTTTTCTAAAAAAAAAAAGAAGATTCTGAGATAATTCTTCACTGATTTTATAAGCAAGAGCACTGAGAGCCTGTGTTCCAGACTATCATTTTAGGGGTGTTTCTACAGCAAATATCCTCCATAGAAAAAGAAAGGTCTCCCTGTGGGGAGGGCAGGTTTGTTGACTATCCTAATATATAAAAAGCCAGGAGCCAAAACGACCAAAACGACTGGACAGACGACTGAACAGCAGGCTACAGAGCTGAGGGAGCAGGACAGACAGTCACCATGAGGGAACCCCCGCCTGGATCGGGGGTGTGGCAGATAGACACTGGTGGCATCTGAGCTGTTCGAGGGGAGCGCAGCCAGCCCTAGGTCCAGAACAGATTTGGGCATCCTCAGTTAGGAGGCCTCCCTGATCAGCTGCCTCCCACAGGCCCCCAACTGGGTATCAAGCCCACAACCCAGGCATGTGCCCCTGACCAGAATAAAACCTGGGGCCCTTCCGTCCATAGGTCGATGCTCTCTCCATTAAGCCAAACTGGCCAGGACCGTGTGTTTTCTTTAAGTTCTGCGTGGTTGTAATGGTCCCCAGATTCTATACTAACAAAAGGGTAATACGCTAATTAGAGTGAATGTCTTCTGGATGTCCTTCCAGACAAAGCCTGAGGTGGCTGTGTGGGCCGAGGCTCAGGCAGCTGAGGGTGGCTGCTAAGGGCTGAGGCTGAGACTCAGGCCAGCAATGGCAGCAGCAGCAGAGTAATGGGGGTGGTGCCTTCCCCTGATCCTCCAGGTCGCCTCCCACAGAGGGAGGCTAGACTGGGGGCTAAGGCCAAGGCAGTAAGGGGCAATCAGCTGGTAGGGGTCAAGGTAGGGTCCATCAGGCGGGCAGGGGATCAAGGTAGGGGCAATCAGGCAGGCTGGCAGGTGAAAAGTTAGGAGCCAGCGGCCCCGGATTGCGAGAGGGATACCCAACTGCCAGCAGTGGGACAAACCCGGAGAGCTCCCAGATTGAAGAGGGTGCAGGCTAGGCCAAGGACCCTCCTTCTCCACTCCCCCCCCCCCCAATGCATGAATTTCATGCACCGGGACTCTAGTCTAGCATAATAAAGATAATGTCTCGATCTAGGGCAAAGGTTAGGCAGGTTTACTTGCAACCTATTATGAAAGATTCAGATTCCCTAAGCAAGGGGTTCCTCTCCTCATCTACTGCATGTGCTAGAATCATCTGGCCCTCATCACATCACCCAGTATAAATTAGGGCTCAAGGAAGCAGCACAAGAAAATGATGATCCTCTATCTGTGCTTTGCCTCTGACCCAGGGGCCTCACGTCTTCTTCCAGCATCCATAAGATTGTTAACTAGCGTGTAGGGAAAATCTCAGCCTTGCCCATTCTTGGCAATGATATGGCAGCAGCACTGTTCTCATAAATTGTGTAAATTTGCTCTTACATCTTTTTGAAGAGCAACATGGAACAATCTATCAACATTTAAAAATAGCCTTTGACCCTGCAATCCCACATCTAAATATTTATACTAAAGAAATAAACAAATGTGCATGTGTACATACAAAAATGATCTCTGTAGTTTTGTTTTTAATAGAAATAAATTTGGAATTGGCTAAATATCAATAGGGGATGGGTTGTATATTAAGATTTTGGAGTTATTCCTACAGTGAAATACCAAAAACTAAGTTTAAAAAGAATGTTATATGCAGTAACATAGATTGTCATCAATTATTACTAACTGGGATTATAGATAATTATATATAGCTACGCTGCCATTTATGAAACATGTAGACATATACACTTATTTCTAATGTCTGGGAGAAGAACAAATGAACGGTAATAATCTCTAAGGAATGGGGTTCCTGGCAGGTGGATACACAACGTATTTACCTTCTCCTTTGGCTATTTCTGTACATATTTTTGACTTTTTAAAAAGTATACATTTTTTAAAAAGTATATAGATACTTAGAAACTTATTTTAAGGAAAAATAGAATTTAACAAATAATGATTGGGTCACTGGCTAACAATTTTTTTTTGGGGGGTGGGGGTTGGGGTGGGGTAGAGACTTTCTTTCTTACCCTAAATAATGTTGATGTAGGTTAAAGATTTAAACATGAAGAATAAGACTATTAAAAAATGCTAGAAGAAAACAGAGGTGGATATACACAATTTACATAACAGTCTAAGAAGATGTCAGTTAGAACCATGAAGTTAAAATAGATTATGCAAGAAGATGAGGCAATGAAACTAACACAAAAAGGGGCAGTTTTTGTTAATTGCCCATATTTCAAAATAAAAGATACCTAGCCGAAACCAGTTTGGCTCAGTGGATAGAGCGTCGGCCTGCAGACTGAAGGGTCCCAGGTTCAATTCCGGTCAAGGGCATGTACCTTGGTTGCGGGCACATCCCCAGAAGGGGGTGTGCAAGAGGCAGCTGATTGATGTTTCTCATCAATGTTTCTAACTATCCCTCTCTCTTTCTCTCTGTGAAAAAAGTAATAAAATATATTTTAAAAAATAAAAGATACCCAGTTAGCAACATAATAAGATGCCATTATACAGAGGGCTATGATCACCTTACTGGATCATGGCGTTAGTAAAAAGAAATTAACCGATTTTCAAATCCATAACGAAAAGGAGCAGTATGAAAATATAGGGTTCAAGAAAAGCCAAAATTTGGGATAGCAGTTAAAAAAAACTTTTAAACTTGGTATTCAGAAAAGAGGTGTGGAAAGAAGAGTCCAATTCAACAAACAATTAGAGTATCTACTATGAGGGGATGCACATTGCCACTGGAAATATAAATATTGTCCCCTCTTCCCCCTAAGAACTTAATCTATATGTAAAAGCCTATATATATATATAAAAGCCTAAGGGACGGTTATGACTGAACCACGGGTTGACCAATCTCTATGATGCACACTGACCACCAGGAAGCAGTTGCTCAACACAGGAGCTGTCCCCTGGGGGTCAGTGCACTCACACAGCCAACCTCCCCATCTTCCCCCCAACAGGTCCCAATTGGGGGGGGGGGGCAGCCAACCTCCCTGCCCCCTCCCCCATAAGCCTTGATCACGGCCCATGCAAGAATTTGTGCAGCAGGCCTCTAGTTTCTAATAAAGGATTACAGGAGCGCTGATGTATCAGAAAATCTCCCTCTACTCAAGCAACAGATATAACATGTAGTTCAGACAACAGAAGCATAACGTGAGCTTTAAGAGGGGAAAAAATGTGCCTATCTATGATCTGAACTTAAGAAACCTGGAGCAGACCAGAAGAGGCAAAGTCCCACACCTGGTAGTAAATGAGTCCTCCAAGGTTTAACAGACGCAGGCCCTGCCACGCAACTGCCTGACCACGGGTTTGTCCGGTCTTGACTTTCTAAGTGTGTGTGTGTGTCAATGGTGAATGCATCCCCCACACCGTGGCAATGAGAACCTGGGAAACCGTCAAGGAAATCCAACACCGCCCCCCCTGCCACCGCGCTGGCGGGGAGCGCAGTGGGTGTCCGTCATCACTGCGCCCTAGGGCGCCCCTAAAACAGAAGCAGGGCTGCTGCTGCCGGGCATCTCGTGAGTGCGGTTCTGAGCAAAGGCACGGGCCTGGCCAGGCAACAGCCCTGGGACGCCAGAGGGAAACCGAGGAGGCACAGACGGAGCAGCGAGCACAGACGGACAGACGCGCAGGCGGCGGCGGCCCCGGGGCTGCAGGGCCTCCCGGGCCGGAGTCCCCAGGGCCCGCAGACAGTGGTGTCCACACCCCGGGGCAAACCCGCGAGACCAGCAGCGCCGAGGGCCGCGGGCGGTCCTCAGGGTCCCAAACGCGCCCCGCCGGCGCGGCGTGGGCGGCCGGGGCGCGGGGACGGGCGGGAGGAACCTCGGAGGCGCCCCGAGCGAGGCGCTCCGCCCGGGCCAGGCCCAGGCCCAGGCCCAGCCCCAGCGCCAGCCCGAGGCCGGACCCGGAGACCCGCAGCAGGGAGAAGGAAAGAAAGGGCCGTACCCTGCAGGGTCCGGGCGAGCGCGCGCCGTGGGCTCCGCCAGCGGCCAGGCGGCGCGGGGAGGCCGGGGCGCGAGGGCGGCCCCCGAACTCACGCGCTGCGGCGGCACCGCGGCGGGCCGGCCCCCGGCGACCCGGAAGAAGGACGCGGAGGGCCGGAGGGGGCGGGGCCAGGGGCGGGGCCACGGGGCGGGGCGGGGCCGGGAGGCGGGGCTCTCGCTGGGGCCGAGGCTCCCAGTGCTGGGCTTGCCCTGTAGATTGTCCGGTTCCTCCCCGGTGGGTCGCGGGGGCAAGAAGGGAGGATAACCCTTTCTCCCACCGCCCAGCCATCTGCAGGGTGGGCCTGCGAGGGCTTCCCCCGTCAGGAATGGGTGGATCCGGGGATGCAGAGGGATGGCAGGTGATAAGTCCGAAGAGGAAAAGCAGAACAAAGTTTTCTATTAAATGAATAATACCCTTTACTCCTCCCCAAAGTTATGCGAATGCCTACTCCCCAGATAAAAATCCGTCCTGCAGGCTCACTCCCCTCCCAACGCCCTGATCGTTACCTCTGAGGAAGATGCTCGCGTGTCTCCATTAGTCGTTTTATTTATGTACTTATTTATTTATTTTCAGTATATATACCAGGTAATATCACCTTTTAAAAAGTTTGCAGTATTTATCTTATTACAAGGTTTCTGTTAAAGCTAGCAAAACATTTCATCATGACGGGATGTTGAACTACACATACGTGCTTTCTGCTTGCTCCTAAAGAGGCAAAATAATGATATTTATTTATAAATTACCTATAGAAACTGAGCTGATGTGTGACGTGCAGTATAAATTGTATGCAAAACAGTAAATTTTTAAAAAGAAGCCGAAACCGGTTTGGCTCAGTGGGTAGAGCCTCGGCCAGCAGACTGAACGGTCCCAGGTTCGATTCCGGTCAAGGACAAGTACATTGGTTGCGGGCATATCACCGGTGGGGGTTGTGAAGGAGGCAGCTGGTCGATGGATATTTCTAGCTCTCTATCCCTCTCCCTTCCTCTCTGTAAAAAATCAATAAAATATATATATTTTTAAAAAGGAATTGAAGCTTAATCGTCAACCTCCCTTGAGTAAGGACAGTGCTGAGTGACTTGCTTCCAAAGACTATGGAGGAGTGGAAAGTAGCTTTATTGTGGAGAAACCTGGCTAGCACCTAGGCCAGAGGAAAGTGAATAGCATTAGAGATAAGCCAAGTTGATAACATGCATCCTGATGTGTGCTGAAAAGGGCACTTCCTGTGTTATTCTTCCTTAAGACCCAAGAACTCAATCTAACCTTAAGATAACATCAGCATACTTAGATATCCTACAAAATGCCTGAACAAATTGTCAAGTTAATGAAGGAGGAAAGGGAAAGAAAGGGAGGGAAGGGGAGGGAAGGGGATAGAAGAGGAGGGGAGGAAAACAGAAATTCTCAGACCAGAGGGGGACTTCGGAGACAGGATCAGTAAATGTAATATGGTACTTTAATGGGATCCCGGAATATGAAAAAGACATTGGTGGGAAAACTAGTGAAAATGGAATAAAGAGTGGAATTTAGCTAATAGTAATGTATGAACCAATGTTGGTTTCTTAGTTGTAACAAATGCACTATTATAATGGAAGATGTTAAGAATAAGGGGGAGATGGGTAAGTGGTATACATGGACCCTCTCTGGTACCCTCATTGCACCTTTTCTATAAATCTCAGTCTATTCTAAAGTCAAAAGTGGATTACAAATAGTTAATAAATGAAACGGACCCTTTCCTGGTTGCAGGTGAGACTTAATTGAGATGATGCCTTCAGGGCATCCAGACCCAATCTACCTAAAGCGGTTTCTCATTTCTAACACAATTCCAAATAAACTTTTCGTTGAGGTATAAAATATATTCAGAAAATGACCAAAATATGAGTCTAGTTTTATGTATTCAGCACTCAGATTTTAAAAAAAAAAGATACCTACTAACACTCAGAACCCCCCACGTGCTCTCCTAAATGTATAACCTTTACTCCTCCCCAAGGGTAACCACTGTCCTGACTTTTAATATCCGAGATTAATTTTGCTAAGTTCTTGCCTTTATAAAGATGGATTCATACAATATACACTCTTTGGAGTCTGGCTTCTCTCTCTCTCAACATTAGTCTTGTGACAGTTATGTCATGGAGTGTAGCGGTAGCATCTTGCGTTTCTATTGTATAAATAGACCATAATTTATTTATCTATTCTGATGGGCACTGACCTGTTTTTAATTTCGATGGTTACAAACAAGGCTGCTATGAACATTTCTATGTATATCTTTTGGTGCGTGACCCTCCATCCATTTTCATCTCTGGTGTTTAAGAGATGCAGTAGTTGGTGCTGTTATTTTACTTAGTGTGCTTGTTCAGTTTTTGTTCTTAAAGGCACTTAAAGTGCTGTGTGGAAAGTATGCAAGTTTATAGTTAAGGAAAAGAAAGGACTAGGGCAAAGTTCCATTTCTGTACGAGATGCAATCTGGGCCTTCATTGCTCAACCTACCCTCCCTCCAATGTTCTTGTCCCAAGGTCTGTGCCATTGCCAGGCTTTGTTCGCTGGGCAGAAGAGTCAAGTGAGGCCACGGAAAAGGGCGATACTTATCAGCTAGTGATGGTACTGATTTAATGGGGGGAACTAATGCCTAGTTATTAAATGGAATGTTGTTCGCAGCTGAATAGCAGCATCCCACGCCTTAACAGCACTATTACAAATAAAGTAAGTCCAAACAAAGCTTAATTGTGCATAAAGTCACCAGCTCAGCAAGCTGGTTATGATCCATTCTATGTTAGCTTCAAAAGTTACAATGGTCCACTCAGACGGGGAGGCAGGCCAGGAAGGAGCAGGTTCAAAACTCTTCTTTGTTTCTAATCTTGAAACACTCATCATCATAACCTTTCCCTATTTTCAAATGCTTTTTTAAAAAAATTTTAAAATGAAATGTCTACCAATTAGAAACTTTCGGGGTGAGGAGTACGCATGACAATAAGGTACTATGTCAGGGAAAAGAGATACCATCACTCAGCTCACAGCTGAAAGGGCCAAAAATGTCTTCACAATGAGGTTTTCTATCATTAAAAACCAAGTAAGTCTTTCTATCAGGTCAACACCGCTCAGAAAATGCAGCTCCAGGCACTTCCCACATAACTCAGTGAAAATAATTTACCTCTTTGTGAAATTTTAAGTTAACTAAGTTTGTTGGAAAGTGGTATTCGGTCAGTAATGTTAGTTCAAGGTTTTTAATATCCCAGTGACCAAAAAGCATGAAGAAGAGCCGGTACGAGTGATCTCTTAGTGTACTTTTTTAAACCTCTTCGAGTCAATTTAAAAAAAGTTTCATTTTAATACTGATTTGTCATGATATTAATCTAGAAACAGTTGCAGTCATCAAGAAGAAAATAAAAATTTTAAGCAAGAAATAAACCCAAAAGTCACAAAGTCCAAATCCCTTTTTTACAGATGGGGAATATGAGGCTTAGACAGGTTAAGGGACTTCCCCCAAATCAGTGTTAGAACTATCAATGAAACCTAATGCTCTGACTTTAACTCAGTATGTTTTAAAAAATGATATCACATTACTTTATGATTTAACAGAAACGGAACTCATCATGCTCCCATTTCCCCACCACCTTAAGGAGCTGAATACACCAGAAAGAAAACTGAACCCGGGATAGGAGGACCTGTCAATGCTGCTCTGCCATGAACGGATGGATCTCTGTGATCTTGGATTAGTCACAACTTCTCTGAACGTGTTCTCAGTTCTGTGAGCTGTGCTCAACTCACAGACACGGGAGAGATTTAAAAGAGGTCATATATGTGAAAGCACTTTGGGAGCTATATAAAGTAGTATGCAAATGTATGAATATTATTACTATTACTAGAGGCCTGGTGCATGAATTCATGCACCAGTGTGGTCCCTCAGCTTGGCCTGAGGGATTGGGCCAAAACTGGCTCTCTGATATCCCCCGAGGGGTCCTGTATTGAAAGAGGGTGCAGGCCAGGCCAAGGGACCTCACCAGTGCACGATCGAGCACGATCTAGGCCGGGGAGGTACATGGGAGGTTGGCCAGCTGGGGAGAGACCATGGGAGGACTCCAGGGCATGCCCAGCCCATCTTGCTCAGTCACAATCGGCTGGACCCCAGCAGCTAACCTACTGGTTGGAGCATCTGCCCCCTGGTGGTCAGTGCATGTCATAGCAACTGTCTGCCCCTTGGTGGTCATAGCAAGCAGTTGAGCAGCCTCAGCATATCATTAGCATATTACACTTTGTTGGGTTGAATGGCCGACTGGACAACCGGACACTAAGCATATTAGGCTTTTATTATATGGGATTAAAATGTGTTGAAGATCAGAAATTGAGTCTTTCCGGTACAAATTGTCAGAATAGAGCTTTCAAGTTTATTCTAGTCTAAGCCTTTCGATTGTTACCAGAGGAGAGAAAAGCCTAGAAAGACTAGGAAATTTACCCCCAAATTTATGGCAGGTTGTTTGCAAAGCAAAGACTCAAATGTAGGTCTCTGAACTTGTAGCTTCCAATGAATAACTTGTGGCTTCTAATACCTTTGGTAAGTGAGTACAAACTAGAAACCAAATATATGGCATAAAATAATCTGAAAAAAACTTTAGACTGAATTTGCATGGGTCTCATAGGAATATCATGAAATAGTTTTTTAAATATTTTAAAAATAAAAACTAACATAGTTTGTACTGTTTTGACTTGTACTATTCCTTTCTTATGTAGCTTGGATCATTTACTTGAAAACTTAGTATAATGAAAGAGTTTCAGTGGTCAAGAATAACATAGGAGAAATACTACTGGAGACAGTGGGCAGAATAGATCTCTTCCTGAAGTAACTTCATGCCTATGGTTCTTTAATGGCTGGAACGCATAGCCGTGAAAATGAACCTTGTGGCCATTGCCTCTTCTTAATACTTTTTCATTTTTCAAGTGAATCTCTCTTCTTAATACTTTTTCATTTTTCAAGTGAACTTTTTGTTGTTGTTAATCCTCACCAAAGAATATTTTCCCACTGATTTTTAGAGAGAGTGGAAGGAACGGGAAGAGACACAGAGAGAGAAACATTGATATGAGAGACACATCAACTGGTTGCCCCCTGCATGTCCCCCAACCAGGGCCAGGGATCCAGCAGGTAACCAAGGTGTGTGCCCTTAACCAGAATCAAACCCCAGACCCTTCAGTCTTTGGGCCAATGCTCTATCCACTGAGCCAACTGACTAGGGTGCAAGTGAACTTTAGAGAGTTCCTGTGTGTCTGTATTAGGCAAATCCCTATAGTCTACTCACAGAGTGACACAATAATCAACAGAAAGGGGGAAAAAAGCAAAGATTTTCTATCCATACAAGTAAAGCAAAAGTGATACATGATTATCTGAGAGTTTCAATATTAATGTTCCATGTAATTCAAAGCCTTCGATCTCTCATAATTGTTTTGTCCTCAAAAGAAAATTTAAGGAAACTAGATTATCCAGATAAACAGACAATATTCACCCATATTTGCACCCTTGCACAACTGTCACTGTCCCTTCCCCATTGTAACATAATCTGTATATTTAAATAAGTAAAAAAATTGATAATGGGATCTTCTTTACCCATGTGCTTTGGTACATAAAGAAGTATATCCAACAAGACCCTTACATGTGCTGTCAACAAGAAACTCACTTCAGATAGAAAGACACACACAGACTGAAAATAAAGGGATAGAAAAAGATATTCCATGAAAATGGAAACAAATAATAGAAAGACATTTAAAAAGAAATATAAAAAACAAATTTAAAATAGTGCTCACAACCCCCCCCCCCCCCCGGTTATAAATTGATATAAAAGGTTCTCTGAATTTTGAGGAGAAATTGGCTTTCCTTTTTAATGGTTTCTCAAAATGTTACCAAATATAAAAGCTCCCTGTTATATATATGTCTATTCTCTTGTTATTTTTCCTTGCTTATCGTTTCAGCCTTTAATGTTGAGATAATTGATTGCTTTAGAGGAAGGGTCTTTCCCTCCAAATCAAATGACTCACAAAGAAAGTCACTAAGAGCAGAGGGTGAGAAGCCAGGATGGGCTGCTGGCAGCGTGCCCCCTTCCGCCCGCCTCCTGGCTTCCGGCCCCCTGGGAATGCCTGCGGCTGCCAGGACAGCACAAACAACTTGGAGGTGGGCCAGACAAGATTTAACAGTGGTCAATTGGGATCGATCTGTTATGGAGCTGGGCACTTTATTTACTATTTACTAAATAGATTGCTACTCATATGGTGTTGGACTGTTTTATAGGATGAGAGGCCTTAAGCCAATTTCATATTTGTGTGTTCTATTTCCCTAATAATGAATATTTTTCCATAGCCTTTAGTATAGCTAGAAAGCAAGCTTAATGCAATCACTCAGAAGTATCTCTTTAGGGGACTAACACAAGTATTTGAAATTCAGAAGAGTGGGTATTTGAACTGCTTTCTTTGAAGGTCATATTTTGAGAATGGGAGGTGCCCTTTTATAAGGACAATATCAGTATTTTTCTCTCCCTCTAATAAGAATTTATGTTCAGCTGAAACCGGTTTGGCTCAGGGGCTAGAGCAGGGGTGGGCAAAGTTTTTGACTCGAGGCCACAACGGGTTCTTAAACTGGACTGGAGGGCCGGAACAAAAGCATGGATGGAGTGTTTGTGTGAACTAATATAAATTCAAAGTAAACATCATTACATAAAAGGGTACGGTCTTTTTTTTTTTAATTTTAATAGTTTAGAACAGCCATCCGGCCCGCGGGCCGTAGTTTGCCCACGCCTGGGCTAGAGCGTCAGCCTGCAGACTGAAAGATCCCAGGTTCGATTCCGGTCAAGGGCATGTACCTTGGTTGCCGGCATATCCCCAGTAGGGGGTGTGCAAGAGGGGGTGTGCAAGAGGCAGCTGATCGACGATTCTCTCTCATCGATGTTTCTAACTCTCTATCCCTCTCTCTTTCTCTCTGTAAAAAACAAAAAAATCAATAAATATATATTTTTAAAAGAATTTATGTTCAGTGTAATCAAGAGTTGGACTTCACATAACATATTGTGTTTTTTCTATTTCAGTTTTGTCTGTACCTCCAACTACAGATGGGAATCTGAGCAGGTATTCTTTTTTAATGTTTTAACTTTTAAAAATATTTTTATTGATTTCAGAGAGGAAGTGAGAGAAAGGGATAGAAACATCAGTGATGAGAGAGAATCATTGATTGGCTGCCCATGGGGATTGAGTTCTTAACCTCCTTCTCCCGCTGTGAAATGAACCATGACCTCCTGGTTCATGGGTTGATGCTCAACCACTGAACCACAGGGCTGGACTAAGCAGGTATTCTTTTATGTGGAATACCTGACAAACACTACTTACAGTAAAAAAAGTAGAAGTCATATGGGCCAATGCTTCTCAAACTTTAATGTGCAATGGGATACTATTCAGGCATGAGAAAGGAAGAAATCCTCCCATTTGTTAGACCATGGATGGACCTTAAGCACAAGTGAGATAAGTCAGAGAGAGAAAGACAAGTACTGTACATCATTTATATGTGGAATCTAAAGAAGTTAAATCTGTAAAAAATAGAGCATAAATGGCAGCTACCAGGGGTAAAGTGATGGTTTTTAAGGGTAAAAGCATGTATCAAGTGGTAAATAAGCCATAGAGACTTAATGCACAGTGTGATGAATAAAGACAATAATATTGTACTATAACCAGGCAATGCAGTAAGTGTAACTACATGTAATGCAAGCATTACAGTACATTCATGTGTCAAAGTAATATGTTATGTACTTAAACTTGCACAATATTACATGTCAAATTTACTTAATTGGAAAACCAACTTTAATATGCATGTGAATCCCCTGAGAATTATGTTAAAATACAGTTTCTGATTCTGGGTTGGAGCACGAGTTCTGAACTTTTAACAAGGTCTCAGATGATCTGGATGCTACTACACCCTGAACTACGCTTTTGAGTAGATATAGGCCATTTCACTTGCAGCATATTGTATCTGAACTATGCAGATTTATTGGGAATAGGTATTAATATTACAAAGCAAAATCTCAACTCTAACCGGAGGTTTGAACAAAGTAAGTGAATAGAAACTTATTAAAGATTTGTGTTGACTTCTTTAGATAATTTTAGATTTTCTTGGGACTAGAAGGAGGTAATCCATTTCTATATTGATTTTACTGAAAATGTAGGTGCAAGAGAAAAAAAAATCTATGGCACAAGTGGGCATCCCTTTAGTCTTAGAAGACTATGGCGGGCCCATCGTTCAAGAGAATCCAGCAGTCAATATTAGAAGAGTTTGGGGGATTGAATTCTAAGCATGTACCAAGACTACATGACCAATTTAACTTCCTGTATGTCAAAGTTCTCAGCCAATGTGTCACGTCTCCAGCTGCTACTCTGCTCCAGCCTGCCTTTGTTTTCACCAAGTGCAAGCGCAGCACAGAAATGAGGGCATAAGAAAAACACCTGATTTGTTATTCACAGCAGCAGTTCCAAGCTCAGACAGCTCCCAAGAAAATCCGCACAAGGTCTTGCTGTGACTTTGTGACCAAAGACTTAATGTTCTCATACCATTAGTGGGCTCTGGCACTTTATCAAACCTGTGATATTGACTAACTACCAGTAATTGCTGATTTATGGGCAGAATTTTCTCAGCCCTGTTTTCTTCAGGACTCTAATATAACTTCATCTTCTGTTGAATCAGTCTGCTCATGTGCTCTGTGAGCTTTGCTGTTGACATAGCTAAATAGAGGACATTTTGCTCTTTTACCTGTTGCTGTTAAAATGACCTTGTAGTATTTTACTTGCCTTATCTCCTTTAAAAAACAACCACACTTCTCTGCTTCCAGGGAGTGCAACGAACAAAACATAGCATGTGCGAAATACATGTTATTGTTCTATAATTTTCAAAAGCTCTCTCCTTAAGCAGGACAAGATAATGTTATACCTAGAAGGATTTCTAAAGAGCACCTAGTCCAGGATGACAAATGGGTATCACTTCCAGTGCCCTCCGACAGTGGAATGAGGGCAGATATGTCTTTGATTTTCCAGTCAAGATCTAGCATCAACCCTAACTTCTAGTCCATGCTTCCCTATTCTTTCTATCTTTTTTTTCTTTCTTATTCTCCCCCTCACCCCCCATTATCTGGCACCATCAACATAGATACAGGTACCAATCAGGCTCCAAAATAACATCTGAAGAAGTATTAGAGTCATATCAAGAGCCCAGGACAACTCTACTAATTACATGTTGCCTTCAAACTTCTTGTACCCCTATTCTACAATTAATCAGCACCTGGAACCCCCAGAACCACAGACACACAAACCTTTGCCCTCAAGCATTTCCAAAGCAGCCAGTGTCACCACGGGTGCTTTGTGCCTGATTCCATGTTCACAAATGATCATGTTATAACAACCCTTGAAACCATACTATGGAATATCTATGACCAAGTCACAGTTCATAATAGTTGGACACATACACGTGTCTCTGGTTTCCATTTATACCATTTTCCAGAATCAAGGCCTCCAAACTCCGGTCAGGTGCCACCTCCATCTCTCCTAAACCTCCTTGCTCATTGGACACAGCACTGGGAGGGAGGCAGAGGCTGATGTCAGCGCCATTGGAGACCACAGACTATCTTGTATGTGCCCAAGAATAGAAATATATTTTGTTCTATTTATTTCTGGATTCAGGAGAGCATGAATCGCAGCCAAAACATCTAGAGCTGATTTAGATTTCTCTCTGGCAGCGTGACCTTGGCTGAGCTACTTCACCTTGCTCTTTTGTGGGTAATGGCATCTGCTCTTAGATGTGGGTAAATCAAAGAGGAAATGCAAAATAACTTTGCTCTCTCCACAAGAAAGACTCTCGTCTATATAAACTCAAGGAATTATTAGGATACAGATGTTTTCAGGCCGAGTTGGGTGTGATTGAATTTTATACCATTAAATGTCCAGTGATTTTGTTATTGGTGGGCCTATTCTTGGTATGTTAATGAAGACCTATGTATAGTTTTCTTGATTAACTCATGGCTCAGGACTTGTTACTTCAAACACCAAACAAGATTCAGTTTTTTGAGGCATTGCAGCCAATATCTCAATTATTCATCCTAGGGAATTAGTGTAAAATTAGCAGAGACCCATGTTCATGTGGAAATAGATGGGTATGTTTATTGGAATTCTGTAGCTGGAAAAAGTCTTGCACAATGTAAGGGTTGATATTAATATTTTTACTAGAAGATGTATGATCATGTTGTTACTAAGGAATAATCCATTCATGTGTACTTGTTCTAAACAATTATTTTATGTAGTTTATCTCAATTCCAAAGTAGAAATTATTCAATATACTTAGCAACTATTTTGAAACAGAAATATGATAACACACTTTTTAATTTAAAGTAAAGCTATGTTGAAACATTGAAATTTCTTTCTTGCGCCTTCTTATCTATTTTCTATCACTTTCCATGTTCAAATTTTCACATTCATTTGCTGTAAGAGTTTATTAATTCTTAATCAGAACTGAATATATGGGGTACACTTCCACTAATCATCTAGATTAAATACTAGGTGTGTGATAACTAAAATCTCCTGGTTCTCCCAGGTAAATCCCTTAGAGCCTTTTCTGATTTTACATATAAGTTAAGCCTAAATAGTAGCAACAATGATTTATTGAAATGCTGAAGGAAATGATATGCCACATTATATGTAAATATATATATATGTATTTGCACACACACACACACACACACACACACACACTGAACTAAAGATGAGGCCTCTAATCTGTTTTAAATTTCTATGCTTATTATAATATACATAGTCCTAGCTGGTATGCTAAATGGTTCGAGCATTGGCCCTCACACTGAAAGGTTGTGGGTTTGATTCCTGGTCGAGGGCATGCACCTGAGGTGCAGGTTAGATCCCCGGGCCCAGTTTGTGTCATGGAGGCAACCGAGGTGTCTCTCGAACATTAATGTTTCTCTCTCTTTCTCCCCCATCCCTTTCCTCCTTCCCACTCACTCAAAAAGACAATGGGAAAAATATCCTTGAGTGAGGATTAAAACAATATTTTAATACACATGTAATATAAAGTATAGAAACCTTATTTAACTTATCTTTTTAATAATATTTACCACTTATTTTCATTTAGAAATTTAATCCAGAAATTAAAGAGAACAAGCATGTATTGAGGATCTATGATGGGAAAGGCTAGAAACATAGGTCTAATTCCAGGGATTTCAGGCAAAGAAAATCCTTCAAGGGCAGGAACTGTTTTGGGATTGGTGATGAGAGAGTTGCAAAAAGTATAGCAAAGAATCTCCTGTCCCTTCTCTACCCATAGCACTTTATGATAATTTTACCTCCTTTTCATTAATGCTGTGAAAATATTGTTTTGAATACAGATATGTGAAAAAATTCTAAAGCAGAAGTGATTTTCCATAGAAACATATACAGTAATTTCACTGATTCAGATTGCCCAAAACAACTGAGGCTGGCATTAACTAACATTTAAACATTTACTGGGGCCGAAACCGGTTTGGCTCAGTGGATAGAGCATCGGCCTGCGGACTCAAGGGTCCCGGATTCAATTCTGGTCAAAGGCATGTACATTGGTTGTGGGCACATTCCCGGTGTGGGGTGTGCAAGAAGTGGCTGATCAATGATTCTCTCTCATCGATGTTTCTGACTTTCTATCCCTCTCCCTTCCTCTCTGTAAAAAATCAATAAAATATATTTTAAAAAAATAAACATTTACTGGGGACCTAAGGAGCACCCAGAAGGATAAAGGAATCATTGATAAGATAAGGTTGACAGCCATCTGACAAGCCCAGTGCACAGTGAAGAAGGGTGATAGGGCCCAGGAGGCCACTGGGTGACAGTCGTCAGTGGAGATTGCAAGTTCAGGCACCAAGTATCCCTTCACACTCCCCATAAAGGAGGGGATTTGGCCTAGCTGGTGTGGCTCAATGGTTGAGCATCAACCCATGAACCAAGAGGTCACTGATTCGTCTTCTGGTCAGGGTACATGCCTGGGTTGTAAGTTTAATTCCCAGTGGGGATGGGGTGGGGAGGGGAGCATGCAGGAGGCAGCCTATCATTGATTATCTCTCATCATTGATATTTCTACCTTTCTTTTCCTCTTCCTTCCTCTCTGAAATCAATTATATATATATATATATATATATATATATATATATATATATATATATATATATAAAGAATGGGACTAGGAGTTTAGGATGAAAACATTGAACAAATAATCCTAAAATGGGGGGGGGGGCTTCTCCATTCATTTCTAACTCAAAATTATGGGAGGAGAACCCATAAACAATCAATTTATTTACTCTTTTGCCCAAAGGGCCTGATCCACTTACTATGACTGCATAATAAATTACTCTAAACCTTAGTGGAGAAAGATAGCAATTTATTATGCTCAGATTCTGTGGGCCATGCTGAAGCATAGTGGGGTCCGCTTACCTCTGCTGTAATCAGTCTGGGCCTCCGCAGCAAGACTCGGACTCAAAAGAGGAGGCTGTAGTCATCTGAAGGTTCCCTCACTCCTGTCTGGCAGTGAACACGGGGTGGTCAGCTGGGGGCTGAGTTCCACTCTAGCTGGGCTTCTGCATGAGGTCTTTCTGCAAAGAAGCTTGTTTGACATCATCCCAATGTGGAGGCAAACGTCCTAAGGGAGAGAGCCTAAATGTAGGCTAGCACTATCCTTCCTACGCCCTATGGCTTTGAAGTCATACAGCATCATCTCTGTCATATTTTAACTGTGGAAATGGTTATGAGGTCCTGCCCAAATCCAAGTGAGAAAACAGAAACCTTGCCTCTTGGTAGGAGGAATGGCAAAGTTCTGAAGAGCATGTCCAATCAGAAACACTGCCATAGTCATAGTGTAAAATACAGCCTGCCACAGGGCCCAATAGAGCTCACAGCACACATACCGTGCAGCAATCTCTGTCTGTCTCCCTCTCCTTCCCTTGCCTATACCCTCGGTAGCTGTTGCAGTTTTATGAATAAAGAGAGAGAGAGAGAGAGAGAGAGAGAGAGAGAGAGAGAGAGGCAGGGGTTTTAGCCTGGACTTTGCTGAGGGAATTATTAATAAAGTTTATTATGGGTTTTCAATATTCAAACTCAATGTAGACTAATATATATCTCTGGAGCATGGAAAAGATAAATGTATTTGGAGAGGTGGTTTTAAATCCATGAGGGCTTTAAGTGCCATGTTGAGAATTTAGGTTTTACCCTGGATGCAGGACTTTGCTCTGTGGCAATAGAGGAATGGCCGAACGGTTTTGATCAGATGAATGGCATAATCATTTAGGAAGATGACTCACTTTGAAAGCCTTCCACAGAATGGCAAGAGATGAAAAAGTAAGTGAAAGCTGAAGTTCTCTTAAGGGACCTCCTCTCAACCGAAATGCCTCATTAATTAATTTCTGCTCTCAGTGTTGTCTCTAAAACCCATGGACTGATTTGCACCCTGGAGGCTGAGACCAGTAAGACACTCTCCAACTCTCCCTTGTATTCCTACTCCTTTCACATGAGTTGCTTGCTTACCAATAGTCAGAATGTTTGGCCTCAAATTTCTTTGTTACATCGTTTAATTAAATATTTTTAAATATAATTAACTTTGAGAGCTAAAAAATGAGGGTAGTTGTTTCTTAGAACAAGCTACCTGCTTTGGAAAGACAAAATGGAGGTTTAATAAGTGCTGCAGGAATAAGAGTGGGTGAGACTAGGGTAAAGGATTAGGAACAAATGAACATCTAGGAGGATTTTGTAGGCAGGTTACTTGTAAGAGTCTTGGACTTTATAATAGATCAGAGGCCCAATGCATAAAATTTGTACAAGGGGCTTGGCCCTTGCAGCCCTGGCTGACCTTCAACCAGAAGGTCGTCTGGACAGTCATTCTGCTGTTCAGTCTAATTAGCATATTAGCTCTTTATTATATAGGATGATACAGTGTAGCACAGTGGTTAAGAGTCAAAGAGCTAAACTTAAGGAATCTCATTCTAGTTCTACCATTTTCTATCTATATAACTTTAGGTAATTTACTTAGCTCTTATGTGCTTCAGTTTCTTTATATGTAACATAGAGTTACTAATACTATGTACTTCATGGTTTATAGTGAGGATTAATAGAGTTAAATTTTTAAGTGCATAAAAGAGTATCTACTACACAGAAAGTGTTAAACAAAGGCTATTATCATTAGTAGTGGTATGCACTATGTCTTTTTAAAGGACAGTGCAGAACACCAATAAATAAACACATAGGGAAAAATGCTATGGCCACATCAAAAGATGATCAGTGGGTATATATTTATATTTTCATAATGTATGTGTGTCATAATCTTTATAATTCCCTGCTTACACAGACTTAAAAATAATATTGATAAGCTATTGGTCCCAATGATAAGAGAGCCTTCTATGTCTGGAGGGTTCTTGCTAGAAAGTGATGTTAGAGGTTGAGGATAAAGACAGAGAGAATGGGGATTAGGGGCCAGAGACGAGAGACTTCAAAGGACACTCAACGGGACCTGAAAATTGTGCACAAAAGGAGAGCCAGGAGTACGGTCCCTAGGCTTGAGCCTGAGTACTTGAGAAGATATTTACCAAGAAGAGAAGGCCCAGTTTGGGAAGGGAGGGTGAAAACACTTTTATTTGAATACGATAGTTTTTAAACTTTGGTATTTCCTAGGCTTTGGTCCTGAACCCTCCTTAGTTCTTCCCCGGAATACTCTCTCCAGGCAAATGCATCCCATGGCTTTGGCTAACATATTCTAACCATGCCAAAATTCATAAACAAGCTCAAACCTCTCCGCTGAACTTTAGACTGGTATAGACAGCTGGCTCCCAAACATAGCTCTTCTTGAATTGCCCCTAAAATATGCATTGAACATTCAATATGTGCAAAGTAATTTATCATCTTCCTGCTAACACCTGTTCCTTCTCCAAATTACCTTAACTAATGATACCATCATTTACCCAATTATAAAGGCCATAGGTGAGCTGAAAACCAATCTAAATGTCTCCCCTTACCTTACCCCTCACACTTAATTGCTCTGTGAGACTTGCTATTTCACCTTCTAAGTAATATTTGAATCTGTCCCTCTGCCTCCCAACTCATTTCCCTGCCTTCCCTGCTGGTATCTCTGCCTTCATGTTTTCTGCCTTCTAATCTCTGCTTTACTTTGCTACCAGAGATACATTTATAAAACGCAACATGACCCTACTACATAGATGGTCAAAAATTCAATAGTTCCCCATTGTCCAGAGCAGTGGTCGGCAAACCGCAGCTCGCGAGCCACATGCAGCTCTTTGGCCCCTTGAGTATGACTCTTCCACAAAATATGCATGTACAGTGCAATTGAAACTTCGTGGCCCATGCACAGAAGTCAGTTTTCTGCCTGGGCGAGTCTATTTTGAAGAAGTGGCATTAGAACAATCAAGAGGCCAAAGAGCCGCATGTGGCTCGAGAGCCGTGGTTTGCCGACCACTGGTCTAGAGGATTTAGCCCAAAATTCTACAAATTGCCCATAACATAATGACACATTGTGATCTGCTTTCTGCCTTTCTCTTCAGATGCATCTTTATCCCTTGTAACCTATAACCAGCCACATGGAATTATCATGAAAATAACCCCATCTTCCAGCACTTACTGTTCAAAAACTACATAATGAAATTTTCAAGGAAAAGATCTTAACTGGATCAACAAAGAGCATCTCTGTTTGCTTCAAGAATCTTTTACAAAATGGGAAAACACAAGCTCAACCCAAACTTTCTGAATTCATTTTTAAAAAGCCTACCTGGTGTAGTTTCACAGAGAAAAATCCCCACAAAGGGATGTTTGCAGTCTATATTTTATTCTAAATATTTGTTTTAGGAATCTATAAATATGCCTAGAAATATGCACTTCTAGTTAACAACTATAATTGGTATTTTCCTTGCATTTACTTCTACATAAATTCACATTTTTATAGTATGAATAGGACCAGAACTCTGTTTTATAACATTGTACATATGGGACAAAAAGAATTCGTCTAATAATGACTTAACATCTAATAATCATAAAAGAACCAATTATACTGTCAGAGTAGCCTATACACAAAAAGAAATGCAAAAGAGAACAGAGAGGATATTAAAAGAACTCTAAGAAAATACTTTGCATAACCCTATAATAATCAAATCTACAAGAAATGAACAGTAGTTTAAGAAAATATAAATTACCAAAATTGGCCCTTGAAGAGATAGAAAATCTAAATAAGTTAATTTTTATGAAAAAAAAAATAACGTTGTTATAGAACTACTCCTCAAAAAATGTGTAGAACCCAGATGGTTTTACATGAATTATTTCAAACTTTCCAGGAACAAATTGTTTCTGTGTTATATAAACTGGCCCAGAACACAGGCTCACATGAAGTTAGCATCCATCTAACAAGGAGAGCACAAACTTCAGACCAATAGCCCACTTATTTTAAATATTTTCAAATGACTTACGAAGATGAATTTTAAAAATGCAAAAATAGTTCTGGCCCATGTGCTCAATGGTTAAGGCATCGGCCTTTGCACCAAAGGGTCCCGGTGTGATTCCCAGCCAAGGGCCGTTCCTGGTTCGCCAGTTTGATCCCTAACCAGTCAGGGCATGTGTGGGAGGAAACCAGTCAATGTCTGTCTGTCTTTCTCTCTGTCTCCCGCCCACCTTACCTCCCTTACTCTCTGAAAGTAATGGCGGGAGGCGGAGGGGAGAGGGGAGGGTGAAGGGGTGGACCGGGGGAGGGAATCCTTAGATGAGAATTTAAAAAAATGCACGAATAGCTCAATATTAAAAAACATAGCCAAAACCGGTTTGGCTCAGTGGATAGAGTGTCAGTCTTTGGACTGAAAGGTCCCAGGTTTGATTCCGGTCAAGGGCATGTACCTCGGTTGCAGGCACATCCCCAGTAAGGGTAGGCAAGAGGCAGCTGATCGATGATTCTCTCCCATCAATGTTTCTAACTCTCTATTCCTCTCTCTTCCTCTCTGTAAAAAAATCAATGAAACATATTTTTAAAAAACCATATTAATAGGTCCCAAGAGGAAAAGCCATATTATTGTTCTACTAGAGGCCTGATACACGAAGTTTGTTTAAGAGCAGGCCTTCCTCCGCCCGGCTGCCAGCACAGGCTCTCCTCTGGCACCCGGGACCCAGTCTTCCCTCACAGCCCCGGCTTCATCTGGAAGGTCATCCAGAAGGACATCTGGTCTCATTAGCATATTTCGCTTTTATTATTATAGATATTGCAAAGGGACAGTTTTTTGGTTTTTTTGTTTTTTAATAAATTGGGAAAACACACAGATTCTCCATATTTAGCATGACTATCACCTCCTCTTACAATGGCTATGAAACGGTTAAGCAATAACACCCTGAGATGCCACCAGGTATCATAAATTCTGGTGATGGATTAAAAGAATACAATGTATGAAGGGGGAAAAAAGTGAGTTAAAAATGACTCCGGTCTTCCAACTTTTAATTCCTGGTTAAAGTATCCAAGCCACATAACTGGAGTCTCGTGGATAAATAATATTAATTCTAATATGAAACTTCAATTTGAATTTTTATTTTATGGCTAAATTATTTTTCTCCAGTTGGCACAAAAGTCTCATTATACTTAACAACCACTACCCCATTGGGAAAAGAAGTTTTCTTGCCCGGAATTAAGCTGATTGCCAAATTACCATTTGTGCTGACGAAGTTGAAGTGCCATCGCTTTTGTTTCTACCTTGCTCTTGCTCCCTGATGAACGCTGGTTTAGTTTGCGTAACTGTTTAACACTCCAAGTTTTAAAGACTGATTGTAACTTTTAGTTTGAGGGGTTTGACCTTTTATCCACATTTAAACATCTGAAAAGCATTTGGAAATCTCAGCGAGAAGATCAAACAAAATTCGGTCACAGCAGTTCCTGACCTTTCTACCTTTCGCAGTAAAGGAATTAAGACTTCACGCTTCCTTAATACACATTTGAAACCAAGTTCATTGATTGAGAGCTTTCTGTTCTGCATGTGTCTCCTCAGCTTTACCTAACGTCAGTGTGAAATCCCTGGCACTCCATCCATTACTTCCTCTTTGTTCCTCTAACCTCCGTAACGTTCAAGTGACTTTCAGCTGAGTGACTACAAGCCCAGGTTTGCGTATGTATTACCAAATTGGTCAGAGTTTTACAGAGGGAAGCTAAAACAATAATCCCTAACATTGGCCGACAAAGGATATACTTAAATTTAAAACCTAGTCTTGTTTTCATTTTACAAAAACTGAATGTTTTCTACTTTTTTTGTTTATTCATTCAGGGGTGCTTATTGGGGCATGCTGTGTGCCACAGCAGTGAATTAACACCTTTCATTCATAAAGCTTATAGTTGAGTGGGGATATCCTATATAATAAAGAGGTAATATGCAAATTGACCCTTACACCCTTGCACAAGATGGCCATCCCCAGGTGGTCAAAGATGGCTGCTACAAGATGGCCAGCAGGGAAGGTAGTTGTGGCTGATCAGACCAGCAGGGGAGAGCAGTTGGGGGTGACCAGGCCTGCAGGGGAGGGCAGTTGAGGGGACCAGGCCTGTAGGAGAGGGCAGTTGGGGGGACCAGACCTGCAGGGGAGGGCAGTTGGTGGTTACTGGGCCAGGAAGGGAGGGCATTGGGGGCAATTGGGCAGGCAGGGGACAAGTTAGGCATCAATCAGGCTGGCAGGGAGTGGTTAGGAGGTGATCAGCCTGGCAGGCAGGCGATCAATTGTGAGCTAGCAGTCCTGGATTGTGAGAGGGTGCAGGAATACCCCCCCCCCCGCACAAATTTCATGCACCAGGCCTCTAGCAAAACAAAAAGCATAGTAAATAACAGAAAGCATAAGAAACATGGCCCAGATTTGATTAGACAAATTCACACACGTGATCCCAGTGTCAAAGTAAAATGCAAAGTCACTAGCTGTAGCTAAGGCATAAGCCCTTGCTCCAAAGGGGAAGACCTGTGTAAAGGTCCCCAAGAAACCCCTGCCCTCAGGAAGCTTTCTGTCAAGAGATGTGCTTCTCAGCCCCTTCGGGACGTGAAACAGGCAGCCATGTACTTAGTGTGATTTCAGGGCAACAAGTCTTCATGAGGTCAGAAAAGTGCCTACACTTTGGGCTCCTGCATGCCATACTAAAGTCAAAAGCTCCCACTCCCAGATACATTTTGTGCATTGAGAGAACAAAACCTAGGGCATTCGTAATAAAGATATTTTTCTTTACCTCTAAAAGAAACAACATTTGAGTGAGCTAGATTTATATAAACGAGCCAGGACAGCCCCTGAGTGTTAGCCTAAAATGGCCCCATTGCTATTTACTTCTTCATAGCAGGTACCATACCATCAGCCCAAAGCCTGACACATTCAAACTCCAATTCCCACACACGTGATTGCTTTAAAGAAAGTCCAAATAAGCATATTTTAGCCACTTTGAGCATGTGTACTTTACATACCCATAAACTACATCCAAATATCTGCCAATCATAGAGACAAAACCTATCGTTATACATGACACCAACTCACTATTGCCCTTCCGAGTTCTCTGACCCAGACACTCCACCTTGCTGCTGAACAATATCATCTGACACCAAGCTCCTGCTCAGACTTCCACTTGTGCCATGCGAGTTCCCATGCCCTAGTCCTCTTTTGTGTGGTGGCCTTGTGTTGCTGTGTCTGGAAAGTCTCTGCTGGCAGGGGCTTATTATCAGTAGGTTGGAAGCTACCTTGTCCAAGATCTCTCAATAAAGTTGTGTGTTACTGCCTCTCATGATCCTGTGTTTTCTTGCTCAACCCTGGCATCTCTGAACTATCAGAGCTACGTGAGTCTACTACGCTAAGGTGAATAGACGTCCCGCTTTTGGCGGGATAGTCCCGATTTTTAACAATTTGTCCCACATCCCAAGGCGTTTTAAAAAAAGTCCCAGCTTTTGGAAAGAATGCAGGGCAAGCTAGGGAACGGCGGGAGAACGGGAAGGGAATATACGGTTTTCGGCGGTCATGTGGCTATTTAGCCAGGATATGAGTTTTATATTATTTTTGTTAATTTTATAATGTTAAACTTTAATAATAACAAATAATTGTTGAGAACTGATTACCGAGAACTGCTTATCAAAGTTCGTATTGTCGATCAGTTGTTAGAATTGGACCACCATTGTTTGGACTTAATGAACAATGGCATTTTTGGGGATTGGCAACGACGAAAACATTTTGTAACTGACTCTCAGACGATACACATCGTACTGCATGCTAGTAAGCTAGTGAAACAAGTGATGTCATTACAAATCAGCTATTTAGATAATTTATGTAAGTAATTTATTTATTTATTTCATTAAAAAAATTTATGTTGCTCCATATAGACCAAATTTTTAATCAAGAACTCCCCCTCCCGCCCCCCGGTCAATGGTGTCCTGCTTTACCAGTGTTAAAATCTGACCACCTTAGTCTATGCTCTTGTAATGCATTTGTACCACTTTGTTCAGAAGAAACGTGTCCCCCAAATCTTACCAATGAAGCAAATTTCATTGTGTGTTAATATTGATGTATTTCATCTCCTCATCCAAGTTCTGAACCAGGTGAGAGAGAAAGGAGCCAGAGAGAAGGTGGTCAAACTGACAGCAATGGGCTTCCTCATGCTGCGCCCAGAGTTAGGCAGACTCACTCACTCAGCCTCGGGAGGGGCTGGAGAGCCAGCCTTCCCACCCCAGGGACAGATCGGAGCTCACACTCTCTCCAGGCAGCTGGGCAGGCGCACCCCAAAGTGACAGGCAGAGAAAGAGGCAGCAGCCAGAGAAGCCACTGAGTGACGGCTAAGATACAGGCCAGGCGTGTGCTCCCAGACAGCCCTCTGCATAGAAGGAAGCAGAAGCATTGGGGGTGAGTATCCTCCCCTAATAACCACATTCTCTTTTGTGACTGCAACTCATAAAAGTGGAACTATTTCTGTGGAGAAAGTTTATATCCAAGATGATATGACTTTAGCTGAAAACCACCGCTTTTACAATCATACACTTAAAGGAAGAGTATTATATTTCTCTTGACAAAATGCTCAAATTATATTGATAAAAACGACTAAATTCATTTTTACGGTTAGGGTCATAACATACATGCGTAGAAAATATGTCAGGTTAACGGAATGAAACACCGTGGACTCACTAACCCTCAGCTTAGCCAATGACATTTCATATTGGAGTCTCTGCTAGGAAAAGATGCCACAGCTACAGGTTTGTTAGAACTTGTAGTTACTTCCTGACTTTTCAAAATGAACAGTTATATCTTAGTTCTCAGAAAGAAGAGGCACTCAGCTCTAGCAGTGGTGACAGCCTAAAATACAGCAACAAAGAAAGGAAAGCATGTGTGGGAAGACATCACTTAAGTGTCTCCAAGGGAGGCTGTCAAATGATGTATGTGTCAAGACACAACCTTGCTTACAAGTTCTGTAAGCTCACACATCTGCTTGGCATGCTCCTGTGTTTTCAGGTATACGTACTTATAAATATGAAGTGAAACACGCAGAACTTAAGTCACCGGACACCAGAAAGGAAACGTTTTGAGCCCATTAGAACGAGATTTACACGAGGGTACTGTGGCTTTAACTGCCAGCCCTGAAACCCTGGTCGTGTTGTGACATTGTTGTGACATTTAAGAAGAGTTACACCAGACAATTTAGATTTCACTGTGACATATGCTGTATAAATTCTTTAATGTTTAACTTATCTTGCACTAAACAGCAGAGGAATACTTAGTAAGTGCAAGTAGGTCAACATCACTTTAATTTGCATTATCAGTGCAGAAGAACATTTTACACTATACGTGTTGTGATAAAACACTGTGTCATTTCTGTCACCCAATGCAGAGTATTTTTAGTTCCCTGCACATTGTGTGTGGAGGTATTTGGTATTGCCTTTAATGCAACTTGCCATCTGTGTTCTAGTTTCCAAGCATGGGCAGGAGTGAGCGAAAAACACTGGCCAAACTTCAAGGGGTTAAGGTTTTTTGCTAACAAATATGGACTATTTGATATGAAAACCATCATTGTTTGATATGTCAAATAAAACATTTGTCAATCAAAAGTCTTTAAGCACCGGGCTATGTGACATTTACTCTTTTATAAACCAACCAAGTCCCCGGTGGCCTGCCTTTTTTCCTCTCATTTAAATAGTGGTAGGAGAACAAATCATACTTCAGGGCAAGTTGATAACTGCCAGTCACGATTCCTGCCTTGTTTACTATAATGAGGAGGGTAATAAATGCATCTGACCATTTCGGCTGGCATTTGCATAGATGAATGATTTGTCCAGTCAGTCGCTCTCCAGTGATTTGGGTCTTTTTGTCAGCACAAAGAGCATTCAGTCTCTCTGGAATTTACAGCAGCCAAGCTCTCATTAGCAAACATCCTTTACCATGAATGATTCAAATAATTACCACTGAAATAATAAACTGTTTCACAAAAACATTTTATTTGATGGCTCCAAACATCAACTTTTCTGAATTGTTGACATTCAAATAAGCTAGAGAGCTGCATTGTTCAGCCACAATGGCCCTCTTGTTAAAGGGTGGGCATTGTTTTACCTCCAATGGACCTTTCAACTTGGCCAGCTATCAAATTCGTCCCTCACACTGCCTGCCAACGTTCTGGGTAATCAGAGGGCATGTACCAGATGGAGCTGTTAAAACTTTACATATTCAAACTCCAAGGAAATATTCTTTCAATTTACTTTGGAGGTTGCAAACCTCGAACTCCAGATTAATTAGCAGCTGCCATTTGTATCTCTTTTGCACCCGTTGGAGCCAAATAATATTAAATGTCCTCACTTATACCGAGCTGTTCAAGTGCGAGTTCCTCGCTGTAATGGTATTCTATGTGTATAATTAAGTGTTATTTGATATAGTTTTGGAGTTCAAACAAATGAGCAAGCAACAATTATACCTTATTATGATCTCCTCTAGTGTATAGCCATGGGGTTGCTCTCAGTGCATTACCAAGTTCATAGCGGTAGGCAAGCAGCAGTTCCTGTTATCAACTTTTTTCACCCTCTGCGCCATGCATAATTTAGAGAGTTTTATTAATTTTGAGCTGGTTTAATGTATGCGCATGTTCTGAAGATCTAGGTAGATTGTATGACTAAGTTTAGCTTACATAGTGCGATTGTTTATGCATGTAAATGTCTGAAAAATATTTCCCCTCAAAGCTTAAAAAGCTATGGTTTCATTTAAATAGATTAACTTGCACATTGCACCTTCTTCCTTACCTGCGAGGGGAAATTCAGGAATATATTTCTGTGCTTTGCAAATTTCCTCATTACTTTGCTTTCACTTTCAGACTTAAGACATATTATATATAGCGAGAATGGAAAACCTCAATAATACTGAAATACCTTGATGTTCATAGAAAATTACAACACGATACAGGAAAACTGTGGTCATTGGTAAGCAAAATTTTTCGGTGTTAACTTTGAGGACTAGCTTAAGGCTGTTAATAATACCAGGGAGATTTTATAGACCCTGTAGCCACTCTCTCATAGAAATATCCTTCACGATTGCCTGATATAAGTGGCCACTTAAAATGGCATACGCTTTTTTAAGCTTCCATTTCTCTCTCACAAGGATAGATGCAAATTAGAACCGTAATTTGTCATAGTTAAACTACTTCACTTTATTGGGACGTTGTGTTCAAATTCTCGAGGTTCTCTTTTGGCCACCAGCTCCGAACCTTTGACTTCGAATGGCATGGCTTTTCTGTTTCCCCTTTCTGCTGCTGCCTGCGTGGTTGGTAATCATGGGCAAGACTACAGAACCCATTTTTCATTTTGTTATTTGGCTTGTCAAATCAAAGGTCAAGAGATGATGAAGAAACCCCCAAAATAGCCCAGGATTGGCAGATTTTCCCCCAAGTTTTCTAACAGAATTTGGTGCTTATGAAAGTGAGGGAATAAAGAACTGGCGATAGCCATAAATCATGCAGGCAAGAGCTTTCCAAGTTTTGCACGGTTTCACTGCCCAGTGCCCAGAGGCCCAGAAAAGAAAAGCAGGTGTCCTACCATGAATAGTGCCATCCTCCTGATCTCAAGGCTGGGGGCAGGTGAGGACAGCTTTCTGACATGGGCTCATCACTTATGATCGGAGATGGGGATAAGAGTAAGTGTAGCCTTATCTCCTTACCTGTGATCCCTTTCAGACACGACTTGATATACGAGGGATGTAGCGGCATCGAATGTTAGCGCCGGGGGCCGCATCAGGATCACACTGAGCAACAGAACTTGTGCTTGAATCCAAGTCTCCTGACAGCACAGGCAGAGGTCATCCTCTTAGAGTTAGACCACAACAATATGCCCCTAAGGCTTGATCTTTCTCATTCTAGTTTACACAGGTGCATGCCCTATGCATAAATGAACTTTCCCTCATGCTAATAAAAATGATTCCACACAGTGTTTCTCTTAGTCGTCGGGTCTTTTGGTGATGATGCCACTCTAAGTGTTAGGACAAGAATCATTTATGGTGTGGGTACCAGTTTTTCCCCAGGGACCTGAAGGGGAATTGCCCGGTATTGTGCTAATAGAGGGAGGGTTCTTTTTTTTTAGTTTTTTTTTTTAGCATTAAAAAAAATGTATTAAGGTATTATATGTGTACATAGCTTACCATTGCCCCTCCCACCTCCCATTCATGCCCTCCCTCCCCAGAATTCTATGTTCATTGGTTGTACTTATATTCATGCATACCAGTCCTTCGGTTGTTCTCTTATCTCCCCCCAGGTCTCCTTCCCCTCCCTGCTGTCATTTGACAATCTGCTTGTTTTATGGTGACTATCTCAGGACCACACGAATAGAATCCGCTCCTCCTCTGGTTCACTCCGCCCCTCCCCCTGGGTCCCACTGCTTCCCCGGGGCACACGGCTCTCCTGGGGCACACGTCTCCCCCAGGGCACACGGCTCTCCTGGGACACGTGGCTCACCTGAGGTACATGCCCCCCTGGGACACACGGCTCTCCCAGGCACACGGCCCCCTGGGGGAAGGGTTCTTTTTTAAAAGGCAGGGATTTTTATTTGTTTGTTTGCTTAACAAAATATTCCAGGACTGATCTTTCAAGTTGCCGAGAAGATTTTAGCCCCAGATTTTTGCCCAGTACACGTGGGCAAAGCATTGTTTTCAATTCCTTTGGAGGGTAGAAGAGAAAACCCTGTAGCTCCTTTCAAAACAATGCAATCTCTTGAATTCTCCCCAAACCCGGATGTGTTTTATATTGTGGATTGGTCAGAGAATTTATGCAAGTATTTATCTTTAACTGGTGCTCTGATAACATTACCTTTGGCTCTAAGCTCTGTTATGGGTTGAATTGTGCACCATCCTCCTCCCAAATTTACATGTTGGGTCTACAATCTTCCAGCATCTCTCAGGATGTGATTGTATTTGGAGGCAGAGCCTTTAAAGAGGCAATTAGGTTAAAACGAGACGGTGAGGTTGGCCCTAATCCAATTTGACTTCTTATAATAAAGGAAATGTAGACACAAAGAGAGACACCAGGGATGCATGCGCACAGAGAAAAGACCCCTTGAAGAGGCAGCAGAAGGGCAGTCATCTGCAAGCCAAGGAGAGAGGCTACCGAGGAAGCCAACCATGCCAGCACCTTGATCTTGGCTTTTCAAGCTCTGGAACTGTGAGAAGATAAATTTCTGTTGTCTACGCTGCCCAGTCGGTGGTATTCTGTTTGGGCAGTTCTAGCAGACTAATACAAACTCCCTGAATGTACAACCTTCTCTAAACTGTAAAATAGTTCCTGCCGAGCCCTCTAGCCAGAATGCATTCCTCCCCAGCCTTTGCCTGGCTAACTCCTACTCATCCTTCACCTCTCAGTCTAGACAACACCTCCTCCAGGAAGACTTCCTTCACTGGGCAGCCCTGGCCTGGTGCCCCCATTTGGATTCAGTTGCACATCATAGCACTTACCATGTGGCACTAAGCAGTAAACCCTAAGCCTAATCGGTTTGGCATTTGAGCCTGCCTTGCCTAATTTTAATGGGAAAGCGAATTATGTGACACATCTTAGTGACATTATTGTTCCTCTGTAAGAAAAGCAAGAACGTTCCAAGTACCTGTGCCGTGTACTAGGTTTTGGTGAGACATCCCCTTAGTCGGAGTTTGTTTAAAAATAAAAACAGTATCCATCAAAGACTTAAAGTTAGGGTAGGCAAGAAAAGTTTCAACCAAAGGGTTTTATAAAGCAAGAAGACATGTGCTCACGCATAAGTGGGAACAATATAAGTTTGGGAGAAATTTGGGGAAGTTCTGCTCTTAGAACACATATGCAATGGAAAATCACCAACTCGAGACATAGAATAAATAGTAGTGTAAATGTAGGATTGTTAAAGTCTTGGACTTAGGCCCTCAGACTTGCAAATTCCTATGCCATGCTGACTGCTGAAAGCCACACATTCTCTCACAAATACACACCTGTACACACATATGCATGTACGAGCACACACGCACGCACATGCATTTGAGGAAGAAGCAACCTGGACAATTCCAGAAGGGAGCTGTCTCTCATCAACACTACCTAACAGTGTGCATTTCCCCTGCTGAGAACTTTCTTAGCTGCTTAGAGTCTACTTTTCATATCCTATCTGAAGTGGAATGTCTTCTGATCGGGCATCACTTAACTAAAGGAAGAAATTCATATAGTAGAAGTTCCCCCCTACCCTGAAGTGCCCTGAGATCGGGAATGGCGTCCACCACGTTCTCGGTGCCCATGGGCACAAGACCTAGAACTCAGAGGGTCCCCAAGAAGTATCATTCTTGGTGAGGGATGAACTGAGTGAGGGAGAAAAAAAAGAATAAAGTTGAGAGAGGGGAGGAGGACAGCAAGCTCTCTTATTTTTGTTCATTCCTCAACAATTTGTCTCAAACCACATGCCTTCAGTATTTGCATTCATGTATTTTGAACCTCTATTAAATGACCATTTTAAACACTTTGAAATGGATGGATTTGAATCCAAGTTTCCCGAGTTAGAATGACTGGCTTACTGGATAAATATTACAACCACAATCCTCCTTCTCCTGCTTGACTCTAAATAGTTATCATAAAATAATTATAGATGCTTTCTCCTGTTTTGTGGAATAATTGCCTCTCCCACCCCCCGCCCCTGAACTTATTCGCTGAGCTTTAATCATCACGAAAAAATTTATTTATGCAAGGAAATGTCAAGTTATTCACTCAGCTCATTTTATTCACCATTGTCTTCTGATTCCTTCACACTACTTAATTTAGCACGTCAAGGTGAAACAATTAGTTCATCTCACCTTGACACGGCTATAGTCCACTGACAAAACATGCTTGTGACATTCTTGTTGGACTTCCTCTCCAGAAATGGCTACTTCCTGAATTCCTTATCCCTCATTGGTATTTCCAAGCCAGAATACTATGTGACCAGCAGGTAAATCTGGCTAATAGTAAGTCAGAACAAATAAGGGCATCCAAGAAAATACCTTCTCTTTGGACCACAGCACATAAGTGGTTGTTTCAGACCAACATCTGCTTTTACTCCTCTTGATGATAAGAAAAGCCCAATTAACACCCGGCGTTTAAAAAGATGCAACTTTTTATTTATCTAAGACTCCACTGCTAAAAAACCTTGCCAGATTTACAATTCTAAAGACAACAGCTTTTTGGAAATGTGTTTTATTTGCAGTTATAATATCTATAGTTAAATCAGTTAATTAAAAATAGAGTTGTAAACTCTCTCCCAAAATGCCATATTTGAGTGTTTAAAACAAAATGATTAAATCATATGCTTACACTGCATTTGTTTAGAACTGTGAAGTCTTCTAGTATACAAAATCGTGTCCTCAGCTAGGAAACCCTTTGTTAATTAAGACAGAGGTTAGGACCATGTAATTTTATGTTATACAGCTAGCCACTCAGCTCAGAGCTAAATAAGCATTGTCCCTAAACACTTTCCCATGGTAGTATTTGCTACATTCCCCTTCTAAAAAGCGGTCACCTCTATAAGTCTCAGGGCAAACGAGCAACAGTATATAATCAATGAAAAAAGGTGACTCCTTCTTAAGTCCAGAAATAAGTATGTAATACACTCTGACTGCAAAGCCTTCCGCCTGCATGAGAGCAGGTTGCATTCTGCCTTTTGAATTATATGATTTCTTCCGGCTCTACTTGGCTTCAGTCTTTTCATAAGAAAGCTAAGGGACTTTTTTTTCTGTGAACGAGAGCTGAAAAGATGCTAGAGTTTCCACGATGCTCTGCTGTGGAAGAGTCCTGGGAGCGAAGGGCAAGGGTAGGGGAGGACCTCCGGACCCAGAGGGAGACCTGGGTCCCAACTGCAGCCCTGCTCTGCTAATTGTGTGGTTTGCGTTTGTCTCTGAATCGCTCTCTCTGCCTTCATGTCTTCATGGTTAAAACAGGAATACTAATAGCTGCCCTGCCTGCCTAGTTGTTAGGAGGATCAAATGAATTAATACATGTGAGAGCGCTTTGGAAAAGTTAAAAGCGCCTCTCAAGCGTTCGTTATTCTTATTTGGCTTTCATATTCTCTGGACGCCCCGTGTATAATAAGGCTCTCCTGGAGAAGTGGCTGTTTCTTGAAACCCCGTGGAAGCTTTGTCTTTGTATTCCCTCTTATGGGTTCCTTTGGAAGTTCAGCACGTCTCTCTCTGTTCCCTACTGTGCTGTGCATACATTGCCCAAAGTGATTCCAGGACCCACCTGTCCATGGACCGCCTGCTCTGTGCACGGTGGGCTCCATGGGGGTTGGTGCTACGACAATGGGATTAGAAATACATATGCTCTTTGTAGAGTTTTTCTGATGACTGGAGTAATACATTCTTAATTGAGTATCTTGAAGTGACAGAAACTCACTAAGAAAACAACCATACTACCTAAACATAAGCACTGTGGATATTTTGATGCGTATCATATATATATCCTTCAGGCCTTTTCCCATGTATATGTAATACATGTTGTACATTTAAAAATATACATGCTGAAGCCGGTTTGGCTCAGTGGATAGAGCATCAGCCTGCGAACTGAAAGGTCCCAGGTTCGATTCCAGTCAAGGGCATGTACATTGGTTGTAGGCATATCTCCAGTGGGGCTTGTGCAGGAGGCAGCTGATTAATGTCTCTCTCTCATCGATGTTTCTGACTCTATCCCTCTACCTTCCTCTCTGTAAAAATCAATAAAATATATTTTAAAAATAAAAAATAAAAATATACATGTTGTTACAAGCTGGGTATTTCTTCCCTCTCCCCAATCAATTCGTGTTGAAACCTTAACTTAATGAAGGTTAACTGGAGCCTTGATTCCGTAGGATTAATATCCTGATAAAAGGAGGCACCATAGGGTCTCTTCTCTTTCTTTCTCTCTCTCTTTCTTTCCAGCATGTGAGGACACAACTGTGGAAGGCAGCCAGACATGCATAGAGCAAGGACGATGGTCCAGGTATAGAAGGTCACCAGGGTGGAAAGCCCCAGGTGCCCAGCAATGGACAAAACTGAGAAAACAAGGACTTCACCCTCAGGGCAACTTTCCTCCCCTAGTTTATGACTGGTCATGCGGTTTAGACCCCCTGACCTTTCATATTGCTGGTCATGCAATTCGGACCCACATCTGACCAAGTTTCTTCCCTTGGTATGTCACTAGGCATGTGGTAGACCCCCTTCAAAGAGGAACAGGGGCTGAAGAGTGGCCTCATGAAACTTCCATGTGGTCCCTTGCACGACCACTCCCTTAAGTGTTAACCCCAGATGATAGCATCTAGGCCTCAGTTGTGTTTCAGCTCCAGGTTCAGAAAAACAGCAAAAACAGACAAGTGATCTCATGGCTGCCATCAACCCAACTGTGTTGACTGATGACCCCTGTCCTAGCTCCTGGAAAGCTGATGAATATTTCATTAAGATCCCCCCTGGGACCTCCCCTAAAATCCCCATCTTTGGTGAGCAGATAAAAGCCTTCAAGATGAAGAACCCAACGGGGCTCTCCTAATGAAACACACCCCCACTTTCCCCAAGCCCCTTCCCCCAGGAGCATTTTCCCTGCCTCTCTTTTTCTCCTAAGCTACAAGAGCTCTACTTTTGCCTCTGTAACTAGTTTCCTGATCCCATTTCTCCCATGGCTCACTTCTTCTACTTCCGTGACTTTCTAGATAAAATTTCTCTTATAATTTGAGTTCTGCCTCGGAATTCTTTCATAGCCAGAACTCAAGTACTGAGGTTGCTGAACCAAGGTCCAGTCTGACTTCACTGGTCTAACACCTAGTGCCATTTTGCCACCAACACAACAAGAAGGCAGTGGCCTTTTGGGAGCCAGGTGAAGAATTCTCTCCAGAAACTGAACTGGTTAGCTCCTTGATCTTGGACTTCCCAGCCTCCAGAACCATGGGAAATAAATTTATGATCTCTGTTATGGTAGCCTGACCAGACTAATTTATGTGTGTTATACACTGTTAGGTCATTGTAGGTTTTTTCTCAACAGTATATGTTGAACATTTCTCCATGCATTAGCTATTCTACAGTGTGATTTTAATGGCTTTTAATATGACAAAACATAAATGTGACCTACATTTTTAACAATTCTCACTGTTGAACATTTTGATGATTTTTAATTTGGTGTTATTACACATCCTATATAATAAAAGCCTAATATGCAAATCAACCTAATGGCAGAATGACTAGTCACTATGACATGCACTGACCACCATAGGGCAGATGCTCAATGCAGGAACTGCCCCCTGGTGATTAGTGCGCTCAGCCAGAAGCTGGGTTCATGGCTGATGAGCACTGTGGCAGTGGTGGGAGCCTATCCCACCTCTGCAGCAGCACTAAGGAGCAGCGAGCCAAGCACTAAGACACAATGAGCAGGTAGATGGTAAGGAGTGAGGGTGTCTCAGACTGCAAGAGGGTGTAGACTGGGCTGAAGGACACCCCCACCCCCCTGTGCACAAATTTTGTGCACCAGGCCTCTAGTAATGCTATAATGAATATCCTTCAATTTTGGATATATGCATTAAGATGTCCTCCAGAAAGACTGTGCCAATTTATGATCCTATTGATAATGATTTGACATTGTCTGTTTTCAAGAACTCCCACCAGCAGGCACTATCATTGTAAAATATTTGTTGATTTGAAGATAAAACACCATCTCATTTCTATTTTAATTACCAAACCAATGGATTATGCTTATTTTTAATTTATTCTTTAAGTATGGAAAGGAAAGATGTCCCTGTTAACATATATTGTTACTTATTAATAATTTTATTATTAAAATCTTAATTTTTCAATATTAAACACTTTGTTTTATGACATACACGCTACCATATGAAGAATACACTTAATGCAATCACTAATTCTGCAATTTCCAACTTCATTTGCACCACTTTACCACTCCGCCTTTAAGAATTCTTAGAAACCCCACCCCATGGAAATTTTATAGATTTTATAGGAGCTAGAATTTAAGTTTTAATTAACCTTAATTACACATCTAGGAATCCTTAATACAGAGGACTATGGAATACTTCAAGGAAATGATATGCTGGTAATATGATAATAGGATCTTCAAAATAAAGTAAGTTGACTTTCATTACCTGGGTATTTTTTCCTATGGATCTTGGTTATCCACTTTTACTCTTCATTATGGCACATAGTAGCTGCAAAATAAACATTTGTTAGATGTTTGAATGGATTACTAGAGGAAATCATCTATTGTTTTCTTATTTCAAATAGAAGCAAATGAAATCTGATTCTATTCCAAACCATTTTAAATCAATGAGTATAATCCTATCTATTCCTATTTCCAATGTAACCCTCCTTCACATTCTTCTCTGTTATGATAAATTTTCCTTTTTTCTTTCACAATGTCCTAAAAGACCTTTCTAGACATTTATTGATTGGCCAAAGGTTCAAGAAATTTTTCTAATGTTTTAAGTAAATGACCAAGTCGTTAGCTGAGTTTCAAAGTAACAAAGGGACAAACCTAGGGAAAAATGTGTTTCACAATTTACTCAAAGTCAGATAGAGAACAAATGACATGTAGCACTCCCGAAATATTCTTTTGTTTAACCGGCAATTGCCATAGAAAATTTGCCCTGGATTGGCCTTAGAAAATCCTTTTATTTTTCCAGCTCATTACTCCAAAGATCACAACAAAAAGTTTGATCTTTGTTTTCTTTACTGGGACTAACCTTGATCTACCCTCCACTTTTGTCCACTCCCAGTGAAAATACCTTTTTTCAAAAATTAGTGTCTATTTTATGGTCGTTTGTGAAGAAACTATTGCTGAGAGATCTGTCATAACATTTTTGATACAGTTAAAAAAGAGTTAAAAGAATTTTTCTTCAAAAAGACCAGTACAAAAGTACTCCTACATGTACTAGGCTTTCGGATGCCTCAAATATTTTCATGAATGAAAGCCCTTTTGGTTATTTTCATTATAGGAAGAAATTCTTTTATGGAAAATTCAAACCAACAAAGGAAGCTCAGATTGCAGTTCTAACATTTTTCAGCAGAGTTGACTAAACATGAGTCCTAAATTGACGTATTATGAACACAATAAATAAGGTTTTAGAGGCCGGCTAACACTGAAAGCTTTTTGAAACAGACCTCTCCTTTATGTATCTATCTTTCTGGGAGTTCATAGATCATGAGAGGACATGGAATTTGAAGGCCTCTGGTTATTCTTACAATAGCCACAGCTAAATGACAGCTAGGCAGCAAGGGTCGGTCACTTCCTATTAGAATGACCTGTGATGAACTGTCCCTATGGCCAGCTTGGAAGTGGGGGAAGTCCTTAATATTGCCTGACCAGGCAAAGTTATTAAAATACTGCACTGGCATTGTGAGAGGTTAATTGCTAATGGATAAACAATCCAACTCAAACAATTTCTGTTGAATTTGTACTTTGTATAAGGCACAATGATGATAGAGTTAGAAGCTCTGGCCTGGACAGTGGTGGTGATGGTGATAGAGATGGGACACGTGTGTGTATGAGGAGGAGAGAGTCAGAAAGAGAATGACCTAGTCCCTGCCCTCAAGTGTGGAAAATATCATATGAAGACTCAGTGAAGGGTTGTGGGAACAAAGAAGCAGGAGACATCTGTTCTAAAAGATGGGAAAGAGGTATGGCATACTAAGGAGGAGCTCAGTAGTCCTAATTTGAGGGTACAAGAGATCAAACTTAAACTCACTAGAATAGGTCAAGGGCAGAGGATAGTTTTACAAAGAAGGGTCTTGTAGGTGGCCAAAGTAATATAGCTTGGACAGACTAAAGATTAATCAATGAGAGAGAGAGAGAGAGAGAGAGAGAGAGAGAGAGAGAGAGAATGAGAGCCATGTTGTAAAACAACCAGAATCTGGTAAGGCTCAAGGCATTCAGTGAGATCCAACTACTTTCAGGTTCTTATCTGTGATAATTTACTGACATATAAAATGTTTGCTCCTTTACTAGAGTAGAAGATCAATGAAGGCAGTCAATTTGTCTGTTTTGTTCATTGCCCCAAAAGAGCACTTGACACTAGTAAGCACATAAAAATCTCAGCAAAAAGAATATATGAACGTATGTGATGGATGACTTAGAGAACCATAAGGGAGGCATTTGTCCCAGAATTTGGGGGAGAGGAAGTGCCCATGCCCCTTAATATCAGGTGGTCGCATAAATCTGTGAACAGCAAACTGCAATAAATGTGTAGGGTATAACAAGATATTGATTAGAAATTATTTTTATTCCCCTGGAATTGGTATGCAGGACCCAAAGCTGACACTAAAGAGGAACCAATTACCCCCTATTATAAAGAGAACAAAAAAAACAATGAGAAACAAATATGTCTTCAGAGCTTCCTGAGAGTTGGGCACATTAGTTCTGCGATTACAGTGAGTCAAAGGGATCACTGGCGTCAGAAGCCATCAGTTCAGTGGGGAAGGCTGTCTGGGTTTTCTTTTTTCTTCAATCTTCTTAATAGCCCTCAACTGTGCTGCCAAGTTAGGAGGAGTGCTTGTGGAGACTGAGGTTGTCTGTAAGAGGAAACTGGGCTCTCATTCTCTGATTGAGCACGTATTATGCAGCATACTACACCGGGCAACTTTTTGAATAGAACGAATGAGAGGAATGGCAGAGTGAGGAGAGAGGACTGAAGACAAGTGGCTTGACTGCCATCATTTCCTGTGGCAATGACGGCTGAGTTCCCCATGGATCAAAGAGATGCCACAAAAGGCAGGTGAACTGGAGGACACCAAAAGCAAGGAGCAGTGTGGCCTATTCCAAGGGATGAAGGTGGAAGGTTAGAAGCCTTTGAGCTGAGTGGGCCTCCCAGGTCAGGGAACTGTGCAGTGGGGAGGTGTGATACCCCAGCGGGGCCTCCCTGAAGAGCTAGAACCCCAATGTACAAGACCTGGGACACCTGTGTTCCATGAAAGAGATAGCATGTGGACACTTGCCATGCAGGGAACCTCATGGCCAGTCACTCGTGGCTAGGAAGGAGAGACAGCCATGAAAGGACTAGCGCTACACCTAGTTAAATATATTTTATTTAAATATATAAATAATGTCTTGTTCCTTTCTACTGTCCTCTTCTCTGTGCCAACACATAGCAGGAGAGGGAGACCCAGTGGGAGAAGAAGCCAAGCCACTGTAGCAAAGCCAGGATGTTTCTGGAGAGAAGATTGGAGGAACACTACACCGAGTGGCCAGATTATTATGATCTCTGAACGCTTAATAATCTAGCCACTCCGTGTGCTTCTCTGGAGTACCTCACTTATTTGATATCAAAGATACTATAAACTGTGCACCTGATCAGCTTCCCCCTTTGCTCTGGCTGATAGAAAGCTCGGGGAAAATAGGTGGTTGATCTTCAGCAAAAGTCTAGAATACTTTTGGTACTCATTTGAGATGCAAATACACTGAGTGGCCAGATTATTCTGCGTTCAGAGATCATAATAATCTGGCCACTCAGTGTAGATTGGATACGAAGCTAACGATTTCAATTAGAATAAACTTTTTCTTTTTAACCGAAAGAGACTATTGAGAATATTGTTGTGGAATAATGAAAAAGGAGGATTTGGCAGAACATAGTCAAAGACTGTGGTTTGGAGTGGTGGTGGGGGAGTTATGTTTTTACTCTGTCAACACCAGACTGTTCAACAATTGGTTATAGGAATAATCACGGCCTTTCGTCACTAGGAAATCAGTGAGATTTTCCCAAGGAGGTAGGTTGGTGTTGCTCTTCTAATGCTGTTAAGAAGCCTTAACTTTCATTATCCGATTCTGCATCATTGTATAAGATGCCAATGACCCATTCAACACTCGTTTATTACACCCATAGCGCTGTGAAGCAGGTCCTGTTCTGGGCAGTGGCTCACAAAGGAACAGGACTGGAGGTGGTCCTCTCAAAGCCAGCCTCTGCTCCGAGTCACAGATCCACAGCAGGCATGCGGGGCTGCTGTTTCCTCGGATGGAGGATTAGATACGAATTGTACTGAGTTCGCCCTCTCAATGTCTGCAAATGTTCAAAGGTCTATGTTTTAAAAATACAAAGACTTGCCCTAACCGGTTTGGCTCAGCGAATAGAGCGTCCACCTGCGGACTGAGGGGTCCCAGGTTCGATTCCGGTCACGGGTGTGTACCTTGGTTGTGGGTACATCCCCAGTGGCGAGTGTGCAGGAGGAAGCTGATCAATATTTCTCTCTCATCGATGTTTCTAACTCTCTAGCCCTCTCCATTTCTCTTTGTAAAAAAATCAATAAAAAAATATATTTTTTAAAAATACAAAGACTTTTTTGCCTTATATAATATAAACATCAGGGCATTTGTATTATTTTTAAAATTCCTTTCTGCTATTACACAGCTTCCACCAATGATGATAGGCTAGAGCAGAACTCGGCAAACTTTTCCGGTAAAGGGCTAATTAGTAAACACTTTCGGCCTTGTGGGTCATACTGTTCCTATGCAGCATGAAAGCAGAAAGAGGCATTGCATAAGTGGATATGACTGTGTTCCACTAAAATTTTACTTATGGTCATTGAAGTGTAAATTTCAGTGTATTTTTATGTGTCATGAAATATTGTTCCCTTTCTGGATTTATTTTCAACCATTAAAAAATATACAAACCATTCTCTTAGCCTGTGGGCTGTAATAGAACAGGAAAATGGGTATATTTGGCCCAGAAACCATAATCTGCTGATCCCTGGGCTAGAAGCCTGATCCTCATCTGAAAATTCATTTGCAAAAGCCTCCTACAAAATGCCTGCTCCTCTTGTCCATGAATGTCTGGAGTACCAATGATGAGAGGGGATGGATCTCTTGGCTTTAGTTTTACCTATTTTCTGAGTTGAACATGATTGGGAACACTCTTCTCCCCTTATTCATTTCTTCCCTATGGACTACCTCCCAATATGAACTGGTTTTCACTGGGGTAAAAAGTATTCTGCCAAGAAACCAGAAACACCAATCAGAAAGGACATATGCACCCCTATGTTCATAGCAGCACAATTCACCATAGCTAAGATTTGGAAACAGCCTAAATGCTCATCAGCAGATGAATGGATTAGAAAACTATGGCGCATCTACACAATGGTAAGAATTCCATTGAAATACTGTTATTAAAAAAAAGAAGAAGAAGGAATTCTTACCATTTGCAGCAGCATGGGTGGAACTGGAGAGCATTATGCTAAGTGAAATAAGCCAGGCAATGAAAGAAAAATACCACATGATCTCACTCATTTATGGAAAATAAAGATAATTATAAGATGAACAAAAAGATAGACACAGAGGCAGTAAAGCACTGACCAGACTGTCAAATTACAGAGAGAAGACTGGGAAGTGTTGGGGAAGGAGACGAGGGGAGAGATCAACCGAAGGACTTGTATAGATGCATATAAGCACAACCAATGGACACAAGACACTGGGGGAAGGAGGAGGATGAGGGCATGCAACAGGATGTAGGGGAGGCTGAAGGAAGGTCAATGGGGGGAAAAATGAGATATATGTACTACTATATGTAATAATTTAAACAATAAAATAAAAAATTAAAAAAACAGTATTCTGTTCTCTCATCTTTTTAAAAAAATATATTTTATTGATATTTTACAGAAAAGAAGGGAGAGAGATAGAGAGCTAGAAACGTCGATGAGAGAGAAACATTAACCAGCTGCCTCTTGCACATCCCCTACTGGGGATGTGCCCGCAACCAATGTACATGCCCTTGACCGGAATCGAACCTGGGACCCTTCAGTCCGCAGACCGACGCTCTACCACTGAGCCAAACTGGTTTTGGCTGTTCTCTCATCTTGATGTTCTCCTGTTTCAGGTCAACGTACCATTCCCTGGAAAGAGCCATGTTCCTTCTCACCTCGGGGCCTTTGCTCCTGCCACGTTCTCTGGCCTGGACTGCTCTCCCCGTGACTGCCACCTTTTCTTCGTCAGGCTAACTTCGCTCGTCTCTTCAATCAATTCAAATGCCTTCTCCTCAGAGAAGCACCAGGCCATCATTATTTTGGTAATGCTTTGGTTAATGCTGTCTTCCCAAGGGCCAGGGACCCTGGCTCCTTGGCTCACTGTTTCTCGGTGCCGCTAGGAGTTGCCTGGTGGTCAGCATCAGGTTAGAATGCTGGTGTCAGCATCTTCTGCCTGTGTCACCCATCTAAGCCTCAGACTCCTCTTCTGTAAAATGGGGTGAAAAGCACATTGATTTTGGAGGATTATTGTGAACATTAAATGAAATAATACATGCAAAATGAGTGGCTAAGCGCTCAATACACTGTTACCATCCACAAAATGGTCAGCTCTTGTTTTTATAACTGGCATTCAGTAAATATTTGCTGAATTGAATTAATAACAAGAGCCAATAGTATTGGGTGCTCACTATCTTCCAGGTACTGTTGAGCATGCTCTATATTTATTATTTCATTTCACCCTTTAATCCCCCTCCCTATCAACCCTCTTTTACTGATTAGGGAGCTGAAGTAACTTGCTCAGAGTAACACTGTGATTAAAGTGGTGAAAACAAGTTAAGGAGCTTCCCAGACCATGACATAGATGATTGGTTTTCAAGGTATGTGTTGTAAATGCTTTCTTTTCTTTAACACCCTCTTTTCTGGCCAAAACCAGAATTGTTAGCAAACAACACCATCTTATATGAAAACACATATTTTATATAGACAGGAACTAAAAATAGAAAAGTTAATAAAAACGCAAAGTTGAAGGAACCTCCTCTTCAGACATATATATTATTTCCTAGAATTTAATAAAGTATATCATTTACATCAAGGTCAGTTTGTTATTTGCTTTATTGCACATGCTAGATTAGAAGATTCCTTAAAATCTGCTAGCCTCGAACTGCATAAACATCACTGCGTTGATGTAAATATAAATCACTTAAAATATATCAAAATAGGAATTATAGGAAATGTTGGAGCCAAAACCGGTTTGGCTCAGTGGCTAGAGCGTCGGTCTTCGGACTAAAAGGTCCCAGGTACGATTCCTGTCAAGGGCATGTATCTGGGTTGTGGGCACATCCCCGGTAGGGGGTGTGCAGGACGCAGCTGATCGATGTTTCTCTTATCAGTGTTTCTAACTCTCTATCCCTCTCCCTTCATCTCTGTAAAAAAAAAAAAAAAAAAAAAAAAATATATATATATATATATATATATATATATATATATATATATGAGAAATGTTGGAGGTAAGAAATAAATATCATAGACATCTAGCCCTAACTGGTTTGGCTCAGTAGATAGAGCGTTGGCCTGCGGACTGAAGGGTCCCAGGTTTGATTCTGGTCAAGGGCATGTACTTTGATTGCAGGCACACCTCCGGTGGGGGATGTGCAAGAGGCAGCTGATTGATGTTTCTCTCTCATCAATGTTTCTAACTCTCTCTTCCTCTCCCTTCCTCTCTGTAAAAAACCAATAAAATATATATTTTTTAAATCATAGACATCTACATTTTGGCTATGTTCTCATCTACCTATGTAGATAAGTAACTGTCTACTCATACTCATAAATATTTAATCCATCAATGTTTTAAATTTGGATTCTCACATCTGAATGGAGCTTACACAGTGCATACTGACTAATTTAACTTAAAAAAAATCTCTAGGCAAATAATCCACTTAAAGCATTTTAACCAGAAAGTGAATAAATTTTTCCCGTTGTTTAAACAATGCACTGCACAGCATTGGAGAGTATTTCCTTTTAAGCCTCATCTTTAAATGCACAGATGGATTCCATAGACTGGGCAGTTAAGGGCTCAGGCTCTTGAGTTAGCCTATTGACCTAGATTCAAACCTTGACACGACTCAGTCAAGATATTTAAGCTGCCTATCTCTCAGTGTCTCTATCGGTAAAATGGGATAATAACAGTACTTACCTCCGAGGGCTATTGTAATCATTAAACAAAATAATAGTCTGTGAAGTGCTCAACAGGCTAATAACTACACCTGTTAATCGACATTAAGGGAAATAATATTCACCCATGTTGGTCAGAGGCTCCCAAAGAATATTTGATAGAAGTCTACACTATCACTGTTGAACTGAACCAAAATTCAGAAGGAAAACTTTAGATTCAAGCAACATAGTCTTAGTATATAGGTTGCTATTTAATCTTTACCCAATACATTCAAAGACTGGCTGCATGAGACTCACCATGAAAGCTTTTGAAAGTTTAGGATTCTGGCATTCTGAAAATTCTGAGTCAGGGAGAGACCTGACGAGGGTCCTGGATGCCTCTTCACATTCCCCTGCTGCCTGACGACAGCTTTTGAATTTTGGTTCCCTCATTTTCCCATCTAAAACAGGAAATAATTTTCTAGTTAATTTTATACAGTTTATACAACTTTCTTACAATCAACCCACCTTTTATTTAAAACTCTTATATAATATGAATATTTGATATAGCTATTTTGGTTTTCTATTGGTCAAAGGCTTTGCAAATAAAAAGTGATTATTTAAGAGGTTCAAGAAAAAAGAAACCTGGTAAGAAGCAGTAATTTAATGAGGAAATCTATTTTTCTACAATTACCTATTTTATGTCCTCAACTGCTTCATTACAGGGGGAAAAAATACATCTGATAATTCTTTTGAATACTACCAAGGCACTTAGCACAGAGATATCCAACTAATTGTCATTGATACATTATTTTAAGCATACTAAGCACTAATCAAATATCCTTTGATAATTTTTATCTGTGAGATAAGAGGTTGGTCTGGCCTGTAATGTTTAATTGACATAGAAATCGCAAAGTTAAACCTCAAAAAATAAGGAGTCTCAAAAAATTGAAGAATGGAATAAAAGCATGTGTTTAAAAAATGCTAGTAATGCATTAAATGTCATACCTTTGAAATTACCTTGTTTCTTAATTAGAATTCTTCAAGCATATCAATTGAACTTGTCCTCACTGAGAACCACACCCTAGGCAAATTCAAAGCATGGGAGGGAATTATTTTCTAGTTAATGGAGCATGTAAGTTTAGTTTAATATTCAAGGTTATCATGGGTGAAATGTAAACTGAAAAGTTTTCCTTTTTATCATGGGTCATGGTATAACAGCAGTACTTACTTTATGAAATAAATGTCCAATTACCATAAAACAAATGGAAGGTCATTATACCTTACTTAGCTTTGGTACGCAGACTGTGGAAAGCACTTCTTACAAACTGGCAGGCTGTGATACTTGTATCTGTAGTGAAGCCCGGGGACCCAGCCTTATCTATTTCTCTTTTTTTTTATTAATTTTATTTTATTAAGGTATTTTCTGTGTACATAGTTTACTATTGCCCCCCCTCACCTCCCATTTATGCCCTCCCTCCCCAGAGTTCTGTGTTCATTGGTTGTACTTATGTTCATTCATACCAGTCCCTCGGTTGTTCTCCTATCTCCCCCCAGGTCTCCTTCCCCTCCCCCCTGTCATTTGACAATCTGCTTGTTTTATGGTGACTATCTCTGGACCCCATGAATAAAATCTGCTCCTCGTTTGGCAGTCTACTTGTTTTATGATGACTATCTCAGGACCATATGAATAGAGTCCGCTCCTCCTCTGGTTTTCACCGCCCCTTCCCCTGGGTCCCACTGCTTCCCCTGGGACACACGGCTCGCCCGGGCACACTGCACCCTGGGACACTCGGCTCACCCGGGGCTCTCGGCCCCATGGGACACACGGCTCACCCGGGGCACTCGGCCCCCTGGGACACTCGGCTCACCCGGGGCACTCGGCCCCCTGGGACACTCGGCTCACCCGGGGCACTCGGCCCCATGAGACACTCGGCTCACCCGGGGCACTCGGCCCCCTGGGACACACGTCTCACCCGGGACACCCTTCCCCTTTGGGGGGTACGGCTTACCCGGGGCACATGGCCCCCTGGGACACTCGGCTCACCCGGGGCACTCGGCCCCCTGGGACACTCGGCCTTATCTATTTCTCATTACAAAGTGCATGGATCCATTCTAGCAGAGATGACTCAGTCTTACTCATCTCAGGAGCTATGCCTAAGCCAATGCTCACAAAATGACTTATTCCTTTTCTCCACCAATCCATGAACCTTTTCCCCTTCAAGACATCTCAGAAACTCATCTCTCCCACATAAGCCTTCCCTATCACTTCTTTTAATCATTTATAATTATATGGATGTGAAGTTTGGGCCGGTTATCTTAATCGGCCCGATAACCCCGGTAACAAATGAGTCACTCACTTATGTTGGCCCGAGGAAAGATTGCTAGCCTCAATGCTTTACTCCGAGTTTGTGAGTTTGTCGTTGGGAGAGAAGGGGTGGGGATGGAAGGGAGGGAGGAGTAGGAGTGCTCCAGGGTGTGTGGCTCAATGCTAGTTCATGATCCTTAGATCAGACTTTGCCTTTAGATGCCAACATTACCCTTTTACCTTAGTTATTTGTAACTGTGTGCGTGCTTCATTTGTATTTGCCTTTACAAAAGAAATAAATTCCACCATTAAGTTCTACTTAGTTCTTCCACTTAAGGTGAGTCTTTTGAAACCAACAATGTTAGGATTGTTATGTGGAGGAGTGATAATTCATTGGTCAACGATGCCACCATCACAATTTCAATTGCCTTCAGAGACCAGGCAAGTTACATACATGTGCAAAGAGGCAGGGTGTTGGGGAGCAGAGGCTGTATGAACTGGAGGGTGCCTGCCCAGCCCAGGGCATTCACAGGCAAAAGATTCACAACAACCCTGCCGGTCCAATTTAGCCTTCCAATCTCTGATCTGCAACTGAGCCTGTGAGGCCTGTTGGTGGGGACAGGGCAATTAGCTACATTTTATTGGCGAAGGAACTGAAATACAAAATGGTGACTTTACAACAGCTACATGGGAAAATCAGCTTCATGGTGTGTCTTGTTCAAAGAGAGCAGATTGCCAAAAGGTGTAAGAAAAAGCGTGACCTAAAACCAGGAAGTGGATGAGCAAGACTAATTTCCTTAAAGAGAAATATTTTCTGATATTTGAAAGCAGTTTTTCAGTACATTCAGTACGTTTTTAACGTGTAATTAAATCAGTTGTCCCTTCAGGGTGATTTGTATAGAAACACACATACACACACATAAAATGCATGCACATATTTCTATGATTGATTACTTTATAACTTCCTTGGGAGACTTGGCATCGCATCCTTCTTAAGGGATTTTGACTAATATGTAAAATACTTTGACTTATAGAAAACTTAATTTTAAGGGGAGAATTGTTCCTTTCCTAGATATCCTACAGTTTTGTGCACCTCCTCCCACCTTCCCCAAGATTATGCTTTATTTACTGTTTACTGCTCTCAGCTTTGAGGGGAAAAGAGGGTTTGGTAACAAATCCTAGAATCCACTATTTAATGTGAACACTTTGAAATTTTTATTTGCTTCCGCTATAAGCTGGGAAGTAGGCAGAGCACATCTGCAAATCAAGCCTGTTAAAATTCCACTGCAACGCGTGGACTTGACTGACTGCAAGTGGAGCTGTCGGCTGGTACAGGCGTCACTGTCAGAGGGCCGTGTCATCTGTCAGTGTCGGTTCCAGCTCACTGTTCCACATAGAGGGAATGCACTGTTGCCTCCCAATTGATAACACGCTGCCAGAAGCATGCTACTTTCTCATCCGTCTTCTTGTAGCTGTCAAAAATGGAATCCATTAATTAGTTTATTCTTGGGAATTTTAGTTGTTCTAAAGGCATGCAAATTTCAAAATAAGGCAAATAAAAAAACCCAACCCAAACCCTGATGCCAAAAAAAAAAAAAAAGGGCTCAAAATCCCAAAGTGGCAGCTGTTGCTGACAGTGGTGAGAAGTGACCAGCTAAACTCTGCCTTAAGTGAATGTAATGATGTGGCTAGTTTCCCATCCTTTTTAATGAGAGCAAGCTTCCCAAGGCAGCAGAAGGAATGGGGAGAGAGAGAGAGGAAAGAGAGAGAAAGGCGGAGACGCCCTGAACATGACTCTAACTAGTCAGGCGGTTTGACACAACTTAGAGAGTCTGGTTGCTGCTGCTACTGAATGATTAGCTTTTTGTATTTTATTCCTCTCCAGTGGCTTTCAAAAAAAAAGTTTGATAGGCTTTATTTCCCTCATTTTGGGGCTCCCACACACCTAGGCAATTCTGTAAACTATATACTTTAGACAGGGTGCCTCATGTGTAATTCACTTCAGCACTCCAATGGACAGTATATCCATGAATTGAAGGAAGATGCCATAAGAAACCTGAAATAAATTGATTGAACAATATTTATGTCTGATATAGCGTACTGCAAAAATGAGTACGGTTCAGCTTAACCCAATTTTTCCCTCTCCCTCTTTTCAAATCAGCGGTAAAAGATTGCACTGATGCTAAATTATTTTATTCAAGTCAATAAGCATTTATTAAGTGACTACTCCGTGTAACTTACTGTGCTAGCTAGTCTGGGGAATACAGAAAATGATTAAAATACTGCCTTAGCCCCCTACAAGCCCATGTTATAGAGGGAGAGGCAGATGCGTACACAAAGAGCCCTAATTCCAGGCAGACTGGAGGAAGCGCTGAATAATGAGCCGTGGGAGAGAGGAGCGATGAGCTCCTTCCCGGGGCCTCCGGAGAGTGCAGTGTTTGAGCAAGGCTTTGAGGAAGGGTGGTCTTCAGAGGGCAGTCGCATCCTCAGTTTTAAAGAATGTGCCACATACGAAGGAAAATGTGGGCACCAGAGGAGAGCGTCTGCCGATGACCAGGAAGACAGCGCTTGTACAGGGGAGATGCGAGGTGAAGAGCTTTCCTTGCAGAGGTGCCAGCACTGGTTGCAGCGCCGGTGTGGGGTCCTGAAGGGCCCCTCTGGGCCATTTAGTTGCCGGATGGTGAGGAGGCTAGGGGGTTATTGTGGCAGTAACCATTCACCCCTTGGACAAAAGCATTTTAATCCCCTAACAGTCAGGCAAGTCATTAAATCTGGTTTCTGCCCATGAGGCACTTCTAATAAGTGCTCATTCCCATTCAGAAGAACGCCCCAGTTGGACTGAACATTCCACCAGAGAGAAGTGTCTGGAAAATGGACTGGACTCCATATATCTGTTAATGGATCCAATGTTAAGACCTCAGATCCTGCCTACAATGCCTACCCCTGCCTGGTTTCCGTAGAATCAAGTGGTACCTGTTGGGGGCTGCTGACACATATCATGGAGAGACATTAACAGTCCGGGTGTCACACCTTCTGTAAGGTCCTTCACACACCTCTTTGCATCAACATCCAGCCCTTCAAATCCAGTTCTAGAGCTCAGTTCTGCACTTACACAATCAAACGGAAACTGACTCGGTTACTGGTCACTCACTTGCATCCCATGGAGTCGGTAACGATATCGTGCTTCCCCCGGACCAACTTTCCTCCCTCTTCTCTCCCTTCAACTCCTTCCACCCAACCTTCTCCCCAGCAATGTTTACTAAAAACTACTACGGTATGTACTAGGTAAGGGAAATAACTTTATACAGGCAAATGATTTTCACATTTAACTATGCACCAGCAATTCATTCCATGGTCATTGTGGGTCTACCAAGATTCTCCCATCAACATCAAACTACTTTTACCTTGTGTGTGAGAGGCTGATGGACACCATGGGAGGGAGGGGAAGGGTCGATCCAAGAGGAATGTGTGTTGTTTTCAGCAAGGAACAGTCACCCCTCACCCAGTGGGAGAAAAGCTTGGCAAGTAGCAGCATTGAGACCTGCTTTTCGCACACGTTTCAGGGGCCCTGAGGAGGGTGGGTCTCTGATATCGTCTTAGCCAGGCAAGCGCCATCTGACAAGTTCATCTCAGGTTGACTCCACGAGTCAGATGGTCAAATCTCTAACTTGCTCTTGATCCCATCAGAGTTAAGTAGAGTCAAAAGTAGATTGCACTTACCAAGAAGCCTTTTTTTAAAAATGACACACTGGTGGATGTTGGAAACCCTCTGTACCCTTTCCATTAGAGGAATCCCTTAGAAATCCCTGATTGCTCATTTAACTTTCTTTTTTAAAATGAACATATTTATCCTTGACTATGAACTCCTGCCATAAAAAAAATAAGACAGTAATTTGGTTAGTTGTCTATAAATAATATAGCAAGATCTATTAACCTAATTTCTATATCTAAGTGTTCCCCTTCTAATTGAATGCTTTTCTCTTTCTTTCATTAAAGTCAGCTTCCCGTGACCTTTAAATTCAGTTAGAAAAGTTAATCCTCTGGTTAATCTGGACCAATTGGTTTCTGAAACACCACTCAGTGACAAACCATTATTTCTAGTTCAGCTTTTAATTGGTTGGAATGTTATTGCTGTGCGATCCAGTAGCTGTCAGATTTGCTTGCTAGCCAGCCTGAGCTTTCTGGATATATTCCAAGTCATTAAAGCAACATCTCCTGTTCAAGCTGGGGATATTTATCCTGAACCCAAGCCCACTGCTCTCTGCTGCTCTTATTTAATTAAAGCCTGAGGAATGTTTGAGGGAATACAGATTGGGGAAAAGTAGACGTTGGGGGGGGGGAAGGTCTAAGGTTCAGCTTTTTTATGTTAAATTTTATTTTTGAATTATTAAGTTAAATTGCCATACAAATCACAGCTTAGCACTGATGCTAACTACATGTTTTCTAAGATATTCTATTACTGGTACTTTTGCCTCTGCTTTGAGATTTCCCTTGGACTAGAGTCTAACGAAGCCCAATTATGTCACAGAGTTAAAATAATATTACTCTAATGTCAAACATTCAGATAACGGTTTACAATTATTTTATTTTTCAAAAATATGTTTTTATTGATTTCAGAGAAGAAGGGAGAAGAGAGATAGAAGCATCAGTGATGAGAGATAATCATTGATCAGCTGCCTCCTGTATGTCTCTCACTGGGGATTGAGCTAGCAACCCAGACATGTGCCCTGACCAGGAATTGAAACATGAACTCTGGGCTCAGAGATTGATACTTAACCACAGAGCCACACCAGGCTATTTTTTCTTTACTCTTCATATTAAGCAGTTATTTAGAAGCCCTTCATAGAGCAACATAAATTGACAAGGCCTCAAAATACAAGTTGTTTTGATAGTATAGATTAATTTAACAAAGATTTCTTTATATATATATATAAAATAAATATATATATATTGATATGTTAATGAATTATTTTAAATGAAATTAAATATATATATATATATATATATATATATATATATATATATATATATTGACTTCTTACAGCAAGGAAGAGAAAGAGGGATAGAGAGTTAGAAACATCAATGAGAGAGAATCATCAATCAGCTGCCTCCTGCACACCCCTTACTGGGGATGTGCTTATAACCAAGGTACATGCCCTTGACCAGAATCGAACCCGGACCCTTCAGTCTGCAGGCCGATGCTCTATCCACTGAGCCAAACCGGTTTCGGCAACAAAGATTTCTTTTTCTAAGGGTCCCTATGATATGATGGAAAAATTACAGTCAAATGCACTTTTGGAACCCATTCTATTGCTGGGGAGACAAACCCAACCTTAATCATATCTTTCTTCTGAAGCATCTAATGGAAATGACTGGTAACTTCATTAAAATAGGCAGATGTTTTAACAATCATTTCTGAAGAGAGAAAGATGTACCCAACAGTGCTGAGATGAAAGAAGCACTGACTTAGGATGGCTTTGTGTAAAAACAATTTATTTGACAGGAATATACATTATAATAGTTTGTAATTTCATTTAAAATGATTCATTAACATTGAACTACAGCTGGAAAATAAGATGAGTAGACTCTTGCCTTAAAAATTTACCTTAATGCCGAAACCAGTTTGGCTCAGTGGATAAAGCGTGGATAAAACGTTGGCCTGCGGACTGAAAGGTCCTGGGTTTGATTCCGGTCGGGGGCATGTGACTTAGTTGGGGCACATCCCCAGTGGGGCGGGGGGTAGGTGGCAGCTGGTGGATGTTTCCCTCTCATTGATGTTTATAGCTTTCTATCCCTCTCCCTTCCTTTCTGTAAAAATCAATAAAATATATTTTAAAAATTTTACCTTAAAAACCATTTCCCATATTGGTTACTTCTACTGGTGGGGGGCGAGTGAAGGGGATGATGTTATCAAATACAGAGGGGAAACATTTAGGATGGAAATATCAATTAGGTAGCAAGTCTATATAAGAATAGGTTAAATTTAGGGATATTTGGGGATTAAAAGATATATAACATTGTGTTATTTTTTTTCTGTAACTTTTGAATTTTACTAATTATAAGAATAAATTGCATTGGAATTGAGACAGAAATAGTGGATTCTTAGCTCTTTGCTTAGAGAGGAAGAATTCCTGAACACAACCTATCTGCCAGTTAAAAATCAATTAAGTACCAAGAGAGTCATAAACTGGCCAAGGGCTGAAATCTATTGTAAAACTTCCAGGAAAACTGGAACAAAGAAGAGATGATAATTTCTCACAGTGGAGAGAAACCATTCTTTTAACTAGATCAGATTATTTTTTATTTCCTGGATTTTAAAGACTGACCAGAACAATAAACACTTCCAATAAATTTTAAACCAATCAATGTGACTCCAGGATTAGAGAACTCTGCCATTCTTCTACCTGACAGGTACCAAGGATCAGTGAACTAATAGAAGGCTAGTGTTAGCAGTACTGAATAATGTTCATGAGACATTACCTACTGTGAAACCTCACAAAGATCACGAAATTTCTCTGGGCCTCCATTTTCTTGGTTAGGAATTAATGCTCTGTACAGAGACAGAATTCTTATGGTGACCTTAACAAGCCCACAACACACACATAAACAACATATATACTGTGTGGCCAGATTATTATGATCTCTGAACCCATAATAATTTGGCCACTCAGTGTATATTCTATATAATAAAAGGCTAGTATGCAAATTGTCCCCTCAATCAGAAGTTTGACCAGTAGGCAGGCCTGCCAACTGCCCATATCCCCTTCCCCTGGCCAGGCTGGCTGGAGCCCACCCACGTACGAATCCATGCACCAGGCCTCTAATATATATACTGAGTGGCTGGATTATTATGATCTCTGAATAATCATCATATACATATATGTATAACGTGTGTGTGTGAGTGTGTATAACTTCTCATCCTGGGTGTTAATTTCATTCAAAGATTGATAGTAAATATTACAAAAGGATATTTTTATTCCATCTAAAGTCTCCTTCCTTTATTCCCAAATGAATTGGCCAGTAAAGCTGATTGTCTGTCCATACAATGTACCAATGAAGAGACAATGGCTGAGTTTTATCATAACATGGTACCTTGGTTTATTTTTGTGTCACTTAAAGAAATATTCCACTCTTTACTGATTATGAGATTAATATATGCTCATTGTAGAAAAACTGGAAAAGAAAAAGATCATCCACAATCTTACCACAGAAAGGCATACAATTATTATTTTAGCAGATGTCTTCCAATATTTTTCTATACATTATTTTTATTTTACCTACTTTAGATGTTACTGTAAAAGCAAATTTATATCCACCTTTTAGATGTTAACTTTATAAAATTTTTCGCCATTGAAAAATTGTCTAAACATGAACAGATTATGAGTAGGCATGGGGCAGGAGTATCAAAATAATTAATTTTTGTGTGTGTGTAACATTGTCCTAAGGTGACTGCATTTGTGGGAATGAAGTTGAAAACAGGGAAACAAATAAGAAGGTGCTGCAATCATCCAAGAGGAAGATTAAGATATTGGTATTAGAAGATGAGGGGACATATTAAGGGGAAAGAAACTATTGCTTCAATTTCTCTGGTCAAGTTAAAGCCAGTTGGTGGTATTACTGCACCTACTTCTCATGATGCACAGTTCTGTTTTATCTTTCTCTCTTCTCCTTTCCCTTCTCCTTCTCACTTACCTTATTCTCTATTCTTTTCCCCAAAGTTCCTTGCCCATGCCTAGGTCTACCAGTGATACCTGAGATATGGCTTAACTCTTTAATATTGTTTCAGAATTCAAGACCCTGATGGCCCAATGGGAATAATATATTACAAAAAGTTAGGATTATAATGTAGATGTCACAGCCACTGATTTAATAAAAAATAACAAACCACAAAGCAATCTCCGACACAAACACTAAAAGCCCTAATAAAAGTAAATCCCATTTTTGCTCCTCTATCATTAAGAAGGCCATTCAAGGTAAACAAGTAATGCATAGAAACAGAGACCAAAGGTATGATTATCAGAGGGGAGAGGGAGCAGAAATGAATAAAAAGGTGTAGGAGACTATAATATAGTCAATAATATTGTGATACTTTCGCATGGTGACAGATGATTACTAGAATCAGTGGGGTGATCATACTGTAAGATATAAAAATGTCAAGTCACTATATTGTACACCTGAAACCAATGTAACTAATATAATATTGTATAGCAACTATACTTAAATTTGTAAAAATAATCTTTTAAAAAAGATAAACAATAATAAACCCCAGGGGCGGGGGCAGGGGGAGGACAAACAGTGACTGTAATAACGTGTTTCCCGAAAATAAAACATCCTCCGAAAATAAGACCTACTTCATGGAAAAAAATAATACATCCCCTGAAAATAAGACCTAGAGCATCTTTGGGAGCAAAAATTAATATAAGACACTGTCTTATTTTCGGGGAAACAGGGTAATTACAATCCTTAGCAATCTGATGTGAATTTATGTCTTTCAATAAATAAAGTAAATACTATTGTAAAGAATGATACAGTAGAAAAGATTTGTCATCTCAATAGGATTAGTGGGTGTTGTGATAAACACCTAAGACCAGGAATATTGGATTTTAAAACCCTCCACTCCCCGTGTCTATCATATGGAGATTCTCAATAACTATCTGCTGGAGGAATGGACTATTCACTGCCATAGAAAAGTTTCTGTTATGGAGAGGCAGAAGAAAGGATTGACTAGAATGGTTTGAGGTCAATTTAGCACCATTCCCCAGTTCCTTACAGTCTTCCCTGCATCACAGGGGAGAAGCCTGGGAACTATATTTTCCAGAATTTTTTGCTTACAGGGTTCCAGATTAAGCTCTATCAGTGGGAGGCACTGCCATGAGATTTAGAAAAAGAAAGAGAAGGAAAAATATGCTCTGTGGTGGCTAGTGTGCCAGCATGAGTAGGCAGGACGCATCTCCATGTGTTTTGCCGGCAGCTTCCAAACATCCTCCTAAGAACCAACCATGTTGTGCTGCAGAAAGCTGAAAACATCAGCAGTGAACTTCCCGCAAGTCCTACCCATCTAAATTTTCTGAAAACACGAGTGGTCTTCCTGAGTCTTGCTCTCCAAGTCCTGCCCATCTACCTAATAAAAGAGTACATGTTAATTGACCATACCTTCATTACGCCCACCAGCCAATCGGGAGTGAATATGCAAAATAACCCAACAAAGATGGTGGGTTAATTTGCATACACTGGCGATGAGTGGCCAGGGGTGGGGTGGGACACTTGCCATGGCCACACCACCCCAACCACTCCAGGCCTCTGGGCAGTTTAGGAAGGTGGAAAGGCGGCTCTAGGCTGGAGCAGAAAGGGGGCTCCCGCCAGAACAAAGGTGGTTCTGGCAGCCAGGGAAAGGAAGGTCCATTCTTGCATGAATCTTCATGCATCGGGCTTCTAGTAATTGTATAAGCCTCTAATTCCCTGTGGCAAATCACTGCCTACTCAGACAACCTAAAATGGTTCTTGCTTTTCTGAATGGACAGAGACTGATAAAGCTTAAGGCTTGGGTACAAAAAGTATGGGTTGAATTGGACCCATCACATACTACCTGAGGAACCTTGTACAAATTTCTTCAATACCTGAAAAATCATTTTCCTTATTTATAAAAATAGAGATAAGAAGACATCTGCCTTTCTCATAGGGTTTCATCAAAAGTCTCATCAAGGATTAAATAGTCCAAGTATGTAATAAAAGCACTTAGCACGATGCCTAGGGAAAATAACCTTCCCCCAAAATGTAATTTTATATATAATCATATATATAATCATATATATAATCATACCAGCAATAATGTGCTCAACAGGTAGCTGTTTCTCTTCGGTCCTCATGGCTTAGAATAGGGCTTAGAATAACCACAACTCAGATAATGTCATTGGGCAGGGATAATAAAGGCAGGCGTCTACACCCCCAATTTGAAAAGAATAATCAAGAACTCCGAACAGTACCAATGACCCCGGGCATGACCAGGGATGGATTTGATCACAACTCTCTCCGCTGCCACAAAAACCCTCTGGCTGTATAATAGAACAGAAGCTTGAGTAGTTGCTGGTCAGACCTGAAGTTGGGAAACCCCATTCCTCCAATTATTGCCCTGTGTCCTGGCATCTGCTTGTTGGGAACTTCCTGTATCTCTAGTTTTCTGTGGGTGGGCAGTAAAAATTCAACAGATAGATGGAAGTTGGAGACCCCCTGCATTTGAGAGGATTACTTGAAACAGAATCAGCACCAGATTAAGCCAACTTTATCCTTCAGGAAGAAAAGACCATAATCATGAATTCATTAGGAGCGTCTCCGTGATATTGTAAGGTTGAATAAAATCAGAATACAAATATAAGGTTTAGTAAAGCCAAAATGCAATATTTTATGACAAACATTAAAGCAGAGCTAGGTCCAGAGGGAGGTTTCATCCTGTAGGTACAACATCTCATGATACTCATCTTATGACGACCGCCCTGACCGCTGTGGAATTCTCCCCCTGGGAACTGAGCTGACCACCGCGGAATGCACCTGCCAGGAACAGACCAGCCTAACCTGTAATTATGGGAAAAGACCACGCCCGCCCAGAGGTGCCTCAACAGCAGACAAGGACTTACACAAAGGAATGGGAAGGGGGGGGAGGCAAAGGGGGCTTGCTTGCCTAGAGTATAAAACTCGGGAAGAAACTTAGAATGGGGTCCGAGTTTGGAATGGGCGAGTGCCACTGCACTGGTGCCCCGGCTCGGACCCTAACCCGGGTTAGATTTAATAAAGACTTTCTGCATTTGCATCGGACTTGGCTCCCTGGTGGTCTGTGGGTTCCAGAATTTACCGGGCACAACAATATTAAAGGATTTACAAAACTAAAGAGGAGATGACTGTTTTGGTGTCATGATAGCAACCTTAAATGCTTGAGAGCATTGTGCATTACAGAGAAGCTGGGCAAAGGGTCTGTTGAAACGTGTGCAGAGTGATTTCGCCCAGGTCCCACTGGGGGCCCACAGGTGAGGCAGTGAGACGGCTGCAGTCACGGATCTGCCTAGGAAGGGGCTGCACATCACGCTCACTGGCTTCTGCTCACCGAGAATTCGAGCAAAGCCATCCTGTGTAATTCTTCACTGCGAGTGACACCTCTGAGTCACCAGCTCCATAAGGAAGAGCAACGATGTGAATTACTCCCCGGAGTAAAGCTTACTATGGTTCAGGAAGAGGTGGCAGGGTGGCTCTCTGGGGATGTGCTGGGATGATGAGCTGCCCTTCAGTCCTCCTGGGGGGTTTCTTGCAGGATATATATGCTTTCCCTTGAACCCATGTCATCCAAGATTTCTGAAGGGTCACCTATTTCTTCAACTTATTTCCACTTTCCATTTTCTTTTCTAGTGGAGTTTAAAACCAATTCTCATTAGCCAATTTAGAGACAGCAGCTGTCTCCTATTTCTCCTTTTATTCACATTAGTTGATTGTACAAAGTAGGTAGGATTTCCCCACTCTTCAAAAATGAAGCTCCAAAAATGTTATTTGGCTAATGTAACACCCCCCCATACACACACACACACACACACACACACACACACACACACACACAGAGATCCAGTGTTCTGGTCATCAAGATCTAACAGGGATAGAGCCACACCAGGCATCACTGGCTGATTGTGTTCAGATGGAAAGCTCAGGCACAGGAAAAGCATCCTGCGGTGTGAGGGGAAGCTGTGTAGATTATTTACACAGGTGGCTCATAGGCTGAGAACCCTGCTAGGTGAATGAAAGAGGTTTTAAGTCTTCACATCCAGAAATCCTAGCCCTGGATAGGACCAAGGTGGCCCTTTGCTATAAAACCCTCTAAACAAGGCTGTATTGGATGTTTTCTTGAAAACTCAAACTGTGGCTTTCTTTCTGATTGGCCTACAAAGGCCCTCAGGAGGCTGGGAAGGAGAAAGAGAGTCTGATCCAGCTAAAATTCCAAGAAAATAAAGCCTACATTCTCCAAAATGGGACTCCATAACTAAGGTCAACAGAAGGAAAAACAGAAGCAGCAAATTGTTATCATTACATGATCACCATCAGTCTAGCAAAAAGTCATGAGCTAATTTCATGTATTTCTGAAAAAGTAGTCTTCTTATTTACCACTTTTCTGTTAAAGAAGAGATTTAAAAATTTATCCACAGCGTCAAATTTGCTTAAACATTAAATATTCAAATATAATAAAGAATAATACCTAGGGTTTTAAAACATGTAGTATTCATACCTACTGTTATATCTTACACACACACACACACACACACACACACCTACTTGAATGTGCTTGATTGGGGCATTGACAGTTCACTTGTTATATGCCAGCTACTGGCCTGAGCCTTTCTTTTTCTTTTTTAAATTATTTCTTACAGAGTGGAAGAGAGAGGGGTAGAGAGTTAGAAACATCGATGAGAGAGAGAGTCATCGATCAGTTGCCTCTTGCACACACCCTACTGGGGATATGCCCGCAACCAAGGTACATGCCCTTGACCGGAATCGAACCCGGGACCTTTCAGTCCGCAGGCCAATGCTCTATCCACTAAGCCAAACCAGTTTTGGCTGGCCTGAGCCTTTCAATGAATTATTGAAGTTAATCTTCACACAAAAAAACAGGATTATTATCCCCATTTTACAGATGAAAACACAAAATCTTAAAGGTATTTAATAACTTACACAAGGTTGCACCACTACAACTTAATAGAATCAGGACTAGAATCTAAGCAATTTGATTCTAGAACATGCACTCTTAACTACTATCACACTGCTTCCAAGAATGAAGAATGTTTTCTGTGGCGCCAGCTTCTAGGCTCCTATAAAAATGGTGGCTAAGCCTTTTAGTTGTGAAACAGTAGTTCCTCTTCCTCAACCAACTGAGACTTGCTGTTGGCCAGGCCCTTCAATCTCCCACCATCCAGCATATGTGTTGTCTCATGGGCACAGGCCCTGCTCCTTCTTCGCCACCCAGCCTTGATGAGTGTAAATATCCAGGTCAAACCAATGACTCTTGAAGTAAGACAGGTGGGACCATATCAAAACACCTTTCAGGGAGGGAATTGCAAGCCTTACAAGGAAGCATATCTGCCCAAATGTCTTTGAAATACATGCACTACTTTGTAAATTATCATGCCACCAGACCCAGAAGTTGCAATAATAAGCTCTTTATAATAATTTATTTTGTCTTCAATCTAAGTTAATGAGGACCATATCACCTTTCTCTCTCCACCCCTACCCAAACCACCACCCCCGGAGCAACATGCTGTCAGTCTACACTTGGAAATAACAGTGTCTTTTATTTGTGAGAATATTTCAAGATTATAAAGTATTTCCATATCTATTTCTAACTTAATTTTCACAAAAACTGCAAGCTTATCCCCAATGTCCCCATTTACAGAAAAGTGCATTGCAGTTCTGAGTTGCCTTGGCTCAAGGTCATGCAGATATGGCAAATTTGACACCTAAAACCCAAGTTTCCATCACAAAATCTAAGTGTGCGTTGCTATTATGAGGTTACTTAAGGTAGAATTTCACCTTCATTTATTTTCATTCCCAGAGGTAAATGTCCACAATGGTGTATATCCTACATACTTTCTCACATTCTCCGTCTGGCTTTTAAGTAGGTAATAACCACCTAATCAACCCTTGATGACTTGAGCTTACATAATCCCTTCTGGCTACAGGCATCCTCTCTCATCATCTAAATAACTTGGAGATTATTTTTGACATTTATAATCAGGATTCAGCAAATTTGTACCAACAAACAACTTTTAAGAAATCGAATAGCAGCTAGTTTAGTGTTATTGTAGCCACAGCACTGGATTAAAAAGGTGGAAAATGAACCCCCACGAGTGTACATTTGGGCAAGTCACTGCTTTTCTCTGAGCTCAGTTTTCACAAATGAAATGCCAGGGCATCGGATTAGCATTAGGTCATCTCTAAGCTCTCATATTTTATGTGTGTTTCAAGCTGTGATCTAAAGGAAAGTTGTGAATGTGGAGGCAACAGGAGGCCATAGGGTTCTCAGTGTAAGATTCTTCTTAGGGCCCTGCATATGCAAGTCACCCAGGATTTATTTAGACTGCATTCATCTTTGACAATATCTTTTCTTTTTCAACAGGCACATTTTTTTTTCTCTTGCTGTTTTCAAAAACTTCTGAAATTGTTATCCTTTGCAAACCTGGCCTCACCGGGGAAGACTGAGGTCACTTGAGATTTTGACCCGCATTCTATTTCCACAAGGATAAGATGAGAATTCCAGAGAAGGGTGTCAGCATCCTTCTCGAAATGGGTACATTACTATCACTAGTAAGTTCTTCCTTGTATATCACCCATGCCTATCCAGTTTGGTAACTAGGACTCCTATCCACAGTCTGTTTTTTGTTTTTGTTCTTACATTGATGTCTAGATTTCTTTAAACTTCCAGCCAATTCTTAAAAACAAAAATGTTCTTGAATCCATGCATAGTCACCTTGTGTGGGACGTGGGGAATCATATTGCTTGAAAGAGTTTCTTCCTTTTGAGTTTCTTTCTGCTCAGGGGTAACATGACTTTTGGGTGGAGATAACAACGTAACACAAATCTCTACGTGTCTGAGATATTGTATCTTTCTTGGCATTGTGGTTGCCCTTCCTCCAGTCCCCTTTCAGGCTGTACATGATGAGGAGATAAGGTTTTGGTAGGGCCTGAAACACCTGGGCAAGAGCTATGATGAAGCTTTTTCCTCAGCGGGGGAAATGGAGTCCGGGACTCCCACAGCATCTGGATTCTCAAGCTTTCAACAATGCTCCATCAGCATGGGCCAGAAACAACAGACTATTTGTATTTCACCTAAACGTAACATAAAAATTTTAAAATTCTACTGTGGTACAACTAAAATATGGAACTCAAGGATGTTCTGAAGTGCCACCTGGAGGTTTTCCATGTAAATTCTATGTGATGTTTAGAATTATCATAAAAACAGTGGGTCCTTGCTGCTTTTCTCTCTCCGAAAAGGCTATGGAAGGACATGGGGGAAATTCAGGTGGACAGTTTGGAAAAAAATGAATTTTAGAGAAGTAGATGGATTCAAGGTGTACACAAATCCCACAAAGATCTGTTTATGGACCATCTACATTTATCTAACCTTGGGTGCCCAGTGGGAAGATCAGAACTGGGCCAAAAAGGGCTCACTGGGCTGAGTGGTAACTAACTCAGACAGCCCTGAGGGTACAGACCTCTCATGTGGTAATTTCAGGCCTTCCTCAGCCTCACTAAGGAGGGAGAGAACAAGGTACCCACCAGGACCGAACACCGTAGCACCATTCCAGACAAAATTCCCACACGTATCTCCTTAGGCAAGTCTGGACCAATTTTAAGCAGAAAAAAAAAAAGTATTTACAATGATACCATATTCTCCTCTACCTCAACCTATAATATTTAAAGTGATAATGCTTGAAACAGTACATTAAGAGAAATAATTAGGAAATATGTTACAAAAATGGAAAAAAGAATAATTTCAAGATAATAAAATATAAATTAGGAGCTAGTGTCTCCAATTTCACAGAGAAAAGGAATTCCCCCTATTCAGTGGTCTCCAGAAACTTATTTCCAGTGTTTTTCACAGAGCTGTCTCTGGACAACTTTCTTTCTCAAGAAATTAAGACCTGGACCTACCTGATTTGGCTCAGTGGATAGAGCATTGGCCTGCGGACTGAAGGGTCCCAGGTTCAATTCCAGTCAAGGGCACATGCCTGGGTTGCGGACACAATCCCCAATAGGGGGTGTGCAGGGGGCAGCTGAACAATGATTCTCTCTCATCATTGATGTTTCTATCTTTCTCTCCCTCTCCCTTCCCCTCTGAAATCCATAAAATTTAAAAAAGAAATGAAGACCTGTCTTGAAAACTCAACTTAGCAATTACTAGCACTGCCCTCTTTCCTGATGCAGCACACAGTCAAAGGAATGTATAAAAATACTCTGCTGTTGTTTTTATTTGTTTCTTCCACTCTGTAAACTCAGACATACAGTGTGATCACCCTCAGGGCTCATTTTGCAAGATTCCCTATGAAGAATTTCAATCTCTTTCACAAATTCTTGTGATACTAATTAACCCTATAAGGTACCTAGGCAAAATAACCAATGCTTTGTCAGGGCACCCCACTTTAAAGTATAATTAGCTCCTCAAATGAGACACAACATTGAACCCAGTTTTAGATTCAAGCATCAGCCATCCCCCCCTTTGAAGAAGATAAGGTCTCTCTTTTCTTATTCATAGTCTGTGTCCATCGGCCAATTATTCTTCCTCACCTTCCTTACTTTCCCTCCAGGCTCTGATCAGTCACAGTTATCTATTATTTGCTGTCTGTGTCCCCTTCAGCCCCACTTCAATTCTAGAGTCAAAAATCATGGCTCTGACGTGTTACCTTGGAACAAGGTGCCTGCTCTAATTTTAAGGCTACACTGTTCCCCAGAAGCCAATTAAGAAAAATAATTAGGAAATATTGTACAAAAAGGAAGAAAGAGTAATTTTAAAATATTAAAATATAGATTAGGAGCTAGTGTCTCCAATTTCATAGAGAAATAGATGCAAGATCATGGATTGTAAAGACCATTTCTTTCATGATACCTGATTTAGAAAATAACCATATCTAGGGCTCTTCACCTGAATTCCCAAGGGTGGGCCGTAGAAAAATTTGGGATTCCCATAATTTTATACAAAATTATATTTATGGCTGTACATTTGCATTTTTTTTCTGAGGAAAGAACACTTAAACATCATCAAATTTTCACAGTTGTCTATGACACTCCTGAGATTAAGAACCTCTGAAATAAAGAGTTTGTATGACTGATTCCTCTTGTTTTATGCTTGAGGAAATAGAATGTGGGTCAAAATCACAAGCCACCTCAGTCTTCCCCCATGAGGCCAGGTTTCCTGAAGGAATAACAACTTAGGTGGGATTTAAAAAAAAAAAAAAAAAAAAAAAAAAAACAAGAGAAAAAATGTGCCTTTTGAAAAAGAAAAGATATTGTCAAAGATGGATGTAGTGTAAATAAATCCTGGGTAACTTCCCTAAGTAGGGCCCTGAGATGAGCCTTACCCTGAGAACCCTGTGGCTCTCAGTCTCGTTTTTAGTGTGGCACCCATAGGTAATCTCTTTCCTTCTGCCTTCCTTCCTTTACAAAAAACAAACTTTTGTTCAACGTGCGGCACAAATCAGTCCAACTCTATAGATGCAAAGTACCTCCTCTCTAGCTCTCTCTCCTCTTCTGACTATAAACCATTTCCCTCCATATGTTTAGGTGTCATAGCATTACATCCACAAGTCTTAGGTAGCTAGTCTGATGCTTTATTAGTCATGTTATGGCAATCCCATCAGCAGCACCAATATTACAAGCTAACAGCAGTTAGTACTTCTGAGTGCATGCTCCCAAGCTCAGCACTTTGTGTGCATTATCTCATTTAATTACAAACAGTCCTGTTAGCATGTATTACTACCAACTTCATTCCACAGATGGGAAACCTGATATTAAGAAAGGTTAAGGTGTGTGTTCAGGGTCACGCAGGTGGTGTGAAAAAGCTGGGATTCAGGCCTGACTCCAAAACCCACTGTATTCTCAACCACAGCTCTACAAAGCCACCCACCCTCAGACAACGAAACTCACATGGAGTCTCCTCACGTCGCAAAGCAATTTCTCCAAAGTATGAATTTCACAGGTGTGCTGCAAAAGATGCTACCAGGATCAATACTTGAAAATGCAAATGCAATCATTATATTATGTTCACCTCAGAACACAAAAGCTTGATTGCATAAAAATGCTGCTTTTATTAGTAAACAGGGGAAGGTTGAAACAGTCTTGCAATTTCTGTTTGGCTTTATCACTACTGGTTTAGAGTATGAAAATTTGATCAAAGCACCTTCTTAAGAATTCAGTTTCATTTATATTTTCAGTCCCCAAACATAAATCTGACGATGGTTCATATCAGGGACATTAAGAACACTTGTATAAAAATGGTATTGAATTGTTGCATTGTAATCCTCTTTTTTGTTTTATCCAGTAGAATATGAGGGGGAAATATAGTTAAGTGACTCTAGAAGTCCTAGCTCAGCAAAATGCCATAAAACAAAATATCTCAATCTGATATCTGATATCAAGTAGTCAGGAATTACATTTTCCATAAAAGCATCTCTCTTGAGTTAATAATACCCAAACAAGAAGAGGTACAAGATTATAATTTATGATGCGTGCCACTTAGAGAAACAAGAGAAACCTTTTCTTCCCTTACTTTGATGTTGTCAAAACAAGTCATAGCCCTACTTGCTGGTCTCCCACACCTCATGAGGTGGGAGATTTGATGGGGGAAGATGCATCCAAATTTTATTGGCCATTAGAAGAAAAGATACGCGTTATAAGAACTCTCCTCTCCATTCTCTGGGTAGAACATTTCCTAAACTTCTCTTTGAAAGAATCTAGTGATGACTCCAGGAATGGTTTAAAAAACAAGACTGCTAGGCCACGCTGGGCCTGAGCATGGCCTGGCTCAAGGGAGCCTCTGATCTCCTTGGTATTCCTTCTCAACTCAAGTCACCAGCACCAAGAGTCAGGCAGATCAGCTGCACCCTCGCCTCGGCAGCATCGGGAAGGATTTTTCTGAGAGCTGTTGCAATCAGGGACCATGGAAATCAGGCGCAGGCACATCAGTCAGGGGAAACAGCTTTGAACACCCTGGTGTATTTGGCAGTTTCTAATTGGGAAGCAGACGTTGCCTACCGACTGCTTGTCTGTTCACCTGATCTGTGGCAGTGCTCACTCTAATCTGGCCCGGTGGGAAATTACTATCACCTTGGCTGGAAACCAGTCAGAACCGGAGAAGTCGCCATATGGTGTGAATCCGGGTTTGTGGGGAGGTGTGGGGACAGCACCCTTTGCGGCTGTGCCCACCGAAGGAGCGGGTTCTCACTGAGTCACAGCTGGGGAGAGAAGCATGCTGCTCACTGACAGGAGGTGAACTGCATTTTTTAAAAGACCCGTGTCAGCTATGTACACATATAATACCTTAATAAAAAAGAAACATTAAAAAAAATACCAGAGTCAGGTATGAAGAAGGTGATTTGGAAGGGAAATGCTGGGGGCATTTCTGCTATATTGATAAACTAATAGGGCATTTAACATGGGAGGTAGGAAGTTAAACTAAGGTGGAAAACCAACAGCAGAACAGAGTGTACTGTCCAGGTGAAGGTATCTGCCAGTCAGTGGCACTTGAGAGGGTACCAGGAATGTAGGAAGCTGGAGACACAGACAAAAAGACATTCACTAATGTGTTATTATAGCCACAGGGGAAATGAGCCTAGAGAGGTAGGACTCATGGAGAGAAGAAGAGCATCAAATATAGATCCTCTGGGTGGACAGCACCATTTAGGAGGTCTGAAGTTGAAGCGTAAAAGCAATTAGTGAGAGAGATTGAGGGGTAACTAAGGAACATAAACCAGAGGATATCACGTCATGAATCCTGAGGCAAGAGACACTACAAGTAGAAGGGTTAAACGTTATCAAATTTTGCTGAGAGGTCAAGGATAACAGAAAAAAAAATAAGATGTGGAATTTGACAATTGCAAGGTAACGCAAAAGAATACTGTGAATACAACACTGAAGCTGAAGCCAGGTTTTATAGTCAGGAAGTGAATGGCTACTGAAGGAGAGAAAGCATAAAGATTTCTCTTTCAGAAAGTCAGATGTTCTAGAAAACACAAACCACGTTCATGATCTACTCACTCACCAGGAATTCCAACTGCTGCACATTTACTAAAATAATAAGTCATTTTGTTTTAAGACATCTTAGGAACTTTTTAGCTGTACATTTCAAAATCAGCCTTTCTCCCACCAAATTAATCAATTCCCTGTTTGCGCCACACTTATTCTCTGTGGTCCGGACCAGGCGTGGAAATCGACCCTTTTCTAAGGTCAACGGCAGCACTTGGTTCGGCTCCCTCCTTGCCCGTCAACACTGCCCTTCCAGAATTGACTGAAAACAATTCCCCTGCCAGGAAAATTTGCCAGTTCTATTTATTGATTTCAGGGAGCTGTGACAAACAGCCAGGATACCGAGGGTGGTAAATTGTCAGAATATAGTGTGTTCCCTGAAGCTCTCAATTGACTTAGGCCGACACTGTGAAATCGCCATCATCCGGTGGTTGTTAGGGTACACCAAATCTGCCTTTCAGTTGATTCTCTGGAGGCGCACCTAACTTCAAGCTTAATTTCACATTAATTTTATTCTACATAAATAGCCAGTTGCGTGCATGTGCTGTGTGTAATGCCGGGTTACAAAGTTTGGGAGCCGTTCCATTGATAGTATGGCCCCTCGGATATCAGAAATGCATTCCATTAAGACAGCTGTTACATATCAGACTAACAACCACATCCTCTGCTATCTGCATTGTTTCCTCTGCTATGTGTTTGCTCTTTCAGAACCAGTCATCTACAGTTAAATCACAGGGGGGAAATGGTGTAAGGTTGTCCATAGGAGCAGCGAGTTGGCCTCTCAGAGCCAAGCCTTCACTTTCTTCTACGAGTCTCTCCATCCTGAGTCCTGGGCCTCAGGACTTTCGTTCAGCCTGGGCACCCCGTTTTGATGGGGCTTAAGAGTTGAGCTCAGCCAAAACTGGTTTGGCTCAGCGGTAGAGCATCGGTCTGGGGACTAAAAGGTCCCAGGTTCGATTCCGGTCAAGGGCATGTACATTGGTTTCGGGCACATCTCCAGTAGGGGGTGTGCAAGAGGCAGCTGGCCGATGTTTCTCTCTCATCGACATTTTTAGCTCTCTATCTCTCTCCCTTCCTCTCTGTAAAATATCAATAAAATACATATTTTTTAAAAAGAGCTGAGCTCATATTGAATGAGCTGGAGAAGATGATGAAGGTAGTGCCAGTTTATTAATTTGCCACGAGAAGTCTAACATCACAGCGGGTCAGGAATTCAGCACAGCTCTTTAGCGCCTTCTCCTGTAGGAAAATCTAGCTGGTGAAGAGCAGAAGACACACAGCCTCAGCTGGACCTGGCCTTCACATCTTTTCTCCACTCACTGGCTGCCTCGTCCTGGTCAGTTCTACCCTCTGTGCTATAGAGTCCGGCAAGGTGCAATTGGCATAGTAGTAGAGTCTTTCTCATGAGGCTGTAGCATAAACTGGTTTCTAAAATTCTGCCGCATACCAAAAACTATATTTTATGCCAATCTGACAAAAAAAATAGGTATAATTTTGATTCATTCACACCAGACGGCTATTGTGGTGGCTGTTGTCTTTTTTTTTTTTACTTAACAATCTAAGGGAAAAGAGGTCAGGGCCCCTGACTAAACAGCGAGGTATCCATGTTTTAAAAATTCTTGAAGCATTCCAGTTGAAAATCGCTGGACTATAGTGAAGATTAAACGAAGAAATCCATGTAAAATGTTTATCACAATGATAAGGAAATGCTGAAAGAGTATTTGCTACTATTGCTATGTGGAACGATGAATCATGATCCGATTATTTGGTGGCCACGGAGTCAGAGAAACCCTGGTTTGATGAAGAATCTTACCCCATCAGTATTTGCATCTGGGCTACTTGTCATGCATGGGAAGAAGCTCCTTTACCCAGGGCTGTAAAATTATCCTTTTATATTTTAATCTAGCATTTTATGGTTTTATTTTCACACAGAAATCCTTGCTCCCTCTAAAATACATTTTGCTTAAGGAGTCAGCTTTACATTTTTCTTAAATGGTTATTCAGTCATCCCATTTTATTATATTTTTATTTTTTCTATTTTCTCCTTTGAAGCATAAAGTTCTGGGAGTGGGGACATACTTTCACACCAAATTTGCTCTTTGGTGGTATGAAATTCTTTGGTACAAATTCTATCTCTATACCCCCTTTTTTTTATAAAAAATATTTTTATTGATTTTAGGGAGAGGAAGGGAGGAGAAATAGAAACATCAATATTGATTGGCCGCCTCCTGCACAACCCCCATTGAAATCAAGCCCCCAACCCAGGCATGTGCCCTGACTGGGAATCAAATTGGTGGCATCCTGATGCATAGGTCAACAATCACCTACTGAGCAACACCAGCCAAACTATCTTTATACTTTTTAAGTGATGCACATATGGTGACAGTTTGGGGTCATTTTGCAAATCAATGCAATGAAATTTTCTTAGAAAGGCTGAGAACATTCTATGGGGATGTCCCGCTAGTTAAAGACCATTAGTTCAGCACCACGCCTGCCATGTTGCCCTTCTCCCCTGATGAGGGGCTTATTTCAACAGGTGGCTGCTTGGTCCCAGGAAAGGAAGAAAAGGTCAAGCGCCAAACATCTGAGTTCTGACTCCAGATAAAGTCTTTAATCTTTGAGCTTTAGACTTCTCATTAGTACATTGTGCAAAATAATAGCTGTCATTTTTCTCTCAGGATTGTATAAGGACAGAATAATATATAGAAGAGTGGTAGTGCTCTCCAACTTTCAGGTATTGGGCATGGCATGAGGCTTAAGGGATCCCTTGGCCCAACAAAGGGAGGTACCTCTTGATTGCCTTGAAGGGACCTTGGGAGTTGTGGGGAAGGGAATCTACCTGGGAAATCAAAGATTATTTTTGGAAAATTGTGAACAACAATATTGGTATAACTTACAGGAAGTATGAATGACCTCATCAGCACCCTTGATTCGAAATGACCATGGCTATTTGACCGTCTGCAGTGTTGGTGCAGGAGGGCACTGTGTGGTAATTGCAGATGACATAAGTAACTTGCAAATTCATGGAACCGTGGCAGTTCCAAACTGCATCTTTGCTTCTCTTTCCTACAAACAACCCTCTACTCTGCAATTTACACACACACACATACACACACACACACACACACACACACACACACACAGAGAGAGAGAGAGAGAGAGAGAGAGAGAGAGAGAACAGGTGGTGGGCAGGACTGGGCCTGCAGGGTAGGTTTTGCTGACCCTGCTTTAGGGTTCTCACTAGATGGTCACTCCAGAGATCACTGAGGGTCCGGAGGGAAGATTCCTGAGGCTGCTGCTGATCTGGACTATCACTCTGTAGCTTAGTTTAGCCCTTGTGGGCATTCTGGTCAATCTTGATCTGAAAATGACCCCTTTGGGAGGAAGGGAGAGGAGCTCCTTACAAAGTTCCCTGTGAATTCCCTTAAGAATTAGGATTACTGTCCCTGGGTTCTCTGTCTTACACATTGTCAATGTCATTGACATAAAAAGAAGAACTAGAAAGTATTGCCTGCTGGTTTCTTGCAATGCTCTGAATGTTTTTAAGGCCACCTCATTTGGATTTTTACATTCAGAATGAAAATCACAAAATCATAGTTACAACCCTGAGATGGCACCTTCTTTCCAGACAGACCCCTGTATACATAACAGGTTGTGGATTAGACCTGGGGTTCCTTATTTTCATTTATTCGTTTGCTTAGGGGGCGGGCGGGGAGGTGTATATTTTTAAGAGATACTAGAAATACACACACACACACACACACACACACACACACACATACACACACACAAATCTTAACGTTATACCTCAGGCTACTAAACTACATGCTGGTGTGAAAATGTGATACTCTGTATGATTTGTTTGATCACACTACTCTCTGATGCCATATCAAATTTTTCCAGCATGACCTTTCCTAATATTCTGCTGGCTCTTTCATTGGGATTTAAATGAAAGGGCAGGGCATTTTGCATGAATATAGAAGTGGAGTAGGAACTGTATGAATCCAGTGAAGCAAAAGAAACTCCAGGCAACTAATGGCACTAGTTGAATCCAGTTGCTCTCAGGAAACTTACTGTCCTGCACCGCACAGCAAACCCCTGGGAAATGCACTGTTAATCAACTGTAGGAGAAAAGAGTGCTATAAAGAATCAAGGGAGCCCTAGCCAGTTTGGCTCAGTGGATAGAATGTCGGCCTTCAGACTGATGGGTCCCAGGTTCGATTCTAGCCAAGGGCACATGCCTAGGTTGTGGGCTCAACGCAGGAGGCAACCCATCAATGATCTCATCATTGATGTTTCTATCTCTCTATCTCTCTCCCTTTCTCTCTAAAATCAATAAAAATATATTTTTTTTTAAAAAAAGAATCAAGGGAAACAAGAATGGTCATATATTGAAAGCAAACTTTGATCAGAATACCGTTTCTGATTTCAATGTCCAGAGTACAGACTTGAATAGTTAGTAATGATATGTGTACATGTGACCTAGCCCATCTTAAAAAAAAAAAATCCTTCCTCCTGCAAAACTACCCCTTCATACACACACCAGCAAGAATCCTGCATTTTTCAACTTCTAAAGTAAAATGAAACATGCCTAGGAATTTTCATAGTTATTTAAATCTAGATTAGAGTCAGCTCCAAAGAGCCACAGGACCAATTGTCAAAGCTGGACACATGCTACACGTCCTATCTTTTCTTTTGAAGTTCCTAGTGATTTTGCCCACTCCCCCCTCTATTTTTTGTTTCCTTTTTTACTAGTAAGTTGGTTTACTTTGAAAAATTTTAAATTATGAAAATGTTAAAAAATATGACATTACATTCCACCATCCCAATATAACACATATTGTTTTCCTTCTATTATAAAACATGTAAATATTGCAACTCTAAGTTCCCTTTTCACTGTCCTAGAAGCAGCACTGTCATGAGTGTATAATCTTCAATTCCATTTTTTGTTCCTTTCATACATAAATGAATCCACAAAGTCTACAGTGTTATTTTATAGATTTATATTTGAATAAATGGAATGGTTCTGTATGTATCATTCTGCATCTTGCTTTTTTCTCAGTCAATACTATGTTTTTGATCATTTCATATGTATCTTCTTTCTTTTTTTAAAACTGCCTATTACTCACACTATTCTATCAGATTCTTCTCTCTGCAGGACCAGTGAGAAGCAGAACCATGCCTCCCCAGACCCCTAGTTTCCTGAGGCCTCCACAAAACAATACCCAGCCCCTCTCAATTTTAAGGGTTTAACTACCAATCACCATAGGAAAACAGAAAATACAGGAAATATGACAAATTATGGAATTTCAGAAATCTTAGTTTAGAAAATATAACCCCACACTATAATTCCAAACATCCCAACCAAATCAAGAAGGCAGCTGGAAACCTCACTGGTGTCCTGTTCTGCTTTTGTTTCTGAAGGTGGAACGTAGTAATCCTCTTCCTTCCCTTTGACCAAAGAGAGAATTCCAGCTGGCCCCTCTTCCTATACCACGGCTCAGCCTAGACTCCTATGAGAGCAGGAAAGACACAAGAAAGTGATCCTTTATTTCATGCAGGTGAGTGCTCTTGGTGGGACTCCAGACCAGACAGAACCCATTTCATAGAAAGGGTTAGCTTTAAAGAAGACAGGCTAGTTAAGAGGTTTAGGTTCAAGATCCAACTGCCTACGTTTTAAATGCTGGCAGTTCTTTGGACTTGAATACGTTTCTTTACCTCTAGAAGTAATTTTTGCTCATCTCTAAAATGAGAATAATAATGGTTGTTTGAGGATTAAGAGCTAATCTAATGAATATTTGGTGTTAGAAGCTATTATTTTTGTTATTGTTATTTGAGGTCCTGCACACTAATGGTCCCCACATTGATTCACAGTCAATGAAGAGAAATGAGCCTTCCACCTCTTCCTGAAAACTTGTCATTCACATGCAGTCAATATTTGGTGTTATCTAGTGATATTCAGTTTTAAGGGCAAGCTGAGCTAAAAATCCATATATGAATTAGGTTCAAAAGTTGATATCTCAATTACGTGCAACCCCATGAATTTTCAGGATTAAAAAACCAGCGTCATTACTTTCAAGAAGTTTTGTGAATTCACATCAGAATACCAACTAAGGAGTCAATACTTCAGTAATAGTGAAGCCTGAGAAAGTGGCCCCTAAGGAGTGTCCTGAGGGCGAGGTGAGGCAGTTATCTGAGCCAGTTATCTGAGCCAGTTATTTATTGGCCGTGAAGACAACGGTCAACCAAGAAGACGTTTATTAGAGGCTGTGATTGTTTTACCAAATCGGGTCCACTTGTGTGGAGTTGTAGAGTTACTCACAAAAGTAGGATGATTAGGGAAAGTGGGGAGAGTTGGGGAGAAGGAGATTGAGGAAGACTTTATATGCATAATCTGCATAACCCAAGGACTCAGACAATAGAGCGGCGGTAAAGGCCTAGGGGTGGGGTGAGGGTGGGGGTGGGTGGAAGGGGTCACTGGGGAGAAAAGAGGACATCTGCAACACTTTCAACAATAAAGATACTTTTTTTAAAAAATGTAGGAGGATTAAAATAATCAGTGGGCCATTTTACATGATATAGAAAAGTATTTGCTATGCCTTTTCTTTATAGGAAGAGTTCCTAGGATAAAATTATAGTGAATAGCTTCTATGAATTTTTAGGAGTTTGAATTCTTGTGGAGTTTCCAAGTGAAGAAACTCTTCTCTGCCAATAATGAACAACTTTGTCAATAATCTTTTTGTGTAACTCTGAAGCTCCAAAAAAAAAAAAAATCCTGTAAACAAAATCAAAGTCTATGTGTAAGAGGAAATAAAAGGTAGGAGTTCTAAAGCAAAACAGAAAAAGAAAAGCTAAAGGGCCAATTACAACTTGAAATGTTTTAAGCAAATGGAAATCCCAGAAAAAAATCCCTGCTGTAGCAGCACATGGGTTAGGATTCAGGAGAACATTTAAGGAAAATTCTATTACCCCTCCTGAGAACAAACACACTTTGAGAGTCAAAGATTTGCCTCAGTTGTGTTCAATACACATCCTAGAACTTGAACTGGATTGCTATGGAAAACACAGAGATGGGTAAAGTATTATGTAGGGGTTCTCAGAGGCACGATCGATGTTCACCTATTGTTCACACACATCTCAGGAAATCACTTAATTGACTAGTTTTTAAAAACTCTGAAGACCAAAGCCATACCCAATGTTTTTATCAGTGTCTAGACATAGAAAACTGAACCCCCCAAAATTGTCTTCAGTAGCATTCCAGATTTCACTGCACCATATATGATTTTATTTAAATACACAAATAACTCTTTTTAACTCCCTAATAAGAAAAAAACACATAACCTTTAAGATTGATTAGGTAAGATCATGCTAGACTCCTGTTCTAGCCAGATATTTAGGTGGGGCTCTAACTCTACCTGAGGTGGTTGTTGAACACATTTGTGCTCCTACCTGTGGATCAAAATGCTTATGGTAGGTAATATTGTGGTATAACTACCAGGATTGTAAACAGACCTCATCCAGGTGATTCATGAACCATTTGCAACAAGAACACATTCCTCCTTTAAGGAAGATTTTGATCTTGAAGTTGCTTCCTGAATTCATGATTGCATCATTTTTGTCTGATTTGCAATCTCTCTGTTAGCAGCGTATTTACCTTAGGTGTTCCTCACCACCATCGAGCCTGCTGGTCATATCCAGATGGACTTAAAGACCATTTTAAAATTGTGATCTGATAAGACACTTGGTCTACCTGTTGCAGAAAATTTTGACACTGCTCCGATTAGGGTTGATTTTGTTTTAATCCTTTTTAAAGGTGTTATCGTGGTTTGGGATTATTATCTCAGTATTAACCAGTCTCAAGCATTTTATAGAATCAAGCCTATAAATAGGAGATTAAGTTTCTTCCAGCAAAAGACTCATCTTCCTCCCTTAACTAGTAAAACATTCCATTTTGATGTGACTCAACTTTGAAAGAAAGGTTGCCTCCCATAATAAAAAATTTTTACCACAATGTGGAGTAAAATGCATACTTATTATAAAACTCATAATAAAAACAAATCTTGCACATGAAGGAATTGAGTGAATTTGAACCACAGGACAAAAAAATAAAAAGGCTGATTACACATTTGCTAAATATTAATTCTCTACTGAGCCATGAAATGGAACAAAGTTCTAAAGATAAATATTAATGGGAGTTGCTGCCAATACATCCAAGAGAATGCATTATAATAGTAAACATATCAAGTGATAATTTCTTTTCCTTGGAATTAAAATAAGCTAAAACTTCCTTTTAAGAGCAAATCCTATACCAGTTTGAATTAATATAACCCCTGTACAAATGTTTTCCTTTAAACATTGATTATTTGGGACCTAAAAAGTCTTCCTAACCTTCTGGTCTTTTGAGAAAGCTCCATGCAAGGTCCTTGCCAAATGCCTGCACTTTTACTTAGTTTTGATGAACATCTTGGTAGCTATAATAGAAAATCTTGTTCCTAGACTTCTCTGTGCCACTCCATGACATCATTTTAGATAAGTTCTTTAAAAGAACAATGAAAAGGATGTTTAAGATTATAACATTTAAACAGATTCATCACTCTCCTTCTTGATATAGCCACACACAAAAATTAACTCACACTTCTAGAGATAATTACTAAATTTATATATTCATAGAAAACCAGCATACAAGTAGATGATATCACAATTTGATATTTATGAAATGCCAGTCTTCCATAAATATCGAAAATCAGCAATTATCACTGGAGTTGTTTATTAACATTTGGAAGGAAATAAATAACAAATGGGCTCACTAGTCATTAAAATTCCTCAATAATATCACAACTGTCCCCGTCTCAAAATAGTCCCATGTAATATCCAGGTTTTGACTCCAGAGCCACTTATTCTAGTACGCTTACATTTAAAATAATCCTTGCTAATACATTCTCATTGGCCTTTTCCTTATATTTTCTTAGATGTTAGCCCATTTTCATTTGTGTGTGTGTTATGTGTTTATACAAAGCACAATTTTATTTGCTATCAAAAACCTATTCTATTAGCCAGAAATGGTGGTGAAATACAAAGATGAAATTAGTGTGGATCTTTTCCATAACTGTATGTGTCCATATGTATATGTGTTCACCCAGCTAGTCTTTTTGCTCTTGATCAACAGCAGCACCAGGTTTGAATGTATGGGCGAAGTGATCTTCAGGCACCCATCAGCTCCTGTGAACAAACCTCAGGTGCCAATGGGCACGTTTACTCATTCACAATTTTAAGGAGGGAATAAGTGGTACATTCTTTGTCATCACAAACGACTACATTTTCTGAAGAGAGTATTACAGTTTCCAGAATCATCACACTTTCCTCCAGCCTCTAGAAGTTCTTCAACTTTTTGGTTTGTCTGTATTGTTGTTTTGCTCCCTCTTGAGTTATAGGGTTTTAGATAGCCATCTCTCTTGCCAAGGCTCCCATCTCTAACTGTTAATGTTTTCAAATGCAAGGTTGTAGCTTTTGAGGAAAGTGAATAATGCATATAAAACAGAGTTAGGCAGATTGTTTTCTTAAGAAACAATAGTGGTCTGTTGTCTAACACTGTTGAAGAAGTTAGGGTGGACTTAAAAAAAAAGAATGTGGAAAGGCACACTACCAAGACAATGGAAGTAATGGGCTCAGAGATCAGGTACTGAGCCCTTTGGAGCTCCACCAGCAGTAGCCCCAGGACCTCGCCTTGATTTTCTGTGGGTGTAGGGATTACTCATTCTGGCGATCATCCAATACTTGAATCATAAACATGGATTTTGGCATCATCTAATCTTAGACTTGGCAGAAACAGTAAAGGTCAGACAGCTTAACCTTCTACATTAAATACATTACTGATTACTATCCATATTCATTGCCAAATATTTAGACAATCATATATATATATATATATATATATATATATATATATATGAAATCTTAAAGAAGAAACAAATATCCTCACAATCTCACTATCTTAATTAATCTTTGGTGCACAGTGTATTTATAAATACACATAAAATCACACTATAAGGTTTGTTCTATAACTCATTTATTTAATTTACCATATCTCATGAACCTCTTTTATATATAAGAATTTATGTAGTCACTTTAAAGTCTGTAGTGTCTGGATCTACCATAACTTGTTTAATCAATCCTTTGTTGTTGGTTGGATAGATACGGTATTTCATATTTTCTGATATATTAAACATTGGAATTATGAACTTATCTTTGCAAACTTTTCCAGTTATTTCTTTGAAAAAGTTTCTTGAAGCACAGATTCTTTTAGAATTTTTCCAGTGATAGGAAATTTTACACACTCTGAGACAAATGTTTCTATTGTTGAACAGGTCCAATTCAAATAAAAGCTGCTCCTGAGTCTCAGAGAATACATCTAATTCCCCTTTAGGCTATAGCTTTTCATGTACTTGGTAACAGCTAAAAATTACTAATAGTAAAAAAAAATACACATTTTACTCATCCCACCTCCTATTGACCCTTTTCTGGGCATCTTCTGATAGTTCATCCAGTCCTTAAGAGAGCAAAACAGACTGGTAAGAATAGCCTCATGTCTAATACCAATAGGCTTTCCAGACCAGGGCTTAGCTCCCTAACTTCCAGACTTCTTTTAGGTATGAAAGAAATAAATTTCCATTTTATTTAAGCCACTGTTCTTTCTGATTTATTTTAATAGTTTTTTTTCTTTTGCCAATTAATAATTGTTCAATGCAATTCCTAACAGATAAAGAGGTCATACTCACTAGTGCTAATAGAAAATAATGATTAGTTGCCGAAACCAGTTTGGCTCAGTGGATAGAGCGTCGGCCTGCGGACTAAAAGGTCCCAGGTTTGATTCCGCTCAGGGGCATGTACATTGGTTGCAGGCACATCCCTAGGAGGGGGTGTGCGGGAGGTAGATTATCAATGATTCTCTCTCATTGATGTTTATAACTCTCTATCCCTCTCTCTTCCTGTCTGTAAAAACTTGATAAAAATATATTTTAAAAAATAATGATTAGTTACTAGAGGCCTGTTGCACAAAATTCGTACGGGGACAGGGGTCCCTCAGCCCGGCCTGCACCCTCTCCAATCCAGGAACCCTCAGGGGATGTCCAAGTGCCTCTCACAATCCAGGACTGCTAGCTCCTAACTGCTCACCTGCCTGCCTGCCTGATAGCCCCTAACCATCTCTGCCTGCCTGATTGCCCCTAACCACCTCTGCCTCACCCTGCACTCCAGACCCAGGATTCCCTTCTCCGACTAGTCACAGGCCCCCAGGAACCAGGTTTCCCTTCCTCTGGCTGGCCATAGGCACCCAGGACCAGGGCTGGCTTTGCTCAGGCCAGCCACAGCAGCAAGGGACTGTGGGCAGGCTGCTTTGCCCAGGCTGCAGCCACAGGCACCTGGGACCATGTGGCCAGCAGCTTGCACCCCTCCCAGGCCACAGCCTCGGCTGCTGGAGTCCGAGACTGTAGGGCATGCTGCTTGTCCCTCTCCGGCCGCATTCCTCTCAGTGTTGAGTGTCGACCATTTGCATATTAGCTTTTTATTATATAGGACTACAAGCCCGATGCACAAAGATCCATGCTAGAATGGGCCTTCCTTTCCCTGGCTGCCTGCACTGCCTTTCTACTCTGACTTACCCCCGGAGCTGCCTCTTTCTGCTCCAGCCCTGCCTTCCTATGCTGCCCAGAGGCCCCGAAGGGCCGGGAGTGGGGCAGAATGCCTGCATCATCACCATGGCGATGACGCAAAGCATCCTGCCTGCCCACAGTCACTCGCACCTGTGTATGCAAATCAACCTGCCATCTTTGCATACTCACTCTGATTGGTTGGTGGGTATAGCAGCAGTATGATCAATTTACATGTTGGTCTATTATTAGGTAAGATTCCTGCCCTACCAGGATCTTGCCTCGATATATGACAAATTCAGAGTAAACAAAAAAATAATAATAAAAACACTGTCAATGAAGAAAGCCAAATAAAGCATATGGAGTAAAAGTGTTTATAATCAATTGTTTGGGAGAGAAATTTCTTGATCTGTGTGATAATCCTTATAACTTTGTAGTCAACTAATATTCTAGCCTGGTACATACTAAACACTTGCAGAGTTTATCAGACATTTGACAGTCTACTTGGAAACTGGGAACTGGAGCTACATTTTTAGCAACTCACATTCCTTTCACTGCTCTCTAGAATTGTGAGAAGCAGGATGGCATGGTTGTAACAAAGACAAAGGTTGAAGTGAATGGCATGGAGGTAATCTGAGAGAAGAAAGGAACTGATGCCCACAATATCACTGGTTTTGTATAAATATATGACTATTTCATAGAAGGCAATGGGTATGAAAAATACATTGGAAAAGAAAGATTTGGTTGGAGAAAGTATGGAGGAGAAAACAAAGAGACAGAAATTCTTGTCAATTAAGCAGCCACAAAACCTTTGTTCCCCTTTATCTTGGTCCTCCTCTTTGCCTTCCTCTCAGCCCACAATGAGAGACAGACAGTAGAAAAATATATGAGGCAATGACTGCAAGTATTGTTAACAATCAGAAGAAGGCTCGTGATAGAATGGAAAGAAATCTCAGCTGGTGTGGCTCAGTGGTTGATCATTGACCTATGAACCAAGAGGTCCCAGGTTCGATTCCCAGGCAGGACATTTGCCTGGGTTGCAGGCTCAAGCCCCTGCAGCTGATTAATGTCTCTTTCTCATTGATATTTCTATCTCTCCATCTCTCTGTTTCTCTGTCTCTAAATATCAATAAAAACATACTGCGGGGGCCTGATGTGGTGGGATCTCCCTTCTCCGTGTCCCGCACGGAAAGAGAGATGAACGAACCGGTTCTAAGGGGAGGCGGCTAGGGATTGAGAAATATTAGAAATAAAGAGAGAAGACACAGAGAAAGATTTAAGCTGGGAGCCGGGAGGGCCCCTGACCTCTCCTGCTGGAGAGGCAGACTGACGACTCCTGAGCCACACAGCACCTCTATTTATACTCAAATACACAAAAGGTGGAGTTTTCACAGGAAAAAACAAGAAGCCTAGGAGGGGCCAGATCCCACCCACTCCTTCCTGCCTAACAAACACAAGCCAGGAACTAAGAACATCTCGGCACTTCCAGGGCAGGAGTGTAACTGACATGATTCTGCCAATATCCTGGGCCCAGTCAGCAACAGTCTAAACAATGTCCAGGTATCTTCCCATTTGGCTCTCTACACATACTTTTTTTAAAAAGAAGGGAAAGAAAGAGAAGCCCTAATTTTTTCACTGTCATAGAGAACTCATGGAGTTCATTGTTTGTAGCAAGTATTATTAATATATATCCCTGGGTTTGATTTCCATTTTAAATCCCTTTTCCTATTATGCAGAAACTGAATGATATTAACATAAATAGTCAATTTAAATGTAAGCTAACAATGATGAATATAATTTAAACATCAATGTCATAAAGTCATTTTAAATTAACTTTTTAAAAATAGGCTTAAGTTTTATTCAATGTATACTTTAAAAGAAAAACAACCATGGAAGTTTTGGGTTTGAGGCTACTGACATATCTTCCAAGAGGGCACTTATAAACGAACTTTTGTGACATGAATGGTAGTCAATTCCAGCTGGAAAACTTACGGTAAAAGAGATATTTATCCTTTTCCCCAAAAGTCAGGAAGAAATTAAAGGCTTTTGATAGTCATGGGAAGTAGAGTTGGGATGAGATCTGTCTTAGGTATAATTATTTATTTTTTTACTTCAGTTATATAGAAAAGTCAAAGAATAATAAAAGGGGAAATACTTGAGGAACTGCTTCCCTGGAAAGCTGTTAAGAGGGCATTGACGCAGGTATTAGTAGGTGGAGTGCCCATCCAGCTCACACAAAACCAGCGATCGCCCTGGACTCCCAGTGCAGCTGGAGAGGACTTGATATGCCTCAAGATGGACTTCAAGTCTTAACTAGTTTGAAGAACTAGATCTAGTACCTAGTCACAGTTTATTCAAAAGTCTGCTAGTAAGAAATATTTCCTTAACAATTAAACGTGCTCTAGGTTTATCTATTTCATACAAAAAAATAGGAGAAGTATTTGCTTGGGTTTTTATTATTATTACTTTATTTTTTTATTAAATATATTTTATTGATATTTTACAGAGAGGAAGGGAGAGAGATAGAGAACTAGAAACGTCGATGAGAGAGAAACATCGACCAGCTGCCTCTTGCACACCCCCTACCGGGGATGTGCCCGCAACCAATGTACATGCCCTTGACCGGAATCGAACCCCGGGACCTTTCAGTATGCAGACCGATGCTCTACCACTGAGCCAAACCAGTTTCGGCTATTATTATTACTTTAAATGGTTAGAATGAAGAAATCAAAAGACCCATTGTAACAACAAAGTCTGGGGGAAAAATTAAATCACACTTACCAATGGGGCTAGCAAAGAACAGGAAGTGCAAGAAAGCCAAGATCAACTAAAGTCCAGGGAGAAACATGCACTTTATAAGTGAGAAGAGAACAGTAGAAGCTTCTATCTCCAGGGGCAGATACTGATCTGAGAAGGATACATAGAGAAACTTTCATAGACCAAAGATGCAGAGACTTTTTAAGGACATTCTGACAGCCCACACTGGAAGAATGGCTTATAATCTGGAAAAGACCCTAATGCAAACTGCTTGACAATTCTCTTCCCATCCCTACCTAACCCTACCCCAAATGGTGCAAAGAAATGCAATGAAGAAGGGCGGGAAATCACATAGTCTTGCATCTGGACTCTTGAAGTCTACCAGAGATAAACGCAATGGTCAACAAAAATTACATCTGAAACTGCAGCCCAACCCCTCAGGCCTGAATACTGACAAGTTCTAAACCACAGTGATGGCACGAGAGTTTGGGGGATTGGACTAATCAGAGGTGATTCAGTCTAATTAGAGTGGCAGCCTGGCTCCAGTTCAGCTCCACTCTAGGAAAAATCTAAATGAACTGGCCACCACCTAACTGCGAGATGCAGGAAAAGGCTTGAACGTCTTGGGAGAATTAAGTAAAACCAAACAAAAAAACTTTCCCTCAGTTCCCACTGTTTATTGTACACAATGTTCAGAGTACAGTGCAAACTTGTGAGACTTGAGAGTAAACAGAAAAATGTGAACTATATTAAAAGGAAACATTCTATAAAAAAGATATTGGGATTAGCAGAAGACTTTAAACTAACTATTATGAACATACTAAGGGACTTACAGAAAAATAAGGTCATAATGGAAAGATATAAAAGTTACTACAGGATAATAATGCAACTATTTTTATAAACACCAAAGAAAAACTGTTGAATTAAAAGAATGCAATATCTGAAAGTTAAAAACATTCTTGGATAGCCTTAACAGCAGACTGAGCACTGCAGAAAAGAAAAAAAAACATGACCTTGAAGACAGAGCAGGAGACCTTATTCAAATTGAGCCAGAAAAAGACTTAAAGAAAAATAAACAGAACAGCAGTCACTTTTAGGGTATCAATGCATAAACTTGGAGTCTGAGATGCATACATACCAATACTCAAAAATGGTGGAGGGCTGAAATCAGTTTGGCTCAGTGGATAGAGCGTCAGCCTGCGGACTGAAGAGTCCCAGGTTCGATTCTGGTCAAGGGCATGTACCTTGGTTGAGGGCACGTCCTCGGTGGGGGTGTGCAAGAGGCAGCTGATCAATGATTCTCTCTCATCGATGTTTCTAACTAACTCTCTATCCCTCTCTTCCTCGCTGTAAAAAATCAAATATATATATATATATATATATATATATATATATGGAGAGAGAGAGAGAGAGAGAGAGAGGCAGCTGACTAATGGTTCTCTCTCATCGATGTTTCTAATTCTCTGTCCCTCTCCCTTCCTCTCTGTAAAAAATCAATAATATATATATATTTTTTAAATGGTGGAGGGTGCACAGGACTGCCTTATATGTATTCTCAGAACTTTCTGCAACTCTGTTATTACTTAAAAGGGAAGAAATGAAGGTAAAATAAAAAAATAAATGAAAATGAAAGCTGAGAGAATTCTGCAGCAGATCCACCCTATAAGAAATGAAAAAGAAAAAAAACAAAAACGTTTTTCAGAGTGAAAGGAAATGACAGCTCATGGAAACATGAATCTATACAAAGGAAAAAAGAGGAATGGAAATAGTACATATCTGAACACATATAAAAGATTATTTTTTCTGCCGAAACCAGTTTTGCTCAGTGGATAGAGTGTCGGCCTGCAGACTGAAAGGTCCCAGGCTCAATTCCGGTCAAGGGCATGTACCTTGGTTGCAGGCACATACCCCGCAGGGGTGTGCAAGAGGTAGCTGATCGATGTTTCTCCCTCATCAATGTTTCTAACTTTCTATCTCTCTCTCTTCCTCTCTGTAAAAAATCAATTAAAAAAAAAGATTATTTTTTCTTTTCTTAATTTCTTTAAGAAATAATTTACTGTTACAAACAAAAACATTAATATTGTTTATGGGTTTTATAACATGTAAAAAGTCAACTGCATGACAACAATAGCAACTAGTATGCATACTCAGTGAAACTGGAGGCCTGGATGGCGGTATCTGAGCCCTATCAACGAACTGGCACAAATGAGTGATGAACTGGTGGGTTATGAAGACCGCAACTATCGGGACATCATGTTAAATTAGAACAAGAGCATCTGATAAATCTTGACATACTTGCTGGCCATCCCACTTCTCAGAAGGTAGAAGAAGGAATGAAAGAAATTACAACTCTGAACTTAATTATGACCAATAAGGCAACACTTGTTCATGAACTGAAAGTGACAGAAACCTTGGGAGACAGTGACATGTGTGATGATCACAGAAGCGGAGTACAACGCATGGTCACAATCATTGAGGCCTTACAACTCTAAGAGTCTGTGGGCTCCAGATCAGTAGCAACAGCTCACCTGGGAACTATCAGAAAGGCAGAATCCCCACCGCAGGCCTATGGAATCAGAATATGCACTTTACAAAATCCCAGGTAACTCCAAAGGAAAGTTGGAGAAGTATACCTCTAAGATGCTTTTTAACATGCAGATTCCAGAGTTCCCTCAAGGACCTGTTGAATCACTCACCTGGAGAGAGAGGCCTACAAATCTGAATATTGTTAAACTCCCAGGTCATTCTCTGTGCACTGGTACTTGGCTAGCAACTGTCATAAGACTGGAGTTTTCCTAAGTAAATCCCTTGAATAAAAAAGGAGTCCATGAAAGCACTACTGTGTCATCTTATTGAAAATTCATATTCTAAGAAGTTGTTCGGGGAAAAAGGTCTGAAATTACTCGAGTCCCTGTTTCATAGGTGTATTTGGTCATGGAATCCTTTTCTATTCATCCCCTACAACAATAGAAGCTTATCAAATTACCCTATGAAACTTAATTTTTTGTGTGGCCTTCACTTTGGGAAATGTGTCAGAGAAAATCAGGAAGGCTCCCCATGCCTGAGACTTCAAAAGGAAAGTTGGTTCAGAACCAAGACTCCAATGTATACATCCATCAAAGGATACCACCTCAAATGGGAGCAATGCAAAGGCAGGGACAGGGAGACTGGCCTGGCTACAGAGGGCTTCTCTTAGAAGCTCACAGTTAAAAGATGGATTAGAGGGCATAGGGCCACGGAAAGCAGTTTAAGGATGATATTACCAACAATGGAGACCAAAAGCTAAAAGAGGCGGAGACTTGGCAAAAATGGAGAAGGACACTTACTAGTATTTTGTGACTAATCTGGAGTAGTGGAAAGAGCAGAGCGCTAAGGTGCCAGGGAGACACACGCTCCCATATCTGCTCTGCTTCTGGCCCCCTGTGAGGCCTGCGATGGTTTCCTGTCTGAGGAGGAACTCACCTCTACACAAGAGACTTGAGATCATTTATCTCTCCGAACTTCCTGTTCCTGATTCTCAGAGCTACTTCAAATCATGCTCAAACCCATCAAATTTTTCTTTTCCTTAATGGTCTTTTGTGGAAACCAACACCAAAGGGGGGGGGGGGAGGATACTTATCATGTCTGAAAGCTCCCCTTTCTAGTCCCATCTTCCACCATATATCAAAACAAAGATTTAGGGAAACTGATAGCATGTCTTCTCATTCTATATACCTCCAGGAGATCATTTCTTCTATAGCTGATTCCTTTCTTTCTCCCCGAGAAAGGGAGATGGATTAAAGTTACATTATAGGAAAGGATACTTTCCAATAGTTCATAAAGTTGAAAATCCAAAAACTAGAACTTTGGGGAAATGTTAAAAAGCCTGCATTGCTTTTCCTGAAATTAGAAAATTGTTAGAGCAGCTTCCATTCTTGCATTTGAGATTTTTATCGTGCAGACGCTAGCCCAACTGCTTGTGTCAATAATTTTTGTGGGGAATGCGATTATCATATTCATGAAGAAACAATAAAATAAAAATGTAAAGAATGAAACCTAGTAGTTCTGCTGTGCAATCATATACTATGGCATAGTCAATACATAAATTCAGCATATGTTTTCTTCAAACATTTTGAACAGGCCCTGACTCCGTATTTCCTACCCAGGTGAAAAGCCTGCATGTAATAGCGTATAAAGACATGCTCTTATCAAGCAATTCCCATAATGATGTGAATGGAGCACTTACCACAGTATAGTTTTATTGCCATGCTAGCTAATGAATTAAATTGTAAAAAAAATTATGTGCTTAAATATGTTGGTGGAGGATTACAAACCAAAATAATTTGTTTTGTAACTCACATAATTAGAACTGCAAAAAACAAAAACACAAAATACACCAAAACTGTGAGAGAGGAACTGAACAGGGTCAGCAGTCACATATTAGCCATAGATACTTCTAGTTGGCTATTGTTTGTTTGACATGGGTAGTGTTTTTTACAAGGCAGTGAAACTAGCCCTGGCCAGTCAGTTGGTTGGGCCTTGTCCCATGCTCCGGAAGGTTGCCCGTTCGATTACCAGTCAGGGCAACACGCCTGGGTTGCTTGGGGAGTGTGCAGGAGGCAGCACGTGGATGTGTTGCTCTCACATCCATCGATGTTTCACTCTCTCCATCTCCCTTCCTCTCTCTCTAAAAATCAACAAAAAATGTTAAAAAGTCAGTGAGACTATTGAATGTTACAGTTGGATTGCTTAGCACTTGCTATCTTTATTTGATATTTAACTACCTGACCAGACCCTTCAAGCATTTGAGTTTGCAACTGCCCTTCCTCGTTGAATTTCTCAAAGCTACAAGGAACATTAGAAATAATCTAATTCAATGAATTCACAGATGTTGGTGGGCCAACACAGGGTTGTGAACTTTTATACAGATAAGCCAAGACAATTTTTTTACTTCAAAAGTAATTACTATCTACATCACCATGATATCATAAAAGTTATTTTTACAATAAAATATAGAACAGCCATTTCCAAGAAAAGCCACTTATAATCTTCCAGTAAAAAATATGTAATGATTAGAGGCCCAGTTACAAATTCATGCATCAGTGGGGTCCCTGGCCCTGGCTTGTGGGATCTGGCCGAAACCGGCTCTCCGACATCCCCCAAGCGGTCCAAGATTGCCAAAGGGCGCAGGCCAGGCCAGACCAAGTGACCCCCCACTGGTGCACAATCAGGGCCAGGGAGGGATGTGGGAGGTTGGCCAGCCAGGAAGGGACCACAGGAGGGCTCCAGGGTGTGTCCAGCCTGTCTCGCTTGGTGATCAGTGAGACTCCAACAGCAAGCTAACCTATTGGTCAGAGCGTCTGCCCCCTGGTGGTCAGTGCAAGTCATAGCAAGCGGTTCAGTGGCTCTAGCATATCATTAGCATATTATGCTTTGATTGGTTGAATGGCCTACTGGACAACCGGACACTTAGCATATTAGGCTTTTATTATATAGGATATAGATGTAACATTATCTTCTTTTAAACTTGCCATTCACTGATGAATGAAAACTTCCTCACAGCCTGACACTGGCTCTGACTGGTATCCTGAAGCCACCAACCTGATGCAGCATTTCATTTTAGAAGTAGGGATATATGATTTATTGTTGTTCCCAACCTGCATGGCTGGTAAAAGCCAAAGTCAGACCCATCACCCAGCTTTCCAATGCCAAGACCAATGCTTTTTAACTTCACCAGCAGCTAGAAGGCATTCACTAGAGTCAGAGAGAGCCCACTAAAACCCTGCTGGGCTATACAACCTTGGACAAATTCAAAAACTTCCTCCAAGCTCCTAGCCCAGTGCCTTCTGCCTAAAGAATTTCATTTATTTGAGTTCTTTGTGTCTATCTCCCCATTCTTCCAGCAAGTTGCTGCATTTGAGACACAACTTTCCATTTAGGTCTATGGGAAGTGTAATATGGAAGACGGTCAAGGGCATGCTGATGACACTTCCATTTCCTTGTGTAGCTGTCACAAACCAGGCCTGCTTGCTGTCTTCCCCGTGGCCAGCCTCAGAAGGGGGCTGTGGGTTTGTAGTAAAGCAAACACACTGGAGGCCAAAAAATTAACTGAAAAACAAATTAAGACATTACTGCAATCTCCTGGAAATGCCAAAAAGGATTCATAAACCACATCAAACCTTTTTGAAATCCTCTTTTCCTATCCACACCCCTCCCCTGCCTTCCCAGGTACAGCTATTTGGGGCCAGGGCTGACCCTTAATGCTCTTTCCTTACTCCCCGATCTCCAAGTCCCACCCTCAGCTCAGCTGGAACAATCTTTCTAGCTCATATTTTTTCTTGTCACTCCTTTGGCCTCCTTTTTCTCTCTTCAATGACTAATACTCTCTATCTGCAAAATAAGTCCCATTAACCTCAGTTCCTCTTTAATTTCCTTCTCGCTCCTTACTCTGATTTACGTGATCAGGCCAAGACATGGGCTCCTTAGAAGAAGCTGGGGAGGGAGATGTAGATAATGATGCTTTCACAGTTGGAATTCCTGCCACATATTTATTTACTATATATTTATGCTACAAAAATGGTTTATATCCTCAGACATCTTTAAACTCTTCGTATTGGCAAACATATAACAAATACTATTTGCATTTTACAGAGTAAAAAAAAAACAGTAAAGAAGAGATATAATTGACTGTCCAAAATCACATAGATCATTGAACAAAACATATATAAACAGTTCCTTTCATTTTGTCCTAGTCTTTGAAAACATTTTTAACAGTAAATATTTATCAGCAATAAGTATTTACTAAGCACTTGCTACATCCCACAATTCTAGATGCTAGGAAATTAGGGATGAGTAAGACAGACAAGATGCGTGCACTTGTGGAGATTTTTATTACAGATGGGAGAAGGGGGTATATTTTAGTAGAAGGGTGGTAAGTAAGCAGATACATGAGTAAGTTTTCAGATAATGAAAGCTATAAAGGGCCGAAACCAGTTTGGCTCAGTGGATAGGGCGTCAGCCTGTGGATTGAGGGGTCCCAGGTTCGATTCTGATCAAGGGCATGTGCCTTGGTTGTGGGCACATCCCCAGTAGGAGGTGTGCAAGAGGCAGCTGATCAATGATTCTCTCTCATCGATGTTTCTGACTCTCTATTCCTCTCTCTTCCTCTCTGTAAAAAAAAAAAAAATCAATAAAATATACTTGAAAGAAAGAAAGAAAGAAAGAAAGAAAGAAAGAAAGAAAGGGCCAAAACCAGTTTGGCTCAGTGGATAGGGCATCGGCCTGTGGATTGAGGGGTTCCAGGTTCGATTCCAATCAAGGGCATGTGCCTTGGTTGTGGGCACATCCCCAGTAGGAGGTGTGCAAGAGGCAGCTGATCAATGATTCTCTCTCATTGATGTTTCTGACTCTCTATTCCTCTCTCTTCCTCTCTGTAAAAAAAAAAATCAATAAAATATACTTGAAAGAAAGAAAGAAAGAAAGAAAGAAAGAAAGAAAGAAAGAAAGAAAGATAGCTATAAAGAAAATGGAACAAAGTGATATGATGGCCAATCAAGAGGGGTGGGTCTCCTTCTCTATAAGCACAGGAAGCTCTTCCAGAAAGAAAAAAAAAAAAAAAGATTTAGGGCCAGATCATTCCAGGAGAGGAACAGCAAGTATGAGTTTCCTAGGACTTAGGAGAGGAGAAATGTTGAGGGGGAAAGGGAACTTAGCATGCTTGTAAAGCAGAACAAAAGCCAGTGCTGGTAGAAGGGAAGTGAGGCTGGTAGAACATGGCAGGAAATCGCTCAGGAGACAGGTCATGTTGCCACTTGCAGGCCAGAGCAGGGGATGGAATTTATCCTAAATGTGATGGGAAGCACTTGGAAGACTTTAAGCAAGGAAGAAATATGATCTGATTATTTTTTCTAAAAATCATTCTGACTGCTGTGTTGAGAAAGGACTTTAGGGAGGCTGCTTAGTAGGGTGTTATTCTGATCAAAGCAGGAGATGCAGATTGCTTGGCCAAGGGTAGCAGCAGTGGCGATAGGAAGAAGCAGACTCGGGTAGAGCAAACAAAATGTGCTGAGGAACTGGATATGGGAATAAAAATAATGATTCCTAGATGTCTGCATTTAACAACCAGTGAATAAATACTTGGGCCATTTCTTGAGGTGGGGAATAATAATTTAAAAAATTAGAGATATAAGCAGAATCAAGTTTTGTTTTACCTGTGTTAAACTTGACATGCCCAGTGGACAGCCAGGTAGGGATATAAAATGGCATCTAGGAAACTGTCATGGTTAAGGAAAGTCTGCTGTTTTCTCTGCCCACACTACCTCCCTCCCCTTCTTCAGCAATTTTCTACTCACCCTTCAAGTGTCAGTTCAAAAGCCTCTCTCTGGGAAGTTAGTGTCTCTTTCCTCTAGGGGTTTATTTCAGCATGGATCTCGGGGAGAAGTGGATGGTTTCAATAGCCGTTTAAGAAGTAAAGAGCAGCAGGATGTGGTGACTGATACAATGGAGAGCAGGTGTCAACAATGACTCCCTGGATTCTGGTTTGTCCAACAGTGTGAATGGTGGTGCCATTCACTGAGCTATTAAAGACTAGAGGACAATGCAGTTTAGGAGAATCAAGAAAAAAATAAGTACTATTTTTACAATGCTAAAGTTGAGGCATAGATGAGACATAGATATGGAGATGAGTAGGCAGCTGGACATTGGGGTCTGCCCAGGAGAAAGGTGATTGCTGACAGTATAATATTCAGCCATTAATTACATGGATAGTAACTGGGGCAAAGGTGGGAATAAGACCTTAAAAGAAGAAGAGAGAACTTAGCACAAGGAGAACAGAGCCTAGGAGTGAGTACTGGGAGCTCCAACATATTAAGTTAGGTTAAAAAAACAAACAAACAAGAGGTCTGAAAGGGGACTGGCGATAGTGCATTCAGGGGATAGGAGGAGAAATGGGAAAACGCTATACCAAGGAAGTCAGGGAAGACAGCTTTTGGGAAAGAGGCATTAGTCAACAGTGTTAAGTGCTGCAGAGAATTAGCTATTAATCATCCAAACCTATGGCTCTACCAGGGTGTGTTGTGTGCTGCAGACACGTCACAGCAGCTCACCAGAGCCAATTGTATGCTTCTCTTCACACCTCCACGCTCAGTGATGTGTTTATAACTTGAGTTGGTCACGGTGGGTGTAGTTGCACCATGAAAATCAGTAAGTGCTACAAATCAGGCCTTTCTCTTTCTGACCCCTCCACCCCAGAGAGCTGCTGGTTAAACATATAGCAGCATGCCATAGACTAAAGCTAACCTATAGATTAGGATAATTGGGGAGATATTAAAACAAAACAATCATGTGCTTGGTGCTCATCAGACATCATACCAATGTCTAGAAAGCAACACAATAAGTTAGTCAAAAATAAATAGTTTAAGATCCCAGTGAAGCAAGGCTAGAAGATACCTCAAGTCTGAGCAAACTGTTAAGTCATATTGCTAGAGGCCAAGATAAGTCAAGGAGGAACAGAGAATACATTCTGTAGGTCCAGGCAAGCATGGCTCAGAATCATTTCCCCAATCTTCTTGCCATAAAATAGAGTCTGAAAATTTAGAGGCTGATTCACAGGAGACAGTAGTGCCCTGCTGAGACACCAAACGATACTTCCACTTGTATGCATTGTCCCTGAAAGCCAGCTCTACTCCTGGGCTTTACAGGAATCCATAGCTCCTCCCCACACTTTGGGATTTTCTGTTAGCTACATGTGAAAGAGATGCCCAGTCAGATAGGTTATAAGCTGTTATCTCCATCTTTATCCTATTTCATTATTGAAAAAGGAATCTTGCGAACAAAAATGATGCCTACCTATGGCATGGGTGGTCAATAATAATTGCAATTCCTGATCTGTAATGCCAGTAAAAGATCCTGAATATTCAATATTTTTATCTCTTGTGTTATTAAATCATGCTTTGATTTTTTTGCTTTAAGATGGCAACATTTCCTATTGATTTATAAATAAATGTCTGTGACATTTATGTTACCTAATACAGATGAGTACACATAGGACTCAGACTTTGCCCTATAATGAAGTGAAATTTTAAAATAAAAGTAAGGTATTTTCATTTTGGATAAAAGGGGTGAGCCAATGAATCAAGAAATCAGCCAACTACCAGAGCTCCTACTGTGTCTCCAACAAAATTCAAAATATTCCATATTTCACTTTCCATTCAGATAAATATTTTTTATTTCAAGAGGGATGCGCAAGGCAACTTGGAAGATCATTTGTACTGCTTTCAGAACTCCAGGTAATTTTTAAAAAGGTGACTGGAATGGAAAAAACCTCTTCAACAATCAGCCAAGAGGTCACACTATACTTTAAAATTAAAATCACCCAGATATGTGTGAGGATTCGAGTATCATTTTATATAGTCAAAGAGTCTCTGCAGCTACTTAAATGATTAAGAGGGTCGCAGTTTTAATGGTACAACAATCAAATGATTAAGATTATGTAGCAGCAGGTAGGACCAATATACCTTCAAGTAGTGGAGATTTTAATGAGGCAGGAGAATGGCTTTCATTATCTGGTTTATTTTCCAATTCAAATGATTCTTGTGTGTACTATCGTAGTGTATAGAAGGGAGATTTCCAACTGTAGGGATTTTTTTTTTCTGTTTTCTTCCAATGGTAGTATATGTTTGGTTTGGTTTTTAAAAAAGGCTTTATTAGCTTAAAGCAACAAAACATATTAACAGGACCTCCAAACTTCTGCAGATAATTTTTCAGAGTTCAGAGGAGAGTGACATGGTAATGATGGCAACACAGGGAGAAATAAAACCCTTTTTCTAAAGCCATATCAGTATTGAGAGTAAGAATATTACTTTCCTAATAATAACAAAAAGCTATAAAAGTTATGTGATTGGCTTATGATTTTTATAGCCAAATTTTATTTCTTGTCGTATCAGCTTGCTGACCTCCCAATAGTTTAAGTGCAAACAGAGAATCCACACGATCAATGTTTGGGTAGCATCTATACAAGATGGCTCATAGATTATTGGACATACGACAATTCTATATTCTCTTTCTCTGACAGGATGGTAAGAACATAGATGGCTTTTTACTGCTCTAAGAATGGACTAGGTTCATAAAATTTAATATTCAATTTTGTGGATGTTATGAGAGAATTTTAGAACTCCGAGTGGAAAAAAATTGCTTTGATTTTTTTCTTTTGGGTTTTGGTGATTTGTTTTGTTTTGTTTTGTTTTGTTTTTTTCATAAATAATTTGGGGAGCCCTAGCTGGTTTGCTTCAGTGAAGAGAGTGTCGGCCTGTAGACCAAAGGGTCCTGGGCTCAATTCTGGTCAAGGGCACGTACCTTGGTTGCAAACTTCTTCCCCGGCCTGAGCCCTGGTCGGGACTCATGCAGGAGGCAACCATTCAATGTGTTTCTCTCACATTGACATTTGTCTCTGTATTTCCCTCTCTCTTCCACTCTCTCTAAAAATTAATGGAAAAATATCCTCAGTCGAGGATTAAAAAAAGAAGTAATTTGGGGAAAAGTGTATATACTTCAGTCATGTTGGATGTTTCTCATTTTCTTTTCTCTCTTTCCCCCAAAAAGAAATTTATTATTTTAATCAATGAATTTGTTAAATCATTTTAATTAACTAATTAATTAAAATGTATGCTAAGTTAAAATTCTACCTAATGAGAGGAACTAAATACTAAGGAATAAGATTTTGTTGAGTAGAGTTGAGCTTTGGAGGGCCACAAACCATTATAAGATTCTTTTTGCTCCCTCTGAAGAACCAGCTTTCACCCCTTTGGGGAGATTAAGGCTCAGGCACCCATTCCACTAAAGCAAGATGAGGCTCGTGGGCGGATCACAAAGACCTTAGAGAATCTCCCAGGTGGAGGGGGGATGGGAACTTAATAGTAAGTACAGACAGACTTCAAAAGAACTGCAGTGTAGTTCAGACAACAGCTGGATTCATCATCTCTTATCAGAGTTTCCTCTGTGCATCTCTTTCTTTCTGCTTCCCTTGCTTTGAGCAAGCAGCCACCCAAATGCCAGGTGTTCCACAGTGCTCTGGAATCGGTGCATCACATTGTTCCATCTCTATTACTCTGTGGGCGAGGAGAACACTGTCAACAGAAGGTCAGCCTGAACCCAGCTGACCGAGGAATCTCCTAGGGAACTTGCAAAAATACAGATTCCTGTGTTTTTGTTTTATTTAGCAACAATGCAAGCTGCTCATTATGTTTCTCAAATTCTTTCCTAATTTCTCATTCAGTGAGTTCCTTTTACTGTTTCTTTGCAGAGATGGTATAAATAATAAACTAAAGATATCTCATCCTTTTCTAGACTGCCAACAGGGCCTTCTTCCATCTGATTTTTAAAAGGAGAATAGATTACCCTTGAGAAAGTTTCTAGTTACAGAGAGAGAGAAAAAAAAAAACGAATGAAAACTTAGAATTCTTCAGATTCAGCCAAGCTGGGGTGGTTCAATGGTTGAATGTTGACCTATGAACTAGGAGGTCATGGTTCAATTCCCGGTCAGGGCATATGCCTGGATTGTGGGCTCATTCCCTAGTGTGGGGCACGCAGGAGGCAGCCTATCAATGATTCTCTCTCATCATCAATGTTTCTATCTCTCTCTCCCTCTCCCTTCCTCTCTTAAATCAATTTTTTAAAAAAAGAATTCTTCAGATTCTGAGCTCAAGGAAGCACCCTCTCAGATATAACACCCAGGCTGTCACAGTGGTTTGAGAGGTGGAGAGGAGGGGGAGAATGTGGGGAGAACAATGTGAGGAGGAAGATTGTCCGTTCTCTGAGAGAGCTTTGTGGAGTAGAGGGTGGTAGGTGAAGGGGAAAATACCAAAGAGAATTTCTCCAGAAATTCTGAATTTGGGGTGATTCTGAATTTTTAAAAAAATGGATTGATTCTGCATCCCATTTGGTGTTTGCTCCCTGGCAAAACCTGAAGCACATCTGTTGCCAGAGTAGTAGAAAGACAGCAAGGACATGGCGTGCCACACCTTGGAGAGCCTGAGCAAAGACTGCTCTTGAACTCTCCCAGAATTCTCTGGAGTATGGCACAGAAATTAGCCTGAAGCAGAGATGGTCTGCCAGGCTCCCTGCCAAAAACCTCCCAGTGAGAATGTGGAGACCCTGTCAGCAGGGGTTATGAGTGGGCCTTGCTGGGGAGGCAGAAGGAAATTACCTACACTAGGAAGCTGGGCCTTCAAGGACCTTTTTTATGTTACCAGTGAGCCAACATCAGCCACATTCATGATCACAACTTCCCACCACAGGCACCTACAGCTGCACAGAACCAGGCCCGGCTGAGAAAGTGGACCACCTTGGCGCACCTGCCCCGTCTCCACACTGAAATGAGGGCCCTTGACCCACTGGATCACTAAGCGAGAGAGAACTCAGAAGTTCAGCTCTGAACTTGACAGGGACTGAAATAATCCTCTATAATAAAGAAGTAATATGCAGATTGACCCTCATGCCCTCACAAAATGGCTGCCTATGACCAGGTCGGCAAGGGGGTGAAGGACAAACAAATGACTGAACAAGCAGGCTGCGTGAGGTGATCAGGCTGGCAGGGAAGGGAGCAGTTTGGGGTGTACAGGCCAGTGGGGAGGGGACAGTTAGGGGTGATCAGGCTGGCAAAGGGAGGCAGTTGGGGGTGACCAGGCCAGCAGGGGAGGGCAGTTAGGGGCATCTGGGGATACAGTTGAGGGAAACCAGGGCCTGCAGGGGGAAGGCAGTTGAGGGTGACTAGGCTGGCATGCAGAGGCAGTGAGGAGCGATCAGGCTGGCGGGGGGGAGGGGGGACAGTTAGGGGTGACCAGGCCAGCAGGGACGGGGGCATTAGGAGCAATCAGGCTGGTATGCAGAGGCAGTGAGGGGTGATCAGGCTGGCAGGCAGGTGAGTGATTAGGAGCCAGCAGTCCAGGATTGTGAGAGGGATGTCAGACATCCCCCAAGGGGTCCCAGATTAGAGAGGGTGCAAGCTGGGCTGAGGGGAACCCCCCCTCTCGTGTATAAATTTCATGCACCAGACCTCTAGTACTTACACTAGAACAGAAATATTTTTTTTCTGCCAGACTAGCCATCCAAAAGATACTAAATTCAAATACAGAAATATCTGGCTGTAACAGGATTAAATTTTCTGAAACCAAGCAGGAAAAGAAGCAGATCATAGTTGAGGTTCTGTTAGCAAAACAAAGAGAATTTTATTTCTATACAACCTTATTTGTTAACTGCCCCAATCATACCTCTTATACTTTCTTGCCAATCCCAACCTACTGACCTTCATGGAAGACATTAAGGCACTGGATGGATTTATAAGTTCTTAAAATGCAGATTTTCTACAGATAATTTTAATACATCTCAATTCTATTAGCTTGAGATTTTTTTTGAGAAACAGGAATTATGGAGGAGGGAGAGCTTCTTTCTACATAGTTTGGATTAGAAAGAGAATAAATTTAAAAGAAATACTGTATCAGGAAAAAAAATGTTCTTACTTTTTTAATAATATTTGTAAGAAGCCTCTGTCTGTGCCAAGACTTTGGAGAACTAAGCAAGCTAAAGGGAAGTAAAGCATGGTCCTGGCTTGGCCTGGTGCTGGGGCTCTGAAGGTCAGTGCATGAGCTGTAGACGAATGTAGGAGATACAGGACAAACTCTAAACTCCACCCCCCACTGTTTCTCTACCTCCTTTCCAAAGGTCACATGGTTTCTTTCTGAAGACTTTTTTGTTTTTGTTTTCTTTATTGATTAAGGTATTAAGTATTTGTCCTTATCCCCCCATTGCCTGCCTCCACTCATGAACCAAAGGATTTGTATGCATGCATGTAAGCCTAACCAATGGACACAGACACCAGGGAGGTGAGGGCATCCTTCTGAAGATTTCAAAGAACATTTCAATTTTTTTATAACTACATCCTATATCTTAGTGGTTGTATATTATCATTTTTACCCATCACTCTCTCTTTTTTAAAATCTTCGCCGAGAATATGTTTATTGATTTTTAGGAAGAGAGACATTAATTGAAAGAGAAACATCAATCAATTGCTTCCCATATGCTCCCCGATCAGGGATCAAACCCACAATTCAGGCATGTGCCCTGGCCAGGAATTGAACCAGCAACCTTTTGGTATATGGGACGATGCTCCAACCAACTGAGCCACAACTTGCAGCAACAGTGTTTGAGACTATCTATTTCCTCATTCTCAAACTTTTAAATGCTTGTCAGAATACACATTTATACTGAATTGTTGTTTTAATTTTCTTTTTGCTACTGACAGTAAGGTTGAATGCCTCTTCTGTTTATTTACCAATTTTTATAGCTAGTAACTAATTTTCTTGTCTTAACCACTCAATATAATGTAAATAGTAATGGTAAGTGTGTAAATTATTCTATTAACAAAGCTTTTAGCTTTTAAGCTATTAAAGTAGTAAATTTTATTACCAAATGTCTTAATATTAAAACACCCTTGCTCAGGTATTTCATTTGAATATGATCAATGTTGTTTTCTTCTGTTCAATTTCCTTACCATTCAATAGGCTCTTTCAGGGTGAAGTTGGTGCCTTACATTGGGGAAATTATTTTCTATGGTTTCTATATGTTCATTTCTCTCAGATTCTCTCCTACAAAAAAAAAATATGGATGTTGGATCTGAAGTATTGATCTTCCATGTGCCTAAACTCAGTTCTTACAATATTTTTATCTCTTTATCCCTTCCTGTTCTGAGATTTCCTTAACTTTATTTTCCAGATTAGTAATAAGTATTTCTGTGTCCTTTCTATTATTTAATCCTTCTGTTAATTTTTAAAATCCAGTGATCAAAATATTAACTTCTAAGAATTCTTCATTTTTCGGATTGCTCCTTTCTTATGCGGTGGGTTCTACTACTATGAATCAATAATCTTTTAATTATCATTAAAGATACTAATTAGAACTGATTTAATATTTTCTTCAGTTCTCTTTATTACCTCTGTTGCCAACCATTGTTAGTTTTGTTCTTGCTTCCTCTCTTTTGCACTGATAGTTTTTACCTAATGGCTGATGATCCTTGGATGCACATTTGTTTTATGAATAATGAGCGAGGTTGATAAAGGTATAGAACTGGAGTGGGTTTTTGTTATTTCTCTGTCATGCCTCTCTATCAGTTTACCTGCTTTATGCCCACATACCCCAGACCTCTGCCTCTCTCTCAGCTTACCTGCTTTATGCCCACATACCTCCATTGGAAATAAGTGTATTACTGGTTTAAGGGCAGTAATGTCTTTGTCCCCCCCACCCCCCAACATCTGTCATGGAGATTTGGCGTTCTTTCAGGTCCTACACCCAACTCCCAGCACTACTGGGCGGCATCTTGATTTTCCTTAGAGTGTAGTTTTTAACTTCAAGGTTGGTGGCAAGCACCTCTGCCAGCCATTGTTCAATGTGAGAGTACCCTAAATGTTCTAAAGCGGGCTTTTAAACAAGAGGAAGAAGTTCTCAGGACTTCTCCTCTTCCATTAGTTTCCTGGTTGGTAAGAGTAGATCCAGAAACATTAAGCCCAAGGTGCCTTTCTTCTTGGTTTGTGTCAGACTATGACACCCTCTGCTCTGGCCAGTTCAACTCCCTTCTCTCTTCTAGTGTCCAGAAATTGCCTAATTTCTGGCAGAAAATTATACACCTTCCTATTTATTAGCGCTGCAACATGTTTATATCTTCTCTGTCACTTTAACGGGTTTTGAGCAAAACGGGGGAAAATGTCCTCGGTCCATTATCCTAATCCAGGCCCCGAAGATTCTTAGCCCCTCTGCTTAGCTCTTTCCTTACCTACACTGCTGCCTTAAAAACATGCCTGAACCCCACCCATCAGTGTGTACATTGTCCTGCAATTTCTTTTTTTTTTAATATGGTGGCTGAATAGTCAGATATTTCATTACCATTGCTCCCCAAACTCTCTTACCTGTATTAACAGCGCCCCAAACAGTGAGATGTGCACATAAAGGAGGTTGCCTTGCGGGACCGCTTGGTCGCTTCCTCCGTCCCAGTACTTGCAGAAAATAGGTTAATTAACAGGCCGCCTTCAGCCTTACTAAATTTATTATGAATTATATGTTCAGGGATGTTAGTAAAAGGCCAACACTGGCATCTCTTTAACTAGTAATTATTGTGTTTTATTGTTGTGGGCCCCTAACGCATTAACAAGCCAGGACTCGGCTTTATTAGAATGCACGTGGCTTCTTGGTTCCATGCATATTTATTATGCTAGAGAATGGGATTCTTCTTCTCTAGCCTTCACTAATTTAAAAGAAGATATCCTCAATGAAATGTATTCAAATATTTTGACATTTTGCTTCACCTCACTTCCAGAGCAGAAATTGTTTCTGACAGTTATTATACAGCACTGGGATCCTGCTGCTTCCGCGGCTGAAGAACAGGTTGAAAAGACACAGCGCTTGCATTTTGTTCAAAGAGCGATGCTGTGGCTTAGAAATAGCAGCACTGTCAGCTGTGATTCCGTGAGAGTTTAGATAATATCCAAGCCTGTAGTCACTGCTAACAGGGGCTGCTGGGCTTGGAGGGGAAGGAAATGAATGGGAGCTGACGCTCTGAGATTACCCAGGAGAATGAGTACAAAGTATGGAGCTGGCATTTGGACACCTAAAATTTTGGCAAAAAAAAAAAAAATCCTCCTTTCCCCCCTCCTCCACATTGCCAACTCCACATGACAATAGGTTTACATTTCAAATGCATCTATGTACAGAAGGCACCCAACAGCAAATGTTAACTTGAAACGTGGGGGCATCATGGAAGCCTGAACTGCACGGAAGCGATTAGAGGCAACATTTGATGGGCGTTTCTTTGATCTTGCGGCACTGAAAGCCAAAAATTGCTCTTGGATCATCCGAAAGGGAGCCTGAGATGATAGGCCACGGAACAACTAACAAACCTAACAAGCCAGCTGATGTGCTTTCTTTGGGGCACCTCTAGTTTATTCAGTAGACGCCTGCTCTGAATGCAAACGTATTCTTCCAAAGTAAGAGGATGAAACACTCAGCTGCAAAGGGCCTGCCAGAGCAGTGGCAGCTTGGCACCAACAGGTCTTCACAGAGCCACTGAGACAAACCAAAAGTAGGGAGAAAACCATTCATCAGCCCTGCTGCCGTTATTGATCCAATCTCCCTCCCGTTTCACATCAACCCGAGGCTGTGTCTGGAAGCAGCGCCGCAGCTCAGGGTCTAGCCTGACCAGCTCTACGCTTGCAGAGGAGCCGAGCCAGCTCGGCCCATCACAGAGACATAGCTGACTCCATTGGGCATACGTTTAAAGGAACAGAGAGCCCGTGTGAGGATTGAACCGGTGAACGCACAAGTCCATCACAGGTTGAGGACACGCTGATATCCAAAGGGGAGACTCACAGGGTAGTGGCTCTGCCTTCAATAGGCGGAAACGTGGAGAAATCTGGCTGGTGCAAACATACAACGGGGGACTGAGGCTATGTGGGGATATGTTTGAAACCCAGGCCAGTAAAGAGTCGGAAGGGTCTCAGTGGGAGGAAAAAGATCCTGCAGCAGGTCAGCGGATTTATTCGCTGCCGACATCCCCGGGGACCTGTGAGTAAATCTGGAGGGCACTGAGGGGTGACGAGCCCCATTAGTCACCGGAATGAGACACGGCCAATTCAGCCCTCATTAGGGGCTTCTGCTGGGCGGCAAGAGGTCAGACCCTGACAGCGACCTGGGAATAGATGAGAAAGAGCTTTGCCAGCTTGGAAAGATGAAAAGATGTGCATCTAGATATTTTTTTCAAAAAGGTACAGTCAGCCCTAAAGGAACTACAGGAAGAAGAAAAAAAAAGAGTCTACTTTAGAACACATTAATTGTTCTAGGCAACTCTCGCAGTGAATAACGCTGGTTAAGCAGGAAGAAAGGAAGTGGGATCCCAAAGCATTAATCACACTGAATTGCAAATGATCTGTTTCTTGTCTTACTCATTTTGATATTGCTATTGCTAGTTGCTATCTTACAAAGTGCTTGACGCACAGTAAGTGCTAAATAAATATTGGTGAATGAATGTCAGACTTTTAAAAAAAAAATCTCCAAAATTATCACAATCGGGAATCAGGTGGGAAGCCATATATCATAGTACTTTTGAGGCCAGTGTTAGCTGTGGCTGCCCAGAAAACTTAGGAGACATAATTTGCAGTGTTTAAAGAAGTTTCATCGCTTGGGGGTGGGGCTGGGTGGAGGTGGGCAAAGGGGGTGGGGGTATCCTCAATAGTGACAATGATTTAAAAAAAATTAAACACGGATCCTCCTTTTCTGTCAGTCATTATAATATTCTTGGAAGTTTTTTAAAGTTATTTCTAAGCAACTCAAGAAGTCTGAATTTGTTTAAAATGCTATCCTTGGCACAACACTTTCCATATTCCATTTTATAAACATGGCTTGACACAAATGTTTACTTTGTAACATTCAAAGAGGAACTCGAAGCCTGTTTTTTTTTAATTCCTTTAAAAAAAGTTTCAGTGCTCAAAATATCTAAAAAGTCTCTGTATTTATGAATCTCCGCAACTCACGTATTTTCCACCGGTCTCAATAATGTACTGGTACTGTAAGGGTTATCTCTTGTGGTGGCAATGTTACTACCCCCCTTTACTAGTTGAGGACCTGAGACCAAGTGACTTACTCAAGTTTACAGCTATGGTAAATATCTAAATTCATTCCAGAGCCCTGACGGTTTTGGCTCAGTGGATAGAGTGTCAGCCAGCAGACTGCAGGGTCCTGGATTCAATTCTAATCAAGGGCAAGTAACTTGGTTGCAGACTTGATCCCCAGTAGGGGGCGTGCAGGAGGCAGCTAATGGATATTAATCTCTCTTACTGATGTTTCTAACTCTATCTCATTCCCTTCCTTTCTATAACAATCAATAAAAATATATTTTTTAAATTAATTAATTAATTAACTCCAGAGGTTGGGGATTTTCAGCACCATCCTATCCTACCTCCTACATTATTACTAAAGACCTGCAAAAATGCAAATATCACTTAAAGAAAAAAAATGAATTATCAACAATTAGCATATGTGTTGGAATTGATTCCTCAGATAAGTCATCCAGGCACTGAGTTGAGCCCTGAAGAGAGAGAACTTAAAAGTTTGATGAGAAGAATGTTTTTCCAAGTTCTAATACCAGGGCTCTGACTCTTTGTAGCTCTTTCTGTGTGCCCGGCACTCTGTCAAGTGCTAACTAGAGGTATGTGACTCTATGCCTGTCTCTATCAAGCCTGTTAGTTTCATTTTCCACCAGGGAAATCCCCTTTTCCACACTTGTATACCACAAAAGATGCATTACTTACTTATTACTTTATTTAAATTTTAAAATAAAATCTCAATTACCCATAGAATTGAGTAACCTTTTTTTTTCTTTGCACTACTGCATCACCAAGAGTGGGAGATCAAATTGAATGAGAAGATTCTCCAAGGGAACATCCAAAGAATAGCTTAATAAAACGTGCTATTGTCCTATTAACTGGGGAGTGAGGCCATATTACAGTTATAAACTTCATTGCAGGAGAATCTCTATAGCAAAAGCACCATTCAAACGGCCGCCTATTAAGGAATAATGGGAGGCTTTAGAAAGCGCCTTTAGTAAACATTTGATGGAAATATTGAAGCAGTTACCTATGTAATTCTTGTTATGTGCACTTGAGACCACCTCTTTGTTTCCCTTGAACTATCCAGAGGATTTTGTGAGGCTAAACATAGCCTGTAGCTTACTTTCTTGCTTAGTTTTCTTTTCTCAACGTAGAGAAGTTTTAACCAATGTGAACAGTTACATTGGAAGGTGCCAAGACTGCATGGCTCAGGAGTTGACCATCAACCTGTAAACCAGGAGGTTGCAGTTCAATTCCCAGTCAGGGTACATGCCCAAATTGTGGGCACAATCCCCAGGTGGGGCATGCAGGAGGCAGCCAGTCAATAATCCTTTTTCATCATTGATGTTTCTATCTTTCTCTCACTCTCCCTTTCTCTCTGAAATCAATAAAAATATATATTGTTGACATTTGCACATCTAGATTCTTGAGTTTACCGAGATAATTGCTCTTTTTCCTTAGAAGAGATTCCTGGAAATTTGTAGTAACTAGTGCAAGAAATGATTGGAATAACTTCCTCCAATTGGGCATGCAAAGCTTGGAAAGTAAGAGGCCATCAGATGTGGATATCCTTTGACTATTCATATTTTTGCTGTGAAGTAAAGGCACATGGATATATAATTTAATTTAATATATCCAATATATATAAAACACATTAGCTACTGTATAATATGATTTTTCATATTAATATAATACATTATATACAATGATATTAATCATTAATCTTAATATATTGATTAATATATTAATTGAGATATCTACACATACGTTGTATGGATATATATCAATGGTCTATCGTTAATTCATAACAATGAACTCGTATTTATTGAACACTTACTAAATGCAAGGCACTGTGCTTTAAAAATCCCATGCCAGGACTCAATCAGGGAAGATCTTATTGGTTTCTCTTATCACCCTGTTACGTAAATAAACAAAGGAAGAGGTAGTAACTTGCCCAAGGCTGACACCAGAGCCCATACTCTTAGCCACTTTATAGCACATGTGGTCTCGTCTAACTAATATGCTAAAACATTGGTGACACAGCTCCATTTCTGACTTATTTGTGTTTCTCTATGCAAGTGGAGACTTGACATAGTGTTTGTGCCTCTTTCCCATCTAAGAAAATAGCCTTCACACAAGACTAATAAATGTGTAAAATGTGCCAATATCTTTGTACCTGGCAAAACACTTTCAAGTGAGGGTCATCTCAGGTTAACACTGACCTGACCTCCATTGTATACTCCTCAGCCTTCTTTCACTTCAGAAACTAATACTAGTTCTGACTATTTAATTCTCACATAAGGTAAGTTACACCTTGTTAGACTGATAATGGTTTGTTAAAACACACGGTAATTTGAAGCAATTGCTATTTCCTACCCGATTAAATGGACTATTGTTTTTTACTAAAATATTAGTCTAAATCTAGTTCATCCAGAGCTTTCTAAAGCTTTATGCTGCTCTCCAAATTAATGTGAGGTTCACTATATATGGCATTATCATTAAAATTAAAATTTTATAGACTTTTATATAAAATTTTATAACTTTACCTTTATATGCACACTTGGGTAATAAGTCATTAAATTTGCACAAAACTTCCAGACTTGAAAACATCCCAAAGTTGAACATCATTGTTGACATTATTAATATTCTCTTAAAGTGCATTTCAAGTAGTTAATATGCCTCAAATCAAGACCTTTTATTAAGATAATCCATCCAAATAATTTTCAAAATATTTTGAAACATACACTTATGTTTCAGTGTTAGAAAACAGTTTTTCTCTGGGTGTTGAATTCAGCACAAGTCAAATTCAATTTTTGATATAAGTAAAGCTATTCTAACTTTTTTTTGTTTAATTTATATTCTTTCCCATCTTTTTCTCTTTTTTAAAATATATTTTATTGATTTTTTAGAGAGAGGGATAGAGAGCTAGAGACATCGATGAGAGAGGAGCATCAATCAACTGCCTCTTGTGCACCCCCTACTGGGGATGTGCCCGCAACCAATGTACATGCCCTTGACCGGATTCAAACCTGGAACCTTTCAGTCCGCAGGCCGACACTCTATCCACTGAGCCAAACCGATCTCGGCCTCCCATCTTTTTCTATTTGTTCATTTACTTATTTCATCTTTATTGAGATATAATTGATAAATGGCATTGTGTAAATTTAAGGTGTCAAACACAATGATTTGATACGTGTATATATTGTGAATGACTACCACACAAAGGTTAGTTAACACAACATCACCTCCCATAATTATAATCTTTCTGTGGGTGGTGAGAACATTTAAATCTACCCTCTTAGCAACTATTACGTATATAACATACTTATACTACAGAGAAGTATTCCCAGGTGAGAATACTTGTAGGTTTCTGGGCAGTGACGAGTGGTCTGAATGCCTAGTCAGGAGCCTCAGAGGAAAATGACTGAAAGTTTAGAGATAAAGCAGTCTTGGGTGGAGGTGTACTGAGAGAGGCATGGGCATGAATTTCTGTATCACACAGTAATCACCACCAGAAAGTATCCACCACACAAGAGATGGTGAACAATCAAGTAGATAAAATGACCCTAGTCAGCCTTCACGGTTAGCCCCCCAAAACTGGCATGGTGGGCATACAAATGAAATGGTCTTAGTGACTGAGATGGAGGCTCTATAGCCACCAGGACTTGCTAGGGTGATCACTGAGGATAAGGGTAATTTAGAATAGATAGTATGTAAGGTTTAGGATGAAAACCAGTTACATCCCAAGACCAACTGCAGCAACAAGGTCTGTGGTTTGCCTTACAAATTCCCATCTCTAACTTTCCCATCAGGAAAAGAGGCCTGAGACCACGGAGGAGGTGCTCCCTGAACCGGCACGGAGAAGTAACGTTGTATGGCACAAAGCTGAAACACATGGGAACGAAGACATACCAGTTGAACAGAAGACATCTCCTGTTGTGGGGATCGCAGTTGACTGATGGTCCCAAAGCTCCCCCTGTAAATCCAGCATATGTTCTCTCAGAGGCAACACTTCCTGTGGGCAACTCCCAGCCAATGCTTGAGCGCAGAGGGCCACTAACGCAGGCTTATTCCAACAAAACACAGGACTCTTCTAAAGATTCACTTTGACTTCTGAATCTTTCTTGGAATTGTTCTGAAGTCTGAGACTTTATCTGTACCAATCCTTTTCTCTCCTTTCGTAAGCATCAGATATGCATTATGATTTGCCTCACCCTTCCCCTCAGCCTTCCCCTCTTCCCTCCTCCCTCCAGCGTAAGTGTTTCTCCCAATCAATCTCTTGCACATCTATTCCTGTGTTATTGTAATCTTCTAGGAAGAACTAAACAAACACCCATCTACTGAGTTCTTGACATCTTTTATTTTTTAGTTATAAATTTCCATTTGATTTTTAAAAAAATAAATTCCAGTTCTTTGGTGAATTTTATCTATGCATTCTTGAACATATTAATCACAGCTCCTTTTAAGTTCCTATCTGATAATTATAATGTCTGGGTCACCTATATATCCCTTTCTATTGTTTGCCCCTCCCTTTGTTTTTGAACATTTGATCTAGTTTCTTGACATGCCTGGTAATTTTTTTGTTGTTGTTGAATCCTGGCAATATGCTTTTTAAATCATAAAGATTATATTTGATAACTTCTTTTTCCCAGAAAAATTTTTAATTTTCTCCTGGCAGGCAGATTATGAACAAGCCACATTAATCTACGTAGTTAAAGTGGAGTTTCAAGTTTGGTTAGAACTGATATGTTTCTGGACTAGCCTTGCTCTTGGGGTAAATTTACTCTTATGGCACTAAGATCTCAACTGAAAATTAGGTCGTTTACCAGTGACCCTTCCTGTGGGCAACTCCTAGCCAGCAGCTGAGCACAGAGGGGCACTAACGCAGGCTTAAGTAGTCCATCCACTGTATTGAAATATGAATATATGCATTAGCACCCTGTTGATGAGTAAATGAAATCAATAGTTAACATCTGAATAGTGTCCTCACTAATAATTATACTGTGTATGTGTGTGTTTGTATGTGTGCATAATTGGAATTGATTTATATATGGCAAAAATGTAAAGTACTCAGCAGTGGAAAAGAGACATCTTGGACAAGTACTTGAATATTCATCAAAACCAGAAAACTACAAAGATCTCCAGGGATATAATTTTAGACTCTGATAAGAGCATTTATGCAGTAATTCATTGAGCAACTCTACCAAAATGAAATGCTGACAGAAAGAGGGAACATCAAAGAATGCTTTCAAGGACAGAGCAGGAATCGGGTATTGCAAACGGGAGGTATGACACTTTTGTCAGAAAGGTTTAGTGAAAGGGAGAAGCAGCAGAAAGTTCAAAGTGTCATGTTACCTGTCGTCAACACAGATCAAAAAATTCCCCAACATTCCCACCTGCCTGACTTTATCAAACAAAACAGAGGTGAAGGGTGGGAGATTAATTCCAAATAGCCTCATCATTCTGTTGAAATATCCCAGAAGGCCCAAACCATTCTTCATGTGTCAAGGACTTCCACTACTTCACTGAAAAACTGGAGAGTGAGAAGTTTACATGTTGGGACAGTATATTAGTTGGTACATGGAACTGGTTAAGGTTTACTGAGGTTAGCTGAAGCCAAAATGGTCATTTGGTCAACTCAGTCAAATAACCAATCAGATCACCCAAGTCAGCAGTTTCATGAACTAGTCCATTTAGTCTCACATTACCTGAGTAGCTCCACAGAGAGATCTCCAAATCCAAGATCGGTGTGTCTTGCATGTAGCCAGACCCCACTATATGGTCTGCATTCTTTGCTTATTACTAACATTTCCAACAAAGGCTCAGCAGAAGGATTCCTAGTCCGGTTTCTTTGGGTAAGATGCACCCAACCAATTGCATTACATCTGTCAACAAATATATGTTGAGTATTGCCAGGTGCCAGGCACTGAACGAGGAATGCATTTTGAACCACAGACTATTCCTGGCCTCATAAAGCTTACAGTCTACTGGGGAAACATTAAGCAAATAAATACAGAGACAAATGTAACTAGGATACAAATGTATCCTAGTGCCACTAAGGATAAGCATGTGATGATGCCATAGGAGCCTGAAATCTGAGGATTTGGTCTGGATAGGGAAGCTTCTTAGAGAAAATGACATTGAACTGAGAGCTGGAAGGTAACAGGGAGAGGGAAGCTCATTCCACATAGAGGGAACAGAATTGTGTGCACATATTAACTTGAAATATCTAGTTAAATGTTTAGATATTTTTGTCTTACAACATCCTAAACTCTCCTTCCTTCCCCAACACGTGTTTTACTTGATTTGGGTATAAGACAAACAGTCATACCTATCTTTTGGAAAGCGAGGCAATCTCTAAGCATACAAAGTTCCTCATTTCTATCTACCCCAGTAGCCTTAGGGAAAAAAGAAAGCAGTAGAAGGGAAGAGGGAGAGAGCTCAGAGAATATCAGGGGCCAAGAAAAGGATAGCTCTCATTCCCTGGAGAGACCAACTCCCAGTCCACATGTTGGCATTGTTGTGGGTGTTGAGGCAACCACCAGCCTTCTACTCAAGCTGAAATGGCAGGGGGAATGGTGATGCAAAAAGCCTTCCATGTCAGCCCTCACAAACACTTTCTAGATGAGTGGGGGGCTCGAGATGACTGCTAGGTCTCAGATTTTTCAGGAAAAGTATGAAATACATGAGAGACAAAGCTAGAGTGGAGAGGGTTACAATATAAGAAAAGAAACCACAGGGATAGGTCATTTCAGAAATATTAGTATAGTTATAACAAAAATAAGAAGGGAATAACTCACCACTATAAGTGACTATTTTTTAATGAGTGTAAAGCACTTCATTTTCTTCTCCATGGTATCATTTGGCTGTCATTGTCTGGCCCACAAGGAAAAGGTAAACCAAGCAGGCAGCTTTGAATGGGCTCTTGTTTACTCTGTCTTAACTTTAAAGAACCAAATTTGCAGTTAAAATACCAAAAATAGCCGAAACCGGTTTAGATAGAGCGTTGGCCTGCGGACTGAAAGGTCCCAGATTCGATTCTGGTCAAGGGCATGTACCTTGATTGCGGGCACATCCTAGAAATAGAGCCAAAGGCTTATGGCTGCTCTGAAAGGGAACACAGGTGATTTGTGAAAGTGAGTTCTCAAACCATTTCAGCCACCCATCTGAGCATGCCCAGAGTTCCTCATCTTGGCAATTACGTTGAAAAGCAAAGTTGGTCTCATCAGTATCTCTTAAACCCATGGTCAGCAAACTGCAGCTCACAAACCACATGCAGCTCTTTGACCCCTTGAGTGTGGCTCTTCCACAAAAATACCACAGCCTGGGCGAGTCTATTTTGAAGAAGTAGTATTAGAAGAAGTTTAAGTTTAAAAATTTTGGTTCTCAAAAGGAATTTCAATCATTGTACTGTTGACATTTGGTTCTGTTGACTAATGAGTTTGCTGATCACCATCAAGGTGTCTTAAACCATCAAGGTGTCACATTAGTCCACTCACTGGCTTGCTCTGGGGGTTTTATCCATGCAATTTCCACTTCTTCACATCAGAAATGGAAGAAGTTATCCTAGATTTAACAATTTGTCCATCATCACTCATCAGAAGTCTCTTAATCTTCATGTTTCCCTGCTCTGAACTGACAGATAAAGCAGAACACATACATCAGGATGGTCTTTAACTGAGATGATCCTCATTATTTGTGAATGGAAAGGGAGTGAATTCATGCAACAAATAATTCAGCCTTTGTGCAAGGACTTCAGAGGGAGGGTGTGGGGGTAGGGCCAAGTGCATGGACAGAAAACACTGGTACCCAGAATTTTATCTCAAAAGCAGGTGGCATCTCTTTTGGTCTCAAGATGCTGGCGGTGGGAGAAAGGGGCCCAGTAATTTGGGATGAGCGATATGAGGGCCTGGCAGGCAGAGAGATCTAGCTCCTTTCCCTCCTCCCAAACTTGTTTTCATCGCAACAACCACACAAATGCCTCTTACATTAAACTACAGCTGGGAACAGGAGATTGACAGAATTTTCACTTTTCATCTGGATGATTCAATATCACGTAGAAACAACTACTGTGGACCTCCTAAGGAGGAAGGGTGAGAAACAACCTATCTCAAAAGACTTATTTAAAAAAAAAAGTTTAGAAGCCACTAGGTGTTTGGTACTTATTTTCAAGGCTATAAATCCCACAGCAGGTGCACCCAGGCAATCAGGATAGGCAAGAACTCTGATAAATTCAACGATGATACTTAGGGCCAAAGAAACCCTGGGAGGCTATAAATAGTCATTAGGAGTGAGATGTTGCTGAAAACCAAAGGGGGAAATCCACCAATGGAGCAGAAATGTAAATCAGGAACCACTATGATAAAATTATGTTTTCATATTAAGTATAAAGAAAGAAGAGTGGGAAAAAGCAAGAACTAGATTTCCTTCCAATGCTTAGTCAGAATTGGAACCATTTCAGAATATCTGCAAAGAGGGAAGGAGGGATGGACGAAAAGAGGGAGGGAAGGTAAAAAGGAAGGGTAGAAGGGAGGGAGGAAGGGAAGGAGACCACCCTAACCACCCTGTGCAAAAGTGTATCTGAAACTGGCAGGTTCAGTAGAAATGTTCTAGCTGCATCTTCAGTCAATGAGCTCACAAAAATTGTCACAGCAACTTTTATTAATCTCCTTTTGGTTGCCAAGGTCCGGCAACCAAAAAAGAGAACAAACTATTGATAAACACTGTTTACTTCTCTCATATTCTCTGAGGACGTTGGGAGGATTAATGCATGTTTGAAAAGTCATTCTTCAAGAATGACTTTAAAGGTCCCTGTGGCAAAGGCACTATGCATATGTAAAGTTATGATCATTTTCAAAATTCATGTCTTCCTTGTTTTGCCCTCCAAAAAACATACATTTTAATTGTTATGGTATTTTAGTGTATTGGATTATATCTCACAAATTTCAGAAAACAACAGAAATGTATTTCGTTACATTACATTTAACAATGTAGTTTCCAGGTTGTTTCTGACTGCAGATATACTTTTGATCATCTTTTCCATGAATAATATTTCTATTATTTGGGTAGGTCACCTTGAAATGTAAGTCTGCACTACCTATACAGATATCTATGGGAGTCATTTTTAAGGTTCTCTCTCTTCTTTTTTAAAAAAAAAGTAAGTTTCACATATGGATTTACAAAGCAATTATTATTGCAAATGTCTAGCGATACAGAATCAGAGTGGTGAAAGAGTTGGTAATGATATTGTTATACCACTTAATATGTTCTTGGCTGACCCACACAGACCCTATTTCAGAAAAATGTTTCCATAGACCCAGAATACAATTGATTTATTTCCTCAGCCAGGGAAGGATGGTCATTTATTAGCGATTGAAAAATGAGGTTCAGCATCAAATACTGTTTTATTAAGCTCTCCAAGTGTGATCAGACTAAAAGATGGAGGGCTGGGCGTTCTGAAAGTGAATAGAGGGGATAAAGAATAACGGTGAAGAGCACCAGCTTTAAAGGTAAATGCCCGAGTTCAGATCCTGGCTCTACTACTTACTAACTGCGTACCTGTAGGCATTAACTTTGTCCCTCAGTACGGGAGGTCACTCTGTGGTAAGGGCAGGATGGTGCACTGGCTAAGGGACTGCAGGGTAAGGACAACGGAGCCTGCTGGCCCCCGTACTATTGAGGGAAGAAGCAAGAAGAACAATGAAAATAATTCAGTGATATGCTACTATTACTGCATAGCAAACTGCTCCACAATTGAGTGGCTTAAAATCACCACTTGATTTTGCTCATGATATTGCAGGTCAGAAAACTGGGAAGGACCCCGTTAGGCACATCTTCCTGTGGTTAGCGATACAGATATGGGAATCTTAGACCTAAAGTTTGTGGTTGAAATCATGGTGGAATATGAGATTTTTTTTTCAGGGAGGATGTGCAGAGAGAGAGAGAAAAAAGGAAGGTCACGGACAGAACCTTGGGAACACCAGCCTTTATGGGGTCAGCCCAAAAAGAACTGTCTTTTTCACTTCTAATTGCACACACCCCTTAAGTACAAATGACTCCTTGGAAAAGAATTTTCACAGCTGCTGAGAAAATAGGTGACCAAAAGCTCTGCTTTCCTTGTTGGTTCTTCCTTGGAGTCCAGTCCCTCCTGTGGTGTCAGTCAGATACAAGCTGGGGCTGCAGTCACCCCAGTATCTAGGGCTTCAGGTGACTGGGCTGAGTATCAACAAGCACTTTTAAGTGGATTGGATAAAAAAGGAACATCAGCATTATGTATCCACATCATCAGTCACAATAAACTAGGTTTTGCTGCAATAATGAACAACCTCCCAATCTCCACTGATTAAATAACAAAGGATTATTTTCTGCTCATCTTACATACCTATTGCAGGTTGACTAAGGGTTCAATTTCATATCATCATCTTCATTCATTCTCATGCTACCATCCAGGCTGACAGAGCAATCACTGTCTGGAATACCACTGGTTTCCCTGGCAGAGGGAAAGAAGGAGGTAAAGCACATAGTGACTCCTAAAACTTCCATAGGGAGGTGACACATACCCCTTCCATTCAGATTGTGTCGGCTCAAAATGTGTCATGACTATGCTTGAGCTCAGGACCAGGGAGAAACAATCTTACAACATGCCCCAAATGAGAGACAGAGAGAACCCAACACAGTGGACAGCATTAATGACTAACACAATGTTCATTCATAGCAAAAAGTCTGCCTTGGGTTAGGAGATCAGGGGAGACTTACTCTGGGTAACCAAAAAAGGTGACACTTGGGTTCTATATAAAAGGTAAGAAAGAGCCGAAACCGATTTGGCTCAGTGCATAGAACATCAATCTACGGACTGAATGGTCCCAGGTTTGATTCAGGTGAAGGGCATGTATATTGATTGTGGACACATCCCCAGTAGGGGGTGTGCAGGAGGCAGCTTGTTGATGTTTCTCTCTCATCAATGTTGCCAGCTCTCTATCCCTCTCCCTTCCTCTCTGTAAAAATCAATAAAATATATATTTTTAAAAAAGGTAAGAAAGATTTAAGTGGCTGGAGAGAGAAGAGGAAAGAGGGTCAAAAACATGGATATAAAAAAGAACTAGTATTATGGGAAAGAGTCTCACTTAACTGAAACACAAGGTGCTAGTTCATTCTAAAAACACACACACATTGTGCTGAAGAAAAAGATGAATTATGCTCCACAGCAAACATATGAGACTGATAAGTTTGAGAGTAAAATGATATGCTAAGTTACAGGGTAGATATCGGGGTTGCATGACAGGCCACGAAACCAGGTTCACTGAGTAAATGAAAGATTAAGCCCTAAGGATGAGATTTAAGAAATAACTTTTTGCTTCAATCACAGAAATTAAAAGATAATAATAAAAAGGAATGCCTGGCAAGAAGGGACATGTATATTCTCAGGTAAGTTCTGTCTTCTCTCATGAATAAAAGAAGAGGCTATATGGCTTTTGGCTTAGATGCCATCATGCTATTAATGCCCCCTGAGTTCTTTGGGTAGGAGGAATTATTAACATTAGAAACACCTTTTTTGTTATGTTCATCACATAGTAGAAAACTGATAGTTTCACTGCTGCTCTGAAATTTTAGTTGAAAGCAATAGGTGGTTAGCTACCAAATACCAGTGAACATCCTTACTGTACGCTCCCAGAAGGCAGGGCCTGCATCCTATTTTTTTTTAAATATTTTTTATTGATATTTCACAGAGAGGAAGGGAGAGAGATAGAGAGCTAGAAACGTCGATGAGAGAGAAACATCCACCAGCCGCCTCTTGCACGCCCCCTACCGGGGATGTGCCCCCAACCAATGTACATGCCCTTGACCAGAATCGAACCCGGGACCTTTCAGTCCGCAGACCGACGCTCTACCACTGAGCCAAACCGGTTTTGGCCCTGCATCCTATTTAAATGTGTGTCTCCATTGCGATTGTGGAGGAGGCAATAAAATGTGTTGAATTGTCTACAGTAGAGAATAGAAGAAAATTATAGGAAATTACTTCATTGGGGCTGTTCAGACTTTTCTTTCAAGGCAAATAATTGGCGTAAGAAATATTTTTTTTGCCTGCATTAAAGCTTTCATGAGCAGAAAATATGTGGATTGGATACTAACATGGTGGATTTTGGACTTCTTATAATTTTATTCTATGCTAGCCGCCCCTCTCTCCCTGCGTTTCTGCAGTACCTGTCAACTTCTCTCCCTGGTGAACCGAGGGGAGCAACTCAGTGAGAAACACCAACTGCCTCCTAAAAGCTTCCAGCCAGGAGCACTCCTTCCACAGTCAGCTTCCAGCTTCTTCTCTAGGCCTCAACACACTCCCAGAATTCTTGCAACATACTGCTCCCAAACTAAGAGGGGGAAAAAGAAGGAAAGTGTAGAGAGGAAAGTTCTCCAGGTGTTGGCTACTAACAGAGCCCTCCAGGTTTCCTACATTACAATCCTTCAGTGCCACATACTTGCGTTTTCAGTATCCCTCAGACCACCATAAGGGAGGGAAGCCTTCAGCTCCTGCCTGCTGGGTGGCCAGGCTGGAATCAAGTTTACTTTTCTAAACATGTGCATGGCAGCTTTTGGTGCCCTACCTCTTGTATTTATGCACCTGATGCTGACAAGATCCCTTCTGAGGAGGTTAAATGATTTGTAAAGAGTGTTAGGTCAATAGGTTATGAAATTATTCTTTGTGATTTATAGATGTAATAGAGTGTATAACAGGGGGGAAATTTTTATTGTTATTTTAAAAATACCGTAATAGATATCTAGAAAGCACCTCCATCTTCCGAGGGACTGGACATAGTTACCTAAAATCAGCCAAGGAATGACTGATGGGTGGGGAATGCCCACATCCTGGCTGTGCCAAGTGGACAGGGAGCACGTGTCTCTGCACTTGAGAAGTCAACTGGGTAGGTGTTTGGCTAAAAGTACCAGAGGGAAGCTGTCCTCACTAACACACCCTGCACAATTGACCTGCATGTGAGCTGTATCACAGCTGGGACTGGGCAGGCTGCAGGAAAGAATTTTAATCAAATTGATCATAATAAGGAGACAAAAATCATTAAATACACATTTTATTAAATTATGTTTGTTTACTAGAAAACATTTTTATTACTATTTCATTTGAATATCAAGGTGTTAAAATGGGCTTCTCCAGCTACAATTTTGACCATGGCATAACGCAACAGGCATAACGTGAGCATGAGAGTCATCACAAACAAGGACATAAAAGGATCAGAACTAGAAAGAAGGGGGCGGTGACTTCATGATTTCTTTGGAGGAAGCCACTATCTGTTACCTACTAGTACTGTGAAGATACTCATTGGGGGTACAACTCCTTCACGTCAAGCCTAGTGAGAGTATTCTCTGCAACAGAGCCCCTGAGAGCAGCTCCCAACACACCCAAGAACCTAAGGCAATAGGGTTTCCCCTACACCAGAAGGAGGTCACAAAGGAGTGAGATTTTACCGGGTCTTAGACTCTAATAGGAGTCTAGAGGTGATCCACCACTGCCCAGGAGCCCAGGAAGCAGTCACGTGCAATCCCACCAATATCAAGGGAACCACAAGTGAGAAGCCCTGGTGACAGGACTCTCTGAAGAACCAAGAAAGCACCTTGAAGGAAGAACCCTGTGCCCTCACTTCTACTCCCTCCCCTAGTTTTGACCCCGATGAAGATAAAAAGCAGCTAGCAAACAGAAAACAAAGTAAGTCAACTACAGGCCCTAGCATGGGGGTGGGACTCAGCACACAGAAATCTTTAAAAGATAAAAGCAATAGTTTAGCATTCGGGACAGAAAACTTAATTTCTGAATTAGCTTCAGGGAATCATAGACCAGTATTTTTCCTAAGAATTCATGTAAAAGTCATGGGATCTTCCACCTAAGGGCAAAGAAAGGTTCTCCCCACTGCCTAAAGTTTAGAGGAACAGTAGAAGCAAACCCAGAACAGTGTTTTAGCCTAGCCAAGAAGACATGCATTCAACATAGCATTTACATTTGTGATCACCTTCTGAGTTCTGAGGGTGACTTCACTATGTCTACTTAATATGTATAAAAACTTCTATCTTGCCGAAACCGGTTTGGCTCAGTGGTAGAGCGTCGGTCTGCGGACTGAAAGGTCCCGGGTTCAATTCCGGTCAAGGGCATGTACATTGGTTGCGGGCACATCCCCGGTAGGAGGTGTGCAAGAGGCAGCTGGTTGATGTTTCTCTCTCATCGACGATTCTAGCTCTCTATCTCTCTCCCTTCCTCTCTGTAAAATATCAATAAAATATATATTTTTAAAAAACTTCTATCTTTCATGTGATATAAAAATCTACAATTTTCTAAGAGAGATTCTTTGATCACTTGAAACTTCTTTAAGTAATAAGGAAGGCCTTGTTTTCAGAGATCTTGTTTTCTCAGTGACCTCAGTGTAGGCAACTCTTTCCCACACATTGCAGGCCACTGAGGCTTAGGATTTTAAACTACGATAGGAATATAAAAATAAAGTTTTCTGATCCATCATACAAAAGTATCTGGAAATTTGCTAGCTACTCCATTTGACTGTAGCTGCCATTTCTTTAGATGTCAGGCTATAAAATCTCCTTGATAACAGGGTTCTCATCCTATGCTAACAGGAACCTGTAGAAACTTAAGGGGCAGGTGGGTGGATGTGGGCTATTATTCTGACAGAGTTGAAGATGAGAGGGGGATGGTGCCCTTCATTGCAATGGGTTACCTGAAGTGGGCTGCACCATGCCAAAGGACAATGGGATCTTTGAGCATTCAAAATGACTTTTTTTTACTTAAAAAAATGATTAAAGATTATTCTTTATCTTCAAAGCGGTCCTTTTGAAAAATTATAATATTTCTACAAAAGATGACAATCTGCCAACACAGAATAACTTGTGAATGCAAATATTGCTCACTTCATTGTTCCTGATTTCCTTCAGAAGCTACATAATCTTACTTTCTAAAAAATGTAGGCTGCAAGGCTAATAGAATTCAAAAGGACTACCTTTCAATCTGAAAAGTTACAAAGATGTAAGTTCTCCAAGTCTTTAAGGAAATCCAATTATAGGTCTTTTTTTATTATTATTATTCAAGCAAAGACCAAAAGAGAAGCTTTTCTTTCCTGGTGTCATCTGCTCTGCAGGAACTCACCTTGACATTGGAGCTGATTTCCCTATATTTCTCATTAAGAAGTTATTATCAGATATCCAAACTCCAACACTGTGTTTAAGCAGGCCCAGGTTGCTCTGCACACCTCCGATGTACACCTTTCAAACTAGTCAATCTGTGACATTCAGTGATGGGACTAGGGTAAGACATGAAGTGGCTAGGGTGCAAAATTTTAAGAGGAACTCACTCTTGGGGTCTTGCAGATGCAAGATGAGATTAGTGCCTTCTTAAATTTTACAACATCTACACCTACCTTCTTTACCTTGGTCCTGGCCCTAGAGGAACTTGTTACTTTTAAGTAATCCCCAATCATTAAAAAAAGGAAAGAAAAATAAAATTTTAGTAGTCTACTAAAATGTATTCTGAGTTGCTTTGGAAACTTTCAAAGAACAATGATTCAATATTTGATCTTCAGACAAACAGAGAGTTGAGTGAAGTAGGCATTGACTGATAATGTCTTTCTGTAAATTACACACACATACATACAAATCATCCCAAGAGAAACAGCAGGACTCTTTGAGGTGTTCATCTTCGCCTTAGGAGAGAGGTTCTTATTAGTTTGTGCAAACTAGCTGATGAATTTAATATGTCTATAACAATGTCTATAACAATCCTGACTGTACTTGCCCTTTTTCCCTTCACCTTGTCTTCCTACTAACTAAACTGTTTTACCACATACTGTTATAGTGATCAGTTTCCCCTTGTCCAGTTTTTGGTTATGATCAGTTTCTATCAATTTTTACAATGGTGATATTTTTATATCTTTATGAGTAGATAGAGTTCTGCCTTTAAGATTACATGAGACTGATTAATTCTTGGGTTTATTTTTGGCTTACAGAGTGCACTGATGGCAAACAGCTACAAAGAACTATGAGTGCCAGTTAAAGGGGGAAGGTTTAGTCTTAACAGGAAATTCCTTTGACCAGGAGATATATCTATGGCACATGCTATTTGGCTCATTGTGTGTTTTGGTAATGCTAACAATCACAGAAGACGTAATGTGGCTGTTGATTGTTGAAGAGTCTATGATTCATTTTCTAAGCCTGTACAGTTGGTATAATAAATGGCATTTTATTCTAAAGTCCTCACAACATTATTTGCCCACTTCATACCAATCATGTTTGTTCCCTTTCATCATGCATGGCTGGGGGAAAAGCCAGAAACTTGTGTTTCTCTCTGAAATCAAGTTGGCAATTATAAAGAAGCAACTCTTCGATACTCTGAATGGCTGCAGCAAAATGTCCCACCTTGACTTAGACAAGAAGAAAGCTGGAGAATTCCAGTTGTTTATAAGAGTTGAATACCACTAAAAAATATTACTGACTTCTCTTTTCTCATAGCTTTAGACCATAGGACACATCAGGATTCCCAGTAGGCTCCACACCCATAAATCAGAGAGTGGGTGTTTCCAATGAACTAATTTACCATACTGTACAAGACCAATGGATTTAGTGTCTCTATCAATCAGAGAATTTCTATAAAAATAAACCCCCAAAGTTTCTATAGAATTTTACTTCTTAATTTATTTAACAGGCTTTCCGGTAGTTGGTGCATCTTTATGTGGTGCATCAAAAATATGGGCTCCTTCCATTCTAGGATTTTGCCTGCTTTGGTTAATCCCCCTTGAACTGTGGAGTCTAAGGGCAAACAGAGACTAAGATGAAGGCCCACTCTCTTAATATCCTAGACCAAGAAATGGGCAGCACTTCCACTAATAGACCACTGACAAGAAAAGTCACATAATCCTACCAAGAGGCAAAGGGTTTCTGACAAAAAAAATGTCCATAATTGGGCTACCACTCTCCAGTGGCAACATTTGTGATTGGGAAGCACCCATTTGGGTGAACATCTCTCTCTTCCAAAATGTTCAACTGAACATAGAAATTTTCAAGGATCCATGACATACATGCACTCATCTAACTTTCCATTTTGAAGCAGATTCTCTCAATACCAAAGCTACACGTGACTACAAGTTACTGAAGTTTCCTAAAATTCCCCACTCTGTGGGCCTTTGGTTGTACTCTTTATTGCAACAGAAAAATGGTGTGCTAAACATTATTCAATGCCCCAAAGATTTAATGAACTTCCCAAATGTCTCACTCCCAGAGAAAATAGCAGTGCATTGAAGCATCAGTCTGAGAGTGTGACATTTATGTGTGTGTGTGTGTGTGTGTGTGTGTGTGTGTGTGTGTTCTGTTATTTTTGCCTGTATTTTGTTATAATTTCACTTTCATCTTTAAAAATGCCTTGGATTTAAATATTATTTACAGAACCTTCCATTCTTGAGGGAAAAAACATAATAGCTTTTAATAAATAAGCCTGTCAGTTCCCTGTGTTGCCTGTCCGCTCCTTATTGGATCCATAGATCCATGATGTGTCAGAGATGGCAAGAACCTTGGACTTGATCCAGCCCCAAACTCCTTATTTTACAGATGAGCAAACATGCTAGCTAACATTATTAATTCTCCCTCTTCAAATGAGTTTTCATTTTGCTTTTCAAACTTCCATCATTTCTTTTTATCATTGTAGATGCCAGCCATTACCTGAACTAGCTTCTCTGTGACTCATATATCCTTGTCTGTGTTTACTCATGAAGTAGAAGGGCTTTTGTTATCCAAGCAATTTCCTAAGTAATATGGCAGGCACCGTGTGTCCCATCTCAATATTATTCATAAAAGTGACTTACTGATATTTCTACCTAAATCTTGGCATTATTCTTTCTGAATAGATATTAGTCAATATAAAACAAAGCTCACTCATTCTCTCTCTCTCCAGGAACAGAAACTATAATAGAAATGCCCTACACAACACCCTTGCCTGCTTTGGTTAATTCCTGCCACCAGAAGTGTAAAGCTAAAATTGAAGTTTAGTTAGTAATGAAAGACTCATCAGTCTGTTCTCCAAATTCTCATTGACCTTCCAGTAGGATAGTCATAGAACCAAATCGATTTTAAAAGTTAAAGATGTCAAGTATATCTCAATAAAGGTGGGGTGGGGAGAAGATAGAAGGGAGGGAGGAAGGAAGGGAGGGAAATAGGAAGGGAGGAAGAGAGAGAGGAGGGAGGGAAGAAGGGGGAGAGGGAATCACACTAAGGAAGTTCAGCCAGATGTTTTTTGTTTGCTTGTTTTATATCTTATAAGGCTAGATGGTGTCAACTTCCACTTCCCAGAATTTTCATCCCCTTGTACTAGAGTATACTGTACTAAATGTTTAGTCAGTCTAAGAACATTTTCTCACCATAGTATCTACCCATTCATTGAAATGCAACACCCACTCTCCAAATATCAGATACCACCATCTCTAGAAAATTCCCCGAGCCCCTCCATCCCCACAAGCGCACACTCACAAAGTGGGTAAAGCTCTCTTCCCTTGTATTTACACAGCAACTTCTTTTACATCTGTCTCAATGCTTATCTAGGTATATTGCTCTAGTCTTGTTCTCTTTCAGATCTTGAAGGTAGAAACTAAACCCCAGAACTTAGTGAAATATGAAATATTATCAATAAGTATTGGTTAAATGAATGTATAGAAAATACTTAACATGCTTTAGGTTGTCTCAATCATGCAAATTAACATAGACTCCCAAGCGTCAGACTTAATATATATAAAACAAAATAGACAACAGAAAGATTCCTTTTTAGTTGAAAGGAACAATAAATTGTAATTGGATCATTGGAGCCACTGGTGAAATCTTTAACCCACTTAATGATCACTTAGCTCACAGACATAAATATAAGACTGAACATTGGTACATTTATTGAACAAATATTTATGGAGTATCTACTACTTACCAGGGAGGTACGCAGTTAAATAGGAGGAAGAATATGAACAATTTTGCTAGAAGATAAAAACCTAGGGTGACTATTAAGTTCTTTACTAGCTGGCCTTTAAAAAAGATCCCTTTTCTGTGGTTTTCCCATTGCATCACAAAGAGATTATCTCCTGAAGAACTCCTTACTTGCAGTACTTCTTTGTACTAACGTGTTAACAGTAATCTGAGCCTTACTAAGTACTTTACGTGGATCATCAAGTTCAATCTTCATAATAACCCATTGTAACAACGAGGAGCTGGGAGACAGAGGGGTGATGTGACTTCCCCCGAGGCCATGCAGCTGCAGAACTGCTCTGCAAGCCCAGGCAGTTGATCACTCCACTGGACCCTTACATGTGATTCCCAAAAATCCCTCCCTTTTTCATAGAAATCACTCGCTCTCCACATCATGTCTTTGACTAAACCTGGCTTAGGGTCTAGATTTAGCCCTGTGTCTTCCTGCTGGCACCTCACTATCATTCTTTGCAGCAGATATTCTGTCTCCCACAGCTTCACCTTTGGCTGTCCCAAGATGCTCTGCACAGTGCTAATCTCCAGCTCTCTATCTGAAAAGGGACACAAACAGTAACTTAGGATCCTGGCATAAGGAAGAACAGGGCAGTTCTGTGGAGCATGCCTCGGTGAGGATGACAGGGTAGGTCCACTGAGCCAACACAAAGCCCAGGAGACTGTAGTGCCCTTCAAGGCCTTTGGGGACTGGAAATAAGCCCTCTCGTTCTGAAGGAGCTAACCTTCACCCCAGCGGTGGGGTGGATGCTCCATCCGACTTGCCGTCTCTTTTGCCCGCGGACTACTGACGATGGCCAGCTTCAGATGAAACTTCCCCCAGCCTGCCTTTTCAAAGGGAGGCAGGCTACTGTACAGAGAGGCTTTGAGGCTTGAAGAGGAGAAAGAATATAAAGTGAGAAACTGATGGGTCTCAAAGGACATCTCTTCCAACAACAACAAAAAAAACACAAAAGAACATTGAGCATAAAAGATCCATGATTTCTCTAACACGATGTAAAAAAAATACAGGTTGCCAGTCTGTCATATTGTAAACGTTTTCCCCACTGACTCTAAAGCCATCATGAGATGAACCAAATCTGAATTAAAACAGCTTCAAAGGAAGCTGAACAGTTGGTCAGAAGGGGTAAATTTCCCTGTACTGCAAAAGGGAAGGTTCCCTGGGGGGTAGGGTCCCCTCAGTAGCTTAATAGAGTAAAAAATCATCTCTCTGCACAGGCCAACAGATGCCATGGCCACCTTCACCAGCTTGCTCAAAGTCACAGTAAAACAAGAATGCATACCCACAGCGTCATCTCTGATGACAGATTTATTGACTTTGAATGGCCACTCTGTTTTGTTTGTTTTTTGGTTTTTTAAATATTGTTCAGAGTATTACAGATATTTCCTTATTTTCCCCCATGTCCCTTCTCTACCCAGGTCCAGGCCTTTACCACCTTATTGTCTGTGTCCATAGGTAATGCATATATGCATATAAATTCTTTAGTTAATCTCTTTATGCTCTCCCTCCCCCCTTTCCTCTAAAATTCATCAGTTCGTTCCACTTTCCATGCCTCTGGTTCTATTTTATTAATCAATTTATTTTGTTCATTAAATTCCTTGTTTATTTTGATTTTTAGGTTCAATGTTGATAGGTATGTATTTATTACCATTTTATTGTTCATATTTTTCTTCTTCTTACTGACTGCTTTTCTCTTGCTGCTTTTAAGATTCCCTCTTTGTCTTTAACCTTTGAAATTTTAATTATGATTGTCTTGACATGGGCCTCTTTGGGTTCCTCTTGTTTGGGACTCTTTGTGCTTCCTGGACTTGTAATTCTATTTCTTTCACCAGGTAAGGGAAGTTTTCTGTCATTTCTTCTTCAAATATGCCACTTCTATTTGTAATATATTGCTCCCTTAGCCAGGATAAGAATGACACAGACACACCTCACTGAGGTGCAGAAGGCTCTTCTCACAACTTCTGTGCTTCTGAAGAGCCACCTCAGAAAGCGGGGACACTTTGGAACTAATGCACATTTGCAGACCAAGCAAGAGGAGAATGTTTAGGCTCCCCTGAGTTTTCTGGTCCCCCTAGGCCTATCTGCTTTGGAGTCGCCCAAGAGAATGAGTTACAGCCCCAAAGGAAAGAGGAATGCCCTTACTGCTCCCACTAACTGGGACTTTTGACTTCCCATCAGAGAAACTGTATGTATGGATTTAATAAATATTTCAATAATACTATGTGCCAGGCACTACTCATGATGCCTTACAACTATTAATTCACTTAATCATAACAACAATCCCATTACACCAACAAAGAAGTGGGGCCATAAATTTAGTAATGTGCCCCAAATCACAGGGATGTAAGTAGCAAAGCCAGGTACCAAACCTGGGTTCTGGCTCCAGAATCCAAGCTCTTCACCACCCTGCCCTGCTGTCTGGCCATGAATTCTCTTTTTCCTCTGCAAACAAAATCCACTTCTGTTTCATACGAGCTCCCTCTCCACCTTTGATATTCCCAGCAGGGTTCATAAGTGATCAGTTCCACAAGCTGGCCTACGATGCCCGGGAGAGAGGAGGAAAGACGGGGGAGGTGGAGGCCAATGCAATTATGCTCCCGTGGGCAGTTCACTGGGGGCTTTGCTTTCCTTTGCTATTTTTCCAGTTGCCGTCAGGAAACCACGGAGCTTCCCATGCCTCTGCTCCTCGAGGTGACACCGGTTACACTCTGTTTGCAGGCTCCGGTGCTCTTTTATGTCCCCACTGGTTGTTACTTGGTTTCTCTACCTCTGCAGTGTCTCCGACCGCTGCTTCATTGTGTAGAGGCAGGCAGTGTGAGACAGACAGATGTGTGTGAGGCGGCGGTGGGGCTGGCACCCGGGTCTGCAGTGTCTGTGGTGTCTGTGGTGCCTGTGGTAGCTTATTACTTGCTGCCAGCAGAAGAGAAATCTGATCCTGGCAGGTGCAGCCTGCTGTGAATCAATATTTTACAGGTAGTATACTTTGAAGAGATGACATCAAGACAGAATCAAAAGAGAGGAGGGAGAGAGAGGCGGGGAAAGAAAAGGTGCAAGTGGGAGCGGGAAATGTATCCTGACATCCTCTGACAGTCCTTCCCTCCAGGAGTGAGAGGAACAAGCCCCGGCAAGGGGAACTGACACGGACGTGGGGGGCACGCCATGACAAAAACCATTACTTCCCACTTGCCTTCACCGCACACATACACTGTCACAAAAGGGGAAAAGTGGCTGCGATACCCTTTGGACCAAAGGAAGCTTATTCGTAGGCGCAGGCTGAGAAACACCCAAAGACACAATAGGAAACAGACCTTTTTTTCCCTGGTTGACTGACTGGGAAACTGAGAAAGCACTAAGCAGAGATGCACATGCCCTTTACATGCTTGTCCTGGTCTGTGCATTCCAGATGTCCTTGGGGGCCAAAAGAAAGCATTCCAGAGTCTCGATCTGGGGACTAAACATATAGGGTGGGTGACAAGAGTTTGCCAGGGCTTCACAGATCCCAGTAGGCTGAGCCTGGGAAGAGCTCTCCCCTCTGGCATGCCTACAGGTGCAGGTGCTGACAGGCACCCAGACATGGTTGGGAGGATTGTAGTTCTGCAGAGGATACAAAGGAACTATATTTATGTGTGGCTTACAATAGTGGGAAGGTGGCTGCTCAAGGGGGAGATTACTTAACAGCAATCCTCTGGACAAGATAGTTAGAAGTCTGGGAGCCACACAGAAACCCCTACTTCTAATACCAGCTCTACTGATAAGTGCCCAAGAGATGTATCAATGGTGCACTATAGGAGTTCAGAAAAAACAGAGATCTCTCTTATCTTAGAATTATAGCCTTTTAAGATCTGAAAAGAGCCATGGTGTAAGGGATTTAGAGCTGACAGTCAGATCTGGGAGGGATTCCATACTTTTGTGCCACGACTGGAAAGATGGGCTGGATCTGGGTCTGGTGAAATGTGCTGGAATTCAACAAGGCAAGAAGGCATCTCAGGCAGAGGAAATTATTCAGGTGAGCATTTCTCAAACTGAATTCCATGCAAAAGAGAGTTTATATGAAATAACTCCTTTGTTAAATAAGTTTTGGAATTTCCAAGTTACATGGAGATAAAAATAAATTAACATAGGGTTAAAAATGTTAGAGAGAAGAGAGAAACCAACATGGCGGCATAGGTAAATGCCTAACTGCAGCCTCACACAACAATTTCAAAAAATACAACTAAAATACAAAATAGAACTACAGGAAAGTTGACTGACTGGAAATTCTACAACTAGAAGGAAAGAGAAAACCAGAAGGGAAATCAGAGAAGCTGTAAAAGCCTAAGGTACAGAGACATGGTGCGGAGCCAGAGAGGAGGGGGCCGCTAAGTGCCTGCCTGGCGTTCCCTAGTGGGAAGGAGATAAAAGCTCCGGACTGTACTGAAACCCAATTCCCACTGCACTGAACCCCAGTTCTGGGCGAGACCCTGGGGACCCAGGCTCATACAGAGGGAATCTAGGCTGTGAGGCAGAAACTCAGGGGAGCAGTGAAAGGCAGAGTCCCAAAGGTGCACACATTGCGCACAGAGAAGAGACTGTTGACTCTTCTGCTAGATTGCCCTAGCAGGAAGGAGACAAAAGCTCTGGACTGTGCTGAGCCCCAGTTCCGACTGCACTGAACCCCAGTTCTAGGCCAGACCCTGGAAACCCAGCTTCATACAGAGGAAATCTGGGCTGTAAGGCGGAAACTCATGGGAGCTCGAAAGGCAGAATCCTGGAGGCTCCCATGTTGCGTGCAGAGGACGGACTTTTGACTGTGCTGCTAGATTGCCCTAAAGGGAATGAGACAAAAGCTCCAGACTGCTCTTAACCCCACTTCCAACTGCACTGAACCTCAGTTCCAGGCTCATTGGGGGAGAGACTAGACTGTCTGGTAGTGGGTGAAACTTGAGGGCACTTTTCTCTCAGAGGTGCTTGCAGCTAGTTCCAAAGGACACTGAGGAACACTGAGACTCAGGAACCTCATAGTGCAGGGCTGACAAATCCCCAATGTCTGCTCAATTGCCTCATAATGATGTTTAGTCACCTTACCTGGCTCTAGCAGATGTTTTAAGGACCATCTTCACTCTATGTTATTGAGGCCTGTGCATGTTGGGCTCTGTGATAGGTACTGAGAGTGCAGCACTAATAGCGTGAGAGGTCGTGGAAGGGAAAATGGGGTTCACCGGGATCTTTCACCTGAATCAGGGTTGTCATAAAGATGATCCTTAAAGAATGTTAAGTAATTAGCCAGGAACAGGAAACCATACACATTCAGGCCTACATGTTAAAAAGAATATGATTCATTCAAGGGTCTACAAGGAAAGCATGTAGCTAAATCCACAGAGGAAAAGGCAAGCTCAAAATGATGCTACCTGCACTTCTCTGCTCTCAGAGATGCCTTCCTCGTGCAGGGAGACGAACAGGAGTGAAGGGAGCAAAGAGCTCTGAGACATCTCTGCTCCTTTCCTAACCATAGAGCCTCGGGGCAGTCCTAAGGTTAGACTTTGGCTTCGTTATTTCCTTCTTAGTTTGGCATAAGCCACCAGTAAAAGACAGTCTGTGTAAAAAGTCCTTTTGTGACTTCCCTTTTAGACCCATAAAATGGACGGACTTAATGCACATGATTATAATACAGGGGACAGGAAAGAGTGATTGTCACTAATTATTATAGGGAAAAGCTAAAAAATATAGTAACAAGTGTAGTATCCAAGTGCTGAAAACCTAGGGTGACCACTCACCCCAGCTTATGTCTGTTTTCATGGTATATTTGAAAAGAGAGTCCCCTTCATTCTCAACAGTGTGTCATTTGGACAATAAAGTACATGGCTGCCCTACATATCCTGCAAAATAAGTTGGACAAAACAAGCGGGCATGAGGCCCACTCAGTCCCATTGCCTCATTTCTATCAATCACTCTCGTAAAAGCTGTGTATGCTAACCGAATGCTGCATAACCATAATTATTATTTCCATCTGGAAGTGACCATTGATTAGGAAATGGAGTTCTCTTTATTGGAAAAGTGTAGGGCTAGCCAGAGGTTAATGGGGACAAAAATAGGCTGGCCTAGAATCCTTGATAGATTAAAATACTGATTTGCATGGTGAAGGTTAAGTGCTGTGCGGGCTGCCAAAGGAACTGCAAGTGTCTCAGAATGACTTGGATAAGCAGGAAGGTCAGAACAGGAACAGGGCAACCTGTGCTCCACTCCGACTCATGTCCTCAGCGGGTGAAATGGCCACCGCTCTGGGGGTCAAGCTCCTCAGTTCTCGACAGTGCACCTAAGGTTGATGGTCTGGGAAGACTAACAGAAAACAGTGAAACACATATTTTTATGGTACAGCCATCCTTGCCAGGGTTTATGACTGGGTTGGGTCTAAATATCTAACATGAAGCACAGGCCAGGCGAATGAATGCTTACTGGAAACAACTGTGCTGTTTGTTGCATCTAAGAGTCATTGGTGCCAACAAAACCCATCGAGAGTTGACCTTACCCTATTGTTTACCATACCTCCTCCCTCACTGTGCTTCAGCTACACTGGCCCATTTTTAACTCCTCAACGAAGTCAAACTCATCCTCACTTCTGAGCATTTTCTGTTGCCACTGCCTGGTATGGTCTTCCTCCAGGTTCTGATTGGCTCAGCCCTTCCTATCTGTCGGATGTCAATGCAGTAGACAGCGTCTTAAAGTGGTCTTCCAGACAGACCTATTTACAGACCATCCTCTTGAGATATTCTCTGTTAAGTCCCGCATTTATTTCCTTCATGTTATGTCACCAGGTGATTATCTCATTTTTTTCCACAGTTATTATTTGTTTCCCTCTCTAGAAAAGGTTCTATAAGCATATTAGCTTTTATGCTTATTGGCCATTGTGTCATTGTAGCATTGTTTGGCACATATTTGTTGAGTGAGGAAATGAATGAATGAATGAATGAATGGTGTCTACAGCAAAATGGGCACAATAATCCCCAATGAGGGATAACTGTCCCAATCAACCTCATCCTCAGGGAGTCAAAAAGCCATGAGCAAATAAGAAATACTGTGGCTGAGGGACCTCCTTGCTGGATACCCAGCATAAGCACAGTACTGAGAAGTAAAAGGGTGTCCAACTTCTTCCCAAGATGCTTTGACCGTAAGTGATAAACTATACACAGTCCAGCAAAACTTCACCATTCCAGCTCTCTAAGGCTCAGTCACACAAGCAAAGTAAAATGTTGGGGGAGGGGAGGGTTTAGTTACTTACCAGGAAATTCATGGAAAAGACTTGTTGAGGAAAGGAGGGAAGGGAAGTGGGATGAACAGGATGATGTCCTGAATTAATCAGGATTATTGTCTTTTCTGAACACAGTTGTAGCTCCATCCTTTCTCCAGTCCACACTGCAGGGACAGATACTGTCTAAATCTGAGGAAGTTGCTTAATCCCTTTGAGATTTAGTTTTCTCATCTGGAAAAATGGCTTTAGGAAATTACCTCCCCAAGTACCATTTGAGCACTTGGCAGAGGCGGAGGGCCTGGGACACTAACAGGATAGTTTGGTGGCCTCAAGGACCACAAGTAATGGTACAAAACCTCCAAAAGACAAATGCAATTGTCCGTCCAATTATACCAAGACTCCCTCCCACCTTAGAGGGGAGAACGCTGCAGTATTGAGAAGGGGCCATCCCACATGTCACCTGGAGATGAAAAAGCATTTAGGTTTTAACATGTAAAATTTTCTTGAGAAGGAGAAACAATTAAATCACACTTCAATACAAAAATATTCTATCCCTATACAGGATTTTACAGAAGAAAATATTGAAGTTATGATACCTCAGCAAGGCTGATAACAGAAGTGGGGTCAATGTCAACTGAGCTAATGGCACTTCACCGAGCATACATCAGCAGGATGAGTCATCACAGAGCTCTGAGATTAGAGGTAAAGAAAGAAGGAGTTTCCAGCTATGCAGTTTACTTAAGAACTGATTTCTACATGCCTGCTAATGAAAGATACCATCTGAAATACTCCCTCAAACTCCATATTTAATTTTATAATAATAATAATTTCTATGCCACAGTGACAAATACTCCAAGGTTCAGAATGACATGGTGATGAGTTATTATAAACAGCACATGAACTCTAAAATGTAGTTTTGCTCAAGTACAAAAAAGATTACTTGATTTGATCATAGAACTGTGAACTGAATTATTTCTAATACTAGAGGCCTGGTGCATGAAATTTGTGCACTTGGGGGGAGGGGTGGAGTCCCTCAGCCCAGTCTGTGTCCTCTCCCAGTCCAGGAGTCCTTGGGGATGACTGAAAGCTTAGGTCCACAATGTCATGGAGGCAGGAGAGGACCCTACCACTGCTGCTACACTTGCCAGCCCTGAGCCTGGCTTCTGACTGAATAATGCTCCCTCTGCACACTAATCACCAGGAGGTAGTGCCTGCAGTAAGTGTCTGCACCCTGGTGGTCAGTATGTGTCATAGCAATTGGTCGTTCCACTGTTTGGTCAATTTGCATATTAGCCTTTTATTATATAGGATAAGATATATTATTACTGAATCAATGGGTATTACAACACATTTAAAATTTAGTTCTTAAATATAAATATTTAAGTGGAACAATATATTTTCCCCAAAATTTTGTATAGTTTTCATTTACTTATATGTAACTAGAATTCCTGATGTGAGTAAATACAGGGTGTCCCTCCAAAATGTATACACACTTTAATAGCTGATAGCTCAATTTTGAAAATGGAATGCATTTTAATAAACACTGCCTTTATAATCATTCAAAATGTATGTATACATTTTTTAAATCCTATATATTTTTTATTTTATTATTTTTTCTCACCACCATTTATTCCCCTATACCTTCTTCCACCTCCACCCATCCCCTTCTCCTCCGTGAGATGTGGGTATATTTTCAATCTGTGCTTTCAGATGCATTTGTTTATGAATTAACCATATAATAAATAAAAGTTCAAAAATTTCAACCTGGAGCTTTCATTGTTTGGGAACTAAATCCTAGATACATACCAAACTCACCATATGACAGTATCATAAAGATATTCTGGGGTAAACATAAATAATTAACAATTTGGCTGATGTGGAGGTTTCATGAGTAAATTCAGCATAGTATGCATAAGCATGACCCTCTTGTGAGCCCTCAAAGCCATCTCAGTGGGTGCCTGTAATCTTGTCTCTACAGGTTCACACAGCTTGCTCCTGGCCTGGATCAGTCATCAGCACTTTTCCTTTTAGGATTTTCCTCATTGTGCTACACGGATACTCATAAGAGCAAAGCTTTGCATTTGAGTCTTATTTTAGGGCTGGCTGTCGGTACCTGCAACACTTTACTAACCAATCCCTTGTCTGTGGCACTGTGGTGTTTTCACTCCCAGCCCTGTAGCTGATGGCTGGGCCCACAACTGCTGTGATCCACAGCCCTTGCCAGAGTGTGCACCAAATGATTTCCCTGAGTCTGGCTGACAATGAATTTTCCCCTTCCACTCCTGGAACCTTTTCATTGGCATTCCCTCTATAAGATGCAAAGGACCTGTTGATGAAGACAGTTCTGAAAAACTGTCCATCTGTGCTCACAAATCTGTGCACCAGGCCTCTAGTATGCATATAAGAACTTTGGTTAATGTCTTCCCACCATCCCCGCTTCCCTCTGAGATTCATCAGTCTGTTCCATTTTTTTCATGCTTGTGCATTGAGTATCTGCCCCTGGTGGTCAGTGTGTGCCATAGCTATTGATCGTACAGTCACTTAGGCTTTTATATAGAGAAATTTTATTTTTTTACCTGCTATTAATGTCTACTTTTCCATTTATAAAACTAAAAATACATACCCATGTAAAATGTTTAGAAAATACAGAAAAGCATAAAAACAAAATAAAAAATCACTCAAAATCCCACCACCTTGAATTACATGTCATTGCACTTTGATGCATTTTCTTTCTTTTTTCTCTCTTCATTCATTTTAAATAAACTGACTCAGAATCAAATTAAAGCCCCACTGCATTGTAATGCTCTGCTGAAAAAGAAGTCACAAAAGAAAGCTTAGCACCACTCACAAGGCCCTGCCCCTGCACCACAAACAGGATGCCACTTTTTTTTAATAAACATATTTGAACACCGTCTCTGTGCTGAGCACTCAGCTGTATGCAGGAAACAGAGATAAATGACCCAGAATCTTCACAGCCAACTGTGGGACGAAGAGAAGTAAATGGATACCAAATGGTGTGAAAAGCCCAGAATAAAGGTAACCCCAGAGGATGGAGAAGGTTCAGGAAAATCTTTCTGGAGGAGACAGCACTGGGCTTTAATCTCAAAGGACTAAGAGAAGCTAGGTAGTTAGGCGATGAGGAGTGCATGTGCCACAGAGAGGGAGCAAGCAACACTGGTGAAACCTTAGCATTAGATAGATCAGCAGATCCAGGAAAGTGCCAGTCATTCTACACAGCTGGGGCAACTGAATGGGTTATCAGTTGGAGATGTGGTCAATCCTATAATTTCTTCCTAAGGTTTTAAGAAGCAAACTTTCTTTTATCTGGATCACCATGTGTCAAAAGTCCAGGTATTGGCATCAAGACAGTATTGATCCTCGGGATCTGAAGCTATGACCTATGGACTTGAATCAATCATTCTAAGGGTGGCCATGTCTGGCTTGATTGAAGACATTTACTAAATGCCAAATTAGAAAGGAAACTATCTTGATCAGGTTTCTTTATTTTTTGTTTCGTTAAAATCTATCAGTCTAATCATCTACAGAGGTAAGAATACCTACATAGCAAAAAAGCACAGCTTCCTAACAGTACTTTAATAAGAAGTCATTTAGACACAATAGAATGAATAGTGTACATGTCCTCTAGCATATATGTGGATATTCCCTTACTTTTGTCTGTTCAGCCCCCATCTCTACCAGCCTGCTGGTCAGAAAGCATGTGGAATGCTAATAGTGCTAACAAAAACAGTAATGGATGACTAACATGATGTGTTAGAGCCAGCCTTGGGCAAACTACGGCCCGCGGGCTGGATCCAGCCCGTTCGGCTGTTATATCTGGCCCACAGAGCCAAAAGAGCAGAGGGTTCTCTTGCTCTCCCCTCTGCTCCTTCACCAGCAGCCCAAGATGAGAGTGCCAGCATGGTCAGGTTGCTTTTGTTCTGGCCTTCCGGTCCAGTTTGAGAACCCATTGTGGCCCTCGAGTCAAAAAGTTTGCCCACCCCTATAGACCAACGATGCCCAATAGGCTTACTTCCACCTGCCAGATCCTGCTGTTGGTAGTGACTTTAGGCTTTACATGTCACACAGTCTCTGTGGCAATTATTCAACTCTGCTGTCATAGTATGAAAGCAACCACAGATAATACATAAACAAATGGGTGTCACTATGTCCCAATAAAACTTTATTTACAAAAACAGGTAGTGGGCCAAATTTGGTCTGCTAATTCCTGAGCACTGAATCTAAGGACCTCAGATAAGTACTAAGAGTGAGAACACAGACTTGCAACTTCCATGTTATGTTCATTCCACCTAGAAGCTAAAACTTGGAATATAGCTTAGTTCTAATTCTGGCTCTTTCTCTAACTTACAGGGTAATTGCAAGAGAATTGTTTAACCTCTTATACTGGGCAAGTGTGGTCTTGGTTGCAAACAAGAGAATCCACTCTCTCTAGTATAAAGCTAAAAGTCATAAATCACACAGCAGAATCAAAATGATAACTAAAGATCTAGGTGCTCCATCACAGATCCCTAGAAAACCAGATGCCTCCCGATGTACTGGCCACTGAATGCCCTCACCTGGACACCACCTCATGTTGCTCACTTCTATGTTCAAGTCTCATCCCTGAGCATCTGAATGAAAGCCAGAGTCACATGTCTGCTCCTCAATTGAAGAAAACAGCTGGGAAATATAGGTTTGGATACTCACAATATGGAAAACCATCAAAATTTAGAAATGGTGTATGAAAAACTCTGGGAAACCATGGCTGACGGGAGTCCATACAGCTCCCATTGTGAATTTCTTCTCCTAAAAGATTGGTGACTCTACTGCTGTACCAAGCTGCTCAGTATGGTAATGCATCGGTGATGTAAATGTTTACCTAATAAAATAAGGAAAAATATTTTACTATGACAATTATTTTTTCACTTCCCAGGATTCCAACCTAAACTGTTGGAAGCTGTTGAAATACATAATAAATGTATGGCTTGAAACCTAATTTTGCCACTTATTTTAACTTGTAACTCATTATTTTCATCCCACCTCTAAAATTAGCTTCCCCATATACTAAGAGATGAAAGAAACCAGGGGGGAGCGGGGGAGAGAACTACTCTTAATAACAATCAGCATTAATAGCAAGAGCCTTTCCCGTCATATTTTACTATATGCAGAAAAACATTGCTGATGGCATTTTTCTCTTCTTGATGAAAGCATGCCTTCTCTCACTTTTCAATGTGGACTTCTCTTAACTATCTGCAGCACTAAGGAATCTCCATTCTGCCATCAGCCATTATAACTTCTGTGATTAAAATCCATCGTGTTGGCCTCCTTTTTCCAGTCTCCCAAATGTTCTTCTGGAGCACATTTCATCTAATTCATAAATCAGCTGCTGATGTTTTTAAAGAAAAAAAAAATATATATATATATATATATATATATGTGTGTGTGTGTGTGTGTGTGTGTGTGTGTGTGTGTGTATATATGTGTATATATATATATATATATATATATATATATATATATATATGTATATATATGATGCCCTCATTTGCTCCTCACAATCAACTTTTATTACCCATGGAGAAATCACTCCATTTATTTAAAGATATACAAAGTGTATTCCAAATCTCATCTCTCTTCTTCATTACTGGATTCCCAGCAAAAATCTGGGCCTGGCATATAGGGGTCTTCATTATATACTTGTTGCATTGATAAATTCAATTATTACTGAAGTAATAAATCCTAGATGTCTATTTATATTGTCCCAGATTGTTCAACTGAGCTTCAATATTCTATGGCACAAATATCCATGATATCCAGTATTAGATAAAACATGTCATAGCAATGAAAATGGAAATTGCCATCAATATTATTCTTAAAATAAGAACATAAGGTTCCTCACCAAATGTCTAATTATGTGGTTAGAACAGCATATTTGATAGTATAACCACTAAATGTGCCATTTCCTTCCCTGTACAGTTGAAACAAAGAGTGTCAAGAATCCTTTGGCCTGTCCCTCCCGCCCCACAATCTGTTAAGCTAAAGGCAACCAGAACTCTTAGATTATAAATCACTCTCTGGTCATAGTTTTTTGAACCGTCGGATATATGATATGGATTGTTCATTTCATTTTACATTTTTTCAATACTATATCTTTTTTCAATATTGTTATTTTAGTGCAATAACATCTGGGTTATTAACAAAAGTTAGTAGGTGGGTTTTGTTGGATTAATTCACAAAATCTTGTTTATATGTGTGAATTCTACCAACAGAGAAAGAACCCTAGCTTTATTCAGCTCCTCAAATAAGTCAGGAACAACAAAAAACAAAAAAAAAGTTCTGGCCTAATTGTAGTGAAATCTAGCAATGCCTGGTTTTTGTGTCTGTTTGATGTGATCAGGCCTAAGGTAGTTTGAAAGGAACTGGGAGTGAAGAGCTTTTCTAGCTTTTCTGGAAATTCTCTAATTTTTTAGTCTATGACTACCATGGACTTAGGATGTTACCCAGAACTACTCACCAAAAACAGCTTTGGAAGGCCAGGTGCAATAAACTATGAATCTAAGTCAATCAGATAGGAAATGACTTTTCTAAAATGAAATTTAATCTATATATAAGAATTCTCTCCCAAATGACAAACTCCATAATGTGGTTCCTATACCATCCAAAACGTGAAAAGTAGAAAATCCCACCAAAAAGACCACAGCTGAAGGCACAGTGAGGCATGGGTATGGCCTGCATTTCAGTCCATGCCAATGGTGCAAAGGGGAGTTGTTTTAAGATTTGCTGAAAATCAAATAACTTGCCAAGGGCAGGGTAACAAGGACATGCTCATGTAAAAATTCAAATAATACAGGACAACAGATTCTCTAAAAAACAAACACCAATAGATCCATACTTAGAAATGGTAGTCTCTTTTGAGTAAATATAGACAAGCTCTTCTTATATTTCAGGCACACTGAACTCTTTCTTATATCCAAATGGCACGAGTCTGTCTGCCTAACCGGTGTGTACTGCAGAACTTAACCCTAACTCTTTTCAGCTTGAATCACGATGCTCTCTCACTCAAGGTCTGGGAAATGTGTACAATGCTCCTTCCCCATCCCTCAGCAACACACAGCTTCCAATGAAGGAATTTGCTTTGGCCAGGATTGAAACATGTCTTTTTTATGAACATGTTCCAAGCAAAGATGTATTTTTGTAAGAAGTATGATATCTTTAAAGAATAGAGAAACTCACAATCAGCCTTTTAAACTTTTCTTTGTAATCTAAAACAAAACAATGGGAAGGAGATCGCCTGTGATTTTTTTTCTATCCATCAGGATACATGTATAACATGGTTCTTTCAAATAGAGTATATTTTTTTAAATAAAATCTCAGAGGAAAAGTTTTTTTCTCCCTAAACAGAATGCTAAATATAAAAGCTAGCATCTCTTTTATTAGCAAAAATCCTAGGTGTGATTTTGGGAGGTGGAGAACAAGGTCTAAAGAGAATGAGATACAGAACACTTTTTTTTTTTTTAATTTGTAGAATGGAACACAGGTAGAAAAAAAGTTGAGAATAAGAGTTCAAATGGTCTTAACTGGAAAAGTGAACATTGAAGTAACTAGTATTTGGATAATTAGTCCAAAGTATTTTCCGAGTAAAATGAGGTTTTACACTTTCAATTACCCAGAAAATTGCCTGAAATTTCCATTTCATGCTACAAGTATAGATATGGGCAAAGCCATTTAGTGATGGGGGTTGGGAGGGGGGACCAAATGAATCAGAAATGAATTGAGAATGGGAAAGTTTCTAACAGCTTTAAACAATCATTCTGCATAACTTAACATTGGGAGTATGATTTTATAAGTGGGATATTTCTACAGCATCCATAAAATTCCGGAAAAAAAATAATAAAGGTGAGTATTAAAAAATAAAGCTAACCAGGTATCATTTCATTTTACATAAAATAGAGATTGCATTCCCAGCTGGTCTGAAGTGAAGACAGCCATTTCCATTTACTATGTCCCTTAAAGCCGTTTTAAAAGTATCAGCCTCTCCACTCAATTGTAAAATGCCTGCTAGTCTTTGAAGGAGTGCTTTGGAGGGTGAGAAAGATTCAACTCTAAAATGGCTAAAAGACAGTTTTATGAATCTCACTGTGTCTACAAGATGAAGTATTCAGGCCATTATCGTGTGCTTATATTTCCGGGATGTGAGCAGACAGCTCCTGACTCTGTATTGATGACTGCTTACTATGCTGGCACCTTTTGTGCCGCACAATAGGTAACACATCTGCAAAACCACGCTCAGAAGCAGGAGAGGCAGCTGTTAAAATTATACTCTTCCTGCATTAAAACCAGCCCCCAGTTGTGAGCCTTGTGAGCTCTGTTAAGAAGTCATCTTAGCTGATCCTTGCTGATGAGTTTTATATATATATAGTTCTCTGAAAATATCAAGGCATGATGTCAGTCTTCTATTATTAGCAAGAATTCCACCTCTTGTGAAGCAACAGAAACCAAACCATTACAGCTTATAGACCCCCTAATTCTCACCTATTAGGCAACCAGTCTCCCATTGGGTTGGAAAAGGCTGAAATTTGCATGCATATAGAGTTTAACCAGAAACATTGATTTCAGTGGAAGAGGACATCTCAAGGTGGTGAAAAGAAAGTTTCCTATCCCAATCCCATTTGCTCTTCTTACACAAATCACTCTACCCAGCAGCCCACCAGCATCATATGAGGTAGTCTGGATTGTGCTAACATTCCCCGAGAGGAACTGGGCACCTCGTATTTCAGCAGAGGAAGAACTTTCAGAGCATGAGGTTTTTTATTATAAAATCAGGACCATGTTTGAAAGCAAGAATCCAGGGGGGGGGGGGGGGAACCTTTGTGGAAATCTCTGCCTGTTTCCTAGGAGGCTGCATGCCTAGATGGCAGCATTCACTAAATGGTGGCCCAGGAATTTTCTCACATTCTTCATTAGAAATCTGTATTGGTTTCCTGGGACTGCTGTATACTGGGTGGCTTAATACAACTGAAATTCATTCTCTCATACTTTCTGAGGCCAGAAGTTGGATATTGAGGCTCCAGAAGGAATCACTTTGCTTTTTCCAGCTTCTGGTGGCCACCAGCATTCTTTGACTTGTGGCCACATCTTTCTAATCTCTGCTTTCAGGATCACAGTGCTTTTGTCCTTCCCATCTCTCTTTGCCTTAAGGGCATTTGTGGTTGCATCATAGGACTCACTCTGGTAATCCAGGATAATCTTTTCTATTCCAGATTTTTTTAACAATGACATCTACAAAGAGCCTTTTTCCAAATAAGCTAACGTTCACAAATTCCAGGATTGGGATTTGATAACAATCTCCAAAATCATAATCCTTGAGTCACCACAGTTTGAGAATTGGTGCAACTGCTGATTAGCACAGGCTTTTGGTTTATTTAAACATTTTCCTTTCATCTGTGCCAAAAAGTTTGGGCTTTGTTGGCACGTCGGTGCTAGAAGACTTGAATAAGTCTGGCCTTGCCTTGTCTTCCCTTTAATCCTGCCATTCGCCTTCACCCTCTTTCCCATCCCCTTCCCTTTGCCCATCACAGTAACATTCTGCTGTTACGAAGAAGAAAGGGGACCTTAGTAAAATGTTTCATTGCTTTATTTTACTTGTCTCCTCTCAACGTGAGTAGGCAAGAAAATGAAGCATAGTTCATAGAATCCTTACACTATAATGACTTCATTTCATTCTCAGTTCAGCTGCCTTCAGGACCAAAAACTTTTCTTCCATGTCATGTTTGTTTATCTCCTTTCTTCTTTCTTCTCAGATGAAACAGGCTAAAAAAAATGTGGCTTCCCTGTTTTTTGAGCTCATTGCTCTGCCAACTCGGGCCAAGGTGAAGATTGGTAGTTATTGTGGTGTGGGGACTAATTTAAGCCACATCTACTCCCCCCCCACACACACACACACTAAATAAATAAATAAATAAATAAATAAATAAAAATTAAAAATCCCTGGCAAGAAATAAACACAAAGGAATGTTGTCCAAATTCGGTAGTCTACCGAAATCTGTGACCACCTGAAATTCGAATTCAGGGTCTAGCCTTGAATAAAGGAGAAAGGAAGTGCAGTACAACAGCACTGCATCATAAGCACACAAGACTTAGGTGCATTCAACTTACTGTACCAGGCTGAGGGTGGGGGAAAAGAGAGAACATTTAAGCCCTAGGAAATTTCCATCTGCCATCCCACTCAATGATCATGTGTTCCAATTAGCATAAGATGGGAGACATGAATTTCTATTTCCTCAGTTAGCTTGGTCTCAGTTTCCTGGTAACCTTCAACCATGAATATGTTGCTATACTATTCATAATTCAGGAGTTGAAATATAGGTATTGTCATGAAGCATGACCCTTAAAGACAATCCAACTACTTCATCATAAATGCAGTATATGTACTATTGTATTTATTGCTGTTTATGGATGTTTTAAACTATTTTCAAGGATAATTTTGACAATTCAGGATTTTTCACTGATTTTATAACCTCTGATAATTATAACTAACCTCTGACAAAAGTAAAGAAATTAAATAGTTAGAAGTAAACAATACCATAAATAGTATCATACATTTAAGTGTCTTTAAAAAAAGATATTTATAATGCCACTAGAGGCCTGGTGCACAAAATTTGTGCTTAGGGGTAGGACTCTCAGTCCAGCCTGAACCCTCTTGTAATCTAGGACCCCTCAGGTGAAGTCCAACTGTGGGTTTAGGCCCTCTCGAAATCTGGGACCACTGGCTCCTAACCACTCGCCTGCCTACCTGCCTGATCACCCCTAACCACTCTGCCTGCCTGCCTCATTGCCCATAACCACTCTGCCTGCCTGCCTGATCACCCTAACCCCTCTGCCTGCCTGCTGATCTCCCCTAACTATTCTGTGCCTGCCTGCCTTGATTGCCCCTAACTGCTCACCTTCCTGACTGATTTCCCCTAACCACCTCTGCCTCAGTCCCCACCACAGCAGCTTCATCCAGAAGGACATCTGGAAGGTCATTCAGCTGTGCGGTCTAATTAGCATATTTTATGCTTTTATTATTATAGATAGCTATAGGTGTAGTTTTGAGATCATTTTGTCCATAATATAATCTTTTATCAGTCAGGATAAGCTATTAAGCTATAATAATATATAACCCCCAAATCCCAGTGATTTAAAAAAAAATCTAGGGCTTATCTCTATTCAAGCTACATGTGCATTGTGGGCTGGCTGTGGTTCATTTGGAACCCAGGCTGACTACTCATTGCCAGTTGTGGCAACTGGAAAAAAGACTTAGTAAACCATTCCCTTTCTCTTAAAACTTCTGCCTGGAAGCACAGGTGTCACTTCTACTCATATCTTCATTGGCCAGAGCAATTCATATGATCACACTTGAGTTCAACAGTTCAGAGATGTATATTGCTCTAATTTTCTTACTGAGAGGGGAAAATACAATATTTACTAAACTTCCAAAGATTCCTTTCAATATTTCCCAAAAATGCCCATCCAATCAATGCTTAGAACTTCAACAGTTGACATACAATGGTACATTAGTTTGAGGTGTACAACATAGTAATTAGACATTTATATACCTTAAGAAGTGATTTCCCAGATAAGTCTACTACCCATCTGAAACTATTCGTAATCATTATATTGTTGACTATCTTCCCTATGCTGTACTTTCCATCCTTGTGACTATTTTTATAACTGCCAATTTGTACTTCTTAATCCCATTCACCTTTTTAACCCCTCCCTTAACAACCTCTCCCAACTGGTGACCATCAAAATCGTATGTGTATCTATGAGTTAGTTTCTGAGTTTTTTGTTCATTTATTTCGTTTTTTTAGATTCTACATATCAGTGAAATTATATGGTATTTGTCTTTGACTTGTTTCACTTATCATAGTACCTTTTAGGTCCAACCATATTGTTACAAATGGCAAGATTTCTTTCTTTTTTATGGTTGAGTATTATATATGTAACACCTCCCCTTTATCCATTTGTCTACTGATGTACACATACGTTGCTTTCATTACTTGGCTATGGTATATAATAATGCTGCAATGAACATAGACACACATCTATCTTTTCAAATTAGCTTTGAATTCCTCTGAATAAACCCCCAGAAAAGCAATTGTTGGGTCACATGGAAGTTCTATTTTTAATTTTTTGAGGAACTTGATACTGGTTTCCATAGAGGCTGCACCAATTTACAGTATTACCAATGGTGTACAAAGGTTCTGTTTTCTTACACTTGTTTGTTGATTTATTGGTGATAACCATTCTAACAAGGGTGAATAATATCTCATTGCAGTTTTAATTTGCATTTTCCTGATGATTAGTGATGTTTAGCATGAGGACAAATTCAGTTATTTTCCATGGGACAGCTCCTCAAAGATCAGAAACACCCAAACCCTTCCACTATTTCTCATGTAACAGGGTATTTAGTCTTTTCTCAACAATTTAATTTTTCCAACTCTAGTCCAGTAATAAATTCCCTTAGCATTCTTTCTGTCTCACAGAACTTTTTGGCTTCCAGCAATGTATTTTTACCATCAAATGCTTGTGGTCTCCCTCCCAATATCCAATGAACAAGATTCAGCAGGAAGATACATGGTTATGGCACCCTAGGTATCAGTGTTCCATGGCACTGTTTGTACCTCATTAGTAAACATTTTCTTTAAATTATCTTGGATACTCATTAAATATTATCAGCTACTTAGAACCAAAGGATAATTATGAGTTTAATGAAGCATGCACCAGCTTGCTCAAGTCTAACGTTTGTTTCTCTGCTGGGACTCCATTTTACTTTGCACTTATCCTTCAGCAAAGCTACTCTACAAAGTCACTTTGGCAATAAGAAGTATTTAATTAGATTAATGAATTTTTATCACCTCTCCTAGGGATTAGGCTTGTTAAATCCTGGCGACCAAAGAACAACAGATTTTTTATTACTGGATGTTTAGAGATGCGCTGGTTGTGCTGCTGTGGCGGTCCTCATAAGTCAGGCTGCTCTGGGCACTTCTACCTGGCATCCCTTGGTAGATCAGGGAGATTTGGCAGAGACAACCTGTGCCTTCAGTTAAATCACAGAAATCAAAATGCAAATGAAATCATGTGCACCCTAGATAGAGCTTTCGGCAGCTGTCTTTCTATCACAGGCTGCTGACTCACTGTAACCTGAAAAAAAATGTGCCCCTCTTCCTCCATTTGCAGGTGTTTGAGAGGAAAGGGAAGAGCCCATAAGCAGTATGTCTAGCTGCTCTTCATGAGGATCCACTGGTAGTTTCCCAAGTCACTGGGATGGTGACCAATCATAAGGCAAATTTTTTTCAGAACAGCCTTGTTCTAATGCTGTTAAATGATATATATGTAATCCAATTGAGTATCTTTCTTAACTAGTTCTTTGAATGATGGCAATAACTTTCATCCATAAACTTCAAAGCTCTTAAAAAAAAAAAAAAAGAATGTTTCTCCCATCCCAGTCCTACGAGTCAGTCAGTTCTCAAGCATCAACATCCCCACTTAAAAATGAAAAACCAGAGGTACAAAATGGGCCGAAGTGGTAAAACAAATTGGTATTACAACAAAAGGACAGTTTTGTAATGACAAGACTGATGTTCTTTCAGGAGTCTGTACACCCAAATGGAATCACAGGTTCCTCTCTTGCAGTTTATAATAATGCCTCAGAAAATAAAGAGGAAGAAATAGGGATGAGGCCTAAAAGGAGATCATGTACTTCCTGAGGGTGATAAAGTGTTTGTTTTGTTTTGTTTTTTAAAATATATTTTTATTGATTTTAGAGAGGAATGGAGAGAGAGACAAATATCAATGATGAGAGAGAATCATTGATCAGCTGCCTCTTACAAGTTCCACAATGTGGATCGAGCCCACAACCCAGGCATGTGCCCTGACTGGGAATTGAATCATGGCCTTCTGGTTTATAGGTCGATGCCCAAACACTGAGCCACACCAGCTGGGCAGGGTGATCAAGTTTTGATCAGAGCAGATAGGGGAAAACAAAGGCCTGGAGATGCTGAAAGTAAGCTTCATGGCAATTCAGAGGGGAATTCAAACTAAAATATAAACAAGGAGGCCATCCCTAAATTTAGTCAATTTGTAAGCACTTAGAATTTATTACACAACATATAGTGATTGTATAATGTATCACCCAAACTGGAACATTTTTGAGAGAGAAAGAAGGCACCATTAATAATTACACTAATTGCCCTCTCTCATTTCTCTGCAGTTAGCCTAGAAATCGTAGCTTTAGAGTCTTTAAATAGGTCTTATTTAAACACTCTCCAAGTGTTACTAAAACCTCACATTTCGATGAAGAAACTGGGAGAGAAGTTAAAAAAAAAAAAAAAAAGACGAGCATGGAGGAGGGTTTTCAGCAACTACCAAAACGTGAACCAGGTTTGCAGCCCTTTCCTAAGATCCGTCTTCTTTTCTAGCACTTCAGGTGGAAGCAATGCTGGCTATGAATAGATGGCACAAGGCTCATTTACAATCTAATTTCTCTCTTCTTTCCAATTATTAAAAAAACAACACTACAAAAACAACAACACTGTTCTCTGCTGCCCATGTTCAGCTGGACTGGCTGAAGCAGTCACCAAGAAGGCAGCATGTAGGAATCTCACTTATCTCTAGACACAGACGTTTATCACCATAGTGTCAACAGTATCAACAGTTCATGCCCTCACAGAGAGAGGAGGCCTGGGTGCCCCCACAAAGGGGGAGTGCCCTTTTAACATTCTGCTTGAGTGGCAGGTGTGATTCATCAGGGTAGCAAGACTAATGGAAGTAGTAGCGCGGAGAGGAAATCTTTTGGGAAGTTTTCATTAAGGACCCAGAATGAGAACCTACATGCTGCTTCTAGGCCAGTTCTGTTCAACAGCACTTCCGGAGACAATGGAAATGTTCTATTTCTACTTAACCCAATACATTCGCCACTCACCACATGTGGCTATTGAGCACTGACATGCATCTAGCGTGACCGAGGAACTAAGCGTCTCATTGCATCTAATGCTAATGAGTTTGAAAGGCTTGTGTGGCTAGTGCCTAGCCTGTTGGACAATACAAATCTAGATACTCGAGGTTATGTAGACCATTCTGTTTTCTAGGAATCAGTAGATGCTGCACTCATTCACATGTCTAACACCCGAGGACAGTTTTGCACATTGGAAACCATCTGGACTTTAACTAGAGAAGGAATCAAATCTGGAGTTCCGCCTTCTCAGAAGGGAGCAGTAGGGGGGGAAACTGTCCATCATTATGGTGACATCCAATCAGAGCAATGGTTTCGTGGGGGAGGCTCTGGGGCCAACATCACAACTTTCAAGAACAGACTCCAAAGAGAGGAGAGTAGAACTGTGGACCTGCCAAAGCATGAGATGTGCATGCTCTCAAGAGGCTAAACACTAACCCTTCTTTCTTTTACCTGCAGTTATGACACAGTTTAGAATAGCGGAGTGGTTTACTTCGTGCTATTATCATTTAACATTCTGCTTGAGTGGCAGGTGTGATTCATCAGGGTAGCAAGATCTATCCTAGTGTGGATGGCTCTTCCTCCAGCGAAGAAAGCTAGTTCTCTCTAGATTGAAAGCCTTCCTGACTTTTACACACAATTCTGGTGTCAGACTACCCCCTGCTGGAAAGAGAAGGAAGAAGAAAATTAGATACTTTAAAAAGGACCACCGCCCTCCTATTTCCTATTTTCTATTTCCTGCATGAGTGTTCTATTTTGCTCACGGTTAAAGAGACTATCAAGAGTTTGGATAAAATTACAAAGCAATTGCCTTGGTCATATCCTTTCATTTCTTCCGGATCTTGATGCAGCATTACACTGCAGAGGTGACCCTGCCAACGGTAAATTTGGATGTGTTTTTGTACCTTTTTGTAGTAGGCTTCCCACTCATTACTGGGTCTACTAGCTTTATAAGGGAATGGAACATGTTTTATGAAAAATCAAAGTTGGATGAATTGTATAAGAGTTTAAACTAATGCAGCTCACATATCGTGCCCCCTCCCCCCACCCACACACACACACAAATCAACACGTAGCAAGCACATCAGTTGACTAACCACCTAGCATAACATCCTTCTATCCCCAAACCATGCTATGAATGCAGTTATTGGGACTTTGGGGCACTAACCCATATTCACAGCATCAATACAAATGCTTTACTCTTAAGGCATAACAGAAGGACAAATTTCCCTGGCTATGAAAGTGATTCCTAAAGTCCAAAGTAAAAACAAAACTGAATTTCAGGACACCTCTGATCTAAAGTCATAATATGCACTAAGTCCATTACCAATTCAGAAATAAGCATTAATTTTTTTAACTTTTTAAACTATGTAACTTTCATTTAACTATTCTGCTTTTTACAATTATGGCATTTCCCATGTCTAATTCCCCCACTTTAAAAACAAAGTAAGATACGGAATAAATATAAACTCACTTACATTTGAATGAATTAATCTTTTTTTTATAAACTCATTTTATTTTTTAATTGAACTTATTGGGGAAAGATTAGTTAATAAAATTATATAGGTTTCAGGTGTACAATTCTATGATACATCATTTGCATATTGTATTGTGTGTTTACCACCCTAAGTGAAATCTCCTTCCATCACTATTTATCCCCCTTTACCCTCTTCTATGTCCCCACATCCCCCTTCTCTCTGGCAATCACCATACGGTTGTCTGTGTCCATGAGTCACAATTAATTTTATTCCATTCTTACCACAGAGAAGCCACAGCTAGGACTTCATCAGAATAATCAAATAGCATCTAAGCAGCACCGATGTGCCAGATGCTATTTGGCTTTCAATTAAATAGACCCTACCCACCCCCTTGAAGATTTAAGCCAGAGGGCACTAATGATAGAGATAGGGACAGGTTATACTGAGTAGCCTAGCTACTGTTAAAGAGAACCAATCACTAATTAATGAAAATGGAATGAATTTTCCATTTTATTGATTTCCTTGCCTTTGTGACCATTATGCTGTGACAAGATCTTGGGCTACAACTGCTGAAACCTTCACCGCATTTAATCCAAATTTTGTTTCCGAGAAAATGGCACATTGCTAACGCAATCACATGTCCAGCCATCATATCTGCTGCGGGGTCTGAACTGGACAGACTAGAAGTCATGCCGCACTTGGAAAGCTGTCTGTCCGCTAATGGGCACCCGCCCGCCATGACTAAACTTGGGCTCCACGGGGCAGCAGAACCCGGGACTATTCTGGCCAGAGGCCAATTGCCTCGTCTCAGGCCCTGGGCTCCTGAAGGAGGAGCAGAGAGCACAGATTATAACAATAAGACGAATGGAGGAGATCAACGCTAATGTTATAGTCAACAGTTCAAGGTCACAAGAGAAGTCACAACAGGTGCATGGCCATGTTATAACACTATGGAACTTCAGGAAACTCAGAACTTGACAAAGGATAGCTGTCTCCAACTTGTGATGGTTCCTCCAGGCACTTCACTGATGGACTCTATTCGCTCACCTCAGGGGTGCCTGCACATGCACAGCCCGTGCATCCACCTGTGGGTGTCTTGAATGCCTCAGTGGTCCTGTTCATCTGACAGAGCCACATAGGAGATTCTGAAACAGCACACATGCGAAGGTATTTGGGGATGTGGCCATTTCATCGCTTGTTTATAAAACCACTAACAGGTAAGGAGCCCACCAAGAAAGACTTATGGGTGAGGAAAATGCAGAGATGAATTTCTCCTGCATTCAGAAATTAGCTTCTCTGCCAATGCTAGCACAGGCAGCTTCTGTGGGGATAAAGTAAATCTCCTCCTTTCTTCTACTTTTATCTCCTTCTGTATGAAGTAGGAACAGAAATGTCTATTTTTCCAAAAAACGGTATTTTGCTAATGTCTGAAGAGTGCCTTGACCATGCAGAGTGATGGGTGTTGCTGGAGTAACAATACATAGCAGGATCAGATGGTCCTGGGCATGGCTCGATGCCTGCTACCCCAGAAGCTGATGCTGCCCGCAGGTGCTCCGTTTGGGCCTGAGCACCAGACCTACTCACACGCCCTTCTCCCTTCTACAGGGACATCCTATCACTCCGTTGAGGAAGAGGCCCAAGTGTTCGTGAGTGGCCAGAGCACGTGCTGTGCTGACAGCCGGTGGGAACTATGTTGCACGGTCAGCCTTCCCCACAGGCCTCCAAAGGCCTGATAAGATGAAAAGGCCTAAACCATAGCAAGCTACAACTTATTTCTCACCAAGAACTTCTCATAAATGAAGACTTTATGTCTTTCCAAACAGTCAAGGCTTTTCATTTGTTAAAAATAAGCCATCCAAAGGGCGGAGCATATAAAGGAGGAAATATTGCATCCATCTCTCTAATATCTGGGGGTGACAGTAAGAGGAGATAAATCTTAAGGCATTTCAATTGAAATTCTTAAGGTAGATTTAAATTCATGAAATGAATAGATCACAGGCTAATCAACCTATTGTCCTGGCCACCTGTGTGTTTGATGTACATGAATCCGGTTTTAGCTAGAACATTTAATTGGTGTGTGTGTGTGTGTGTGTGTGTGTGTGTGTGTGTGTGTGTGTTTTCAAAGATTGTGGTTTCAGATCAAGATCATATGAGCCACAGTTTCAATTTACTCACTCTTTACTAAACTGTCTCTCTGGTAACAACAACTAACATTTATTGTACATTCAGTATGTGCCAGGCACCATGCTAACACTTTACATGCATGAATACATTCAGTCCTCAGGACAGCCTTGCAAGCCTTCCTGGTTATTCCTGGAGTGCAGATGAGAAAATGAGGAACTAAGCCAAAATTACCAAGCAAACAAAGACAGAATCAGGACAGAATCACATGGAATCAAGTTTTAGATAACATACAAATGTGTGTTATACAAGATGGGGCAAAACTAGATTTACAGTGGTAAGTACACAAAACAGAGTTATTCCTGTACTATTACTTATTAATTATTGTATTCTTTTTCATAGGGCCAACTATAAAACTACTTTTGCCCCACTCTATAGGTGTATTTAGATATCCAGAGTTGTGGTATGTGAGAAATGTAGGTGACCATTTCCAAACCTTCAGAAGGAATGGACAGTCCATCTATGCCAGTTGGCCATCCAAACACCCAATACAAATCTGGTCCGTTTGTTTTACTTACCTGTTTCTGGAATAATGAAAATACAACAAGCTGAATACCCTCGTACAACCCTTAGGTCTATTTGTCGGAGACCATGTAATACTCAGTATGTTTACCAAGGAGTCCTAATGCCTCACACCAGTCTTTGACAAACTCCATCCTTGAAGTTTGATTTAGTCCTGCTGGTTTCTGATTTAATACCAAAAATAATTCCAACCCAATAAATCTATTTGGAGAGGAAGACTGAGAAAAAGAGACAGGCTACATGTGTGCCTTCATGCTCTGATATTGTAAGTACAAGTTTAATCAGACATAAAGTTTTCAGTCCACTTGCTGAAATGTACCCAGTATCAATGGGCTCATCCCTTTCTCTGGGACAAGGATGATGTTAATTTCTCCAGAGTCACGTGTGAAGTGACCGGGGAAAGAAATACAATCAATCCACCCAGAAATTGGATCTGCAAAGGTACCTGGTGATGGAATGGAAATACCACAGAATCTGCTCAGAGCTAAGGTTTGGACTATCTATTCTGCTTGGCACTGGGAGGAATAATTTTTTTCTAAAAGAGAGGAAAGGGGAGAAGGATAAAGCGGAAATCTAATTTTGCGAAATAAGGATTAAAGGTTCCATTATTCATGCTGTTTTCGCTGTATATATTGAGTTAACAACGTGTGATTTTACTGGATGAAAGTATGGGCCCCATGCAAGGAGAGTGTGGTGCAGCTCCATCCCCACAGCGACAGTAATGAGTGAGGGTTAGTGTCGTGTTGGAGTGAGGCTGTAAACAGTCCTGGGTTTTGAGCTGGTATAATAAGTGGAGATTGTTCCTGGACTTACTGGGGAGCACAGATAGTTTCTGCCACAGGAAAGGCAACCCCCCCTGAGGCAGAGAGGCACAGCATCGCTATCTTCCTGTTTATCTTGCTGCAATGCTAGAATTGTGGGCCCCAAAGTGCAAACTCGCAGCAGGGGGGCAAGGCTGCCAGCTCCTCAGGCTGGCTCCCTGCTTCCTTTTATTTATTTGTTTGTTTGTTTGTCTATTCATTCTACACACTGCTTTGGTCAATACTTGGGAAGTAAGTGTGCCCCTTCCCCAAAACGTCCCCACAACCCCTTTCTTTTCCCAAGGGTTAAGGGCCAAGGAAAGAAAAACCAGTTAATAAGTTAAAGTAAAGCAAACCCTGAGAAGCCCAGGTGTGGATCAATCCATTGTGATGAGACAAGGAGAGACAAAACAGGTAATCACCTCACTTCTGAGTCACAATCTATGCCACCCTCACCAAGCCCAACTTCAGGCAGCGGAAGCATGGGGAGGACAAGGGAAGAGTAGGAGCACCTTCCTCTAAATCTCATAATGACGCCAGCTGGCCGGGAAAATGGGGACGTAACCTCTGCACTCTTTGGTGTCCTGGATTAAAGAGAAAATGGGAAGGGAAATTATACCTTCAAGTCTGCCCCCTGGCTATTAGCTACACACATTCTGAGAACTAACGACCTTTTCCTGCCTAGTATTTACCATTAGAAAGCCTGCATATCACCATTACAATGAAGAGTCCATCAGTCAAGAATCATTCATGAATGTTAAGCCAAGGAAAAGTTCCACGAAGGGCAAAGAGTGGTCTTCAGGCGCCCACCCACAGACTGCTTATTGGTTGCAAGGGGGAATGTAATATATAATGGAGATGCCAGAAAACAACTTGACTGAGTGGTGAACATTAGCATCCCCAACGCCGGGAGAGTCCATTGTCTGCCTTTGGATATGCCAATGCATGGCCTGACTCGAAGCATAAGGGAAGATCTAACGAAATGGGAAATGCTCTATATTCAAAAAGATGGGGAGAGGTGGCTGTAGTCTTTAAATTTTTCAATGTCAAAAAAGACAAAGAAAGGCTGTTCTAACTTAAAGGAGGATGAAGTGATATGACAATTAATTGCAATGCATGGCCCTAGGTTGGATCCAGCATTGAGGGGGAAATGCTAGAAAGGTCACTATTGTGCAATTAGGAAAGTTAAAATATGGACATTTCGCTTAGACAAAAAAGTGTCATATCAATATTAAATTTTCTGGAGCTGATAGTTGTACTGTGATTATGTAAGAAAATATCCCCGAGCTAAAAATACACTTGGAAGTTTTTAGGGATAAAGGACCATAACACAGGTAAATGACCCTCAGATGGTTCAGAACAAAACGGTCTGAGTATGTATATATATACATTTACATATATCTATATATATAAAAGTCTAATATGCAAACTCTCCTTGGGGAGTTCGACTGACCAGGAGTTCGATCACTCACTATGACGTACGATGACCACCAGGAGGCAGCTCAAAATGAAGGGAGGACCCAGCCAGCAGCCGGCAGCCGCTAGGGACCCTACCCATGTACGAATTTCGTGAACTGGGCCTCTAGTGATATTATAAAGTACAAAGAGAACACAAATAAGACAGCAAATGGGGTAAAATGTTAACCAAAGGTAAATATGGCTAAAGAATTCATGGTGCCCTTTGTACTATTCTAATTCTTGCAAGTTTTCTGTGAGTTTGAAATTATTTCCAAATGAAAAGATTTTTTTTAAAAAAAATTCAAGCCTTAAAATCAGTTCTGTATCTTCCTTAGTTATTTCATTTAAATGGCTTCTCAAAATAGAGGAAATTGCACAAAAATTCATTGGCACATTTACCGGCCTTACTCTGAATTTATCTGTTTTACCAGATCCAAAACATCCTGTCCTCAAAACCTTCCCCAATCTCTAATGAACACAAGAGTCACTGATGGCAGTCATGCACTATGTAATGACAAATTTTCATGTATAAAAGAAAATCAATAAAACCAGACTGCATGCTTCCGTAAGCTATTCTATGTTTCATGGTTTAGTGACGAGAACACTAACTATTGAATCAAGGGCGGGCTCCGTCTCTTGCCAGCTGTATGACCTTGAACAATGTGCTTAACCTCTCTGTGCTTCCTTATCTTTCCTCGCGGTACCCTCACTTGAGGATACTAAGTGAATGCAGGCTGAAAGGCCAGGGAACTGTGCCTGGAATGTAAAGGTCACTGAATAAATGTTGGACTGCACCCTCCCTCTTGTGTGCTACCCTCTCAGGATAGGGACACGGAGGTCCCCAAAGCACTAGTTCCCAGACTTCAGTGTACAAAGAACTAACGCGAGCATGTTCTTGCTCTGATGCAGGAGGTCAGAGGTGAGACTGAGGCACCCGCCATCCCACCAGCTTCTGGATTTCTCAGACCCCCACTTTGACGAACACTGCCCAAGGCCTTCCTAACATTGCTCCTGTTGGGGCCAAAACCACACCTGAATCGAACCTCTCTCCATTAAACCCAGGAACCAGCATTTTCTCCTTTGCTTGCATATTTACCTGCATTGGTCCGGGTGCCTGGCAGTCCCTGCGTGCCTCATTCCAGACTGCTTCCTGTGACTTTCGGGCATGCAGGCCAGCAGAATGTACTGCCAGTTCCACAGCACCCTCCCTGTCTGGCCAGATTTATGCCACAATCAGCTGCTTCCAAAAATCTAAATCATGCTTTCGACAGTCTGCGTAAAGGGGACCTTGAGGCAGAAAAAGTTAAATGGGAAGTGGAATCATTCCGTGGCAATTAAAGTCCTTTGAAATGACTTTCACTTCTCCTAAGTATTTTAAAGAAATATTATTACCCACCCCAATGCCTGCGAAGTCTTGCTGGTATTGCCATTTAGGAAATATGCATATAGATGTTAGTGAAAGCCCAGGGTTATCTCGATCCCTGAATGCCATAAACAAAATCTATATTTTATTTTGGCCAAAAATGTTTGTTGTTGTTAATTTGCTTAACAAAACAGCAGGTAAATTAACATAATCAACCTCATTTGCATACTCTCTCTTCCATGCCCTCCTCACTGGTGAGAATGAAAATAAACAGTAGTGAGTCCATCACGTGCACAGGAAGAAGAGGAAGGGGGGGGAGAGGGGGGGTGAGAACGTCAGAATATATAATCTTCCTTATACAAAGGCAACATGCTGAGTGTTTCTGTGTGTGCAGCTACAGAACAGTTACAGATCCTACTTATATTTCTAGATCTTCCATTTGACTGGGGATTAAGTCAATGCATTGAAGCCAGCAGCACACACCAAAAAGGCCCATGCAAACTTTTGGCTATGGATGCAATCACTCCAACCGCTCACTTGTCAGCTGCGGAGCAATGCACTAACATCACTGTTTGTTCTAAAGTTAACTACATTGGTTCTGTGGGTCAGCTGATCAGCTGCTACATGATGATTAACCCAGGACTATATAATCAGGGTCTATGACAAGGAAATGCAGTTGGTCTAGCCCTTGTAAGACTCACTTAAGTCACAAATGTAGATTTCATCTAATAATAAGAATTTATCTTCCCCTTTTTCTCCCTCTTTCTCTTCCCTCTTCTCCTCTCTTCTGTTCGCATTTAACTACTTTTCCAACAGAAATTCCTCTTGTTCCAAAATACCAAAATCAACTCCAACCACTTCTCTTTAGTTCAACCCCAGTGACTTCTCATAGCCATTCCTGAAATAACATCCTAAAGCGATCACTTGTTGCTGCGGGGCAAAGGCATAGCATGAAAAGGAATACAAAATGAGATCCGTGAGTTCTCTGAAAATTTCAGATGCCTGCTGCACTAAACCAGCTATGTATCTCAGCCAAGCACAGAGCTCCCCCTAATGCCCAGACCATGAAGGGAAAAGGGAAGGAAAACCAAAGCTTTCTATATTGTCTGTCCTACATTTCCATCGGAGAAAAACAAAACAAGCCTCTTCTCAGATGTTAATCTTGCACCCTCTTCCCCTGCCACCCACAACATCCCCTACCGTTGCCAGAGACTTTGTGTTAAACTCCCACTTGTCAAGTGCCACCTGTCGGGGTACCTGTGTCCCCCACTAAGATCCTCGCCTGTGGCATAGTGAAGATCTTTCACACTGAACCTGGCTTAAACGATGTCTCCTTGTCATCAGTGCCAGACTGCCACTGTGGACTCTTGGGAACTGTTGAAAAATTTTATTTTGGTCCTGAATTAAAGGATTGCATTTCTCCTGCAGGCCAGCTGTTGGCCGACTCCTGTGCCAAGAAGACACTCTTCAAAGTGTCCTCCCCGTGTTTCTGTAAATTGTTGCTAATCCTCTGGCTGAGAAGCAGCCAGAAGGTCTCCCAGGGGGTTTGTTTGCTCACTGATAGGCCAGGACCCTGGTATCTGCGCTGTTCAGGAGCTCCTTGAGAGCCAGACAACACGACAGAGTTCTCTGAGCAACGAGCAACAGCAAAGGAAACCAAGTATCAATTACCGAAGCTGGCAGCAGCCTCCAAGTCGCTCAGGGTCCCATCCCAGGCAGGATAAATGAAGATGTGTCCCACGCACAACCTTCCTCTGCTCCTCATCCTCTTGCAGACTGGTCTGTAGGACCTGAGTCTGGCCCTGGAGCACCCATATCCCACACCCCAGGTGCAGGGTATCATCTGCAGACCTCACCCTGGCCTTGGATTGGTACGTTCAGAAGAGTCACCTGCTCCCACACCTGCCATTAAGACACAACATTACCAATGCATTAACCCTGAGGTGGGAAATTTGAATTCATCAAATTGAAATTGAAATTGATGAGCCCAACCAAAGCAGGGTGGTGGCCAGAGGATTTCATAAGACCATGAAGTGTTTTCAAAAATTCAGAATTGATTATGAACATTTAAAAATCAGGACAGCCAAAACCGGTTTGGCTCAGTGGATAGAGCATCGGCCTGCGGACTGAAAGGTCCCGGGTTCGATTCCAGTCCAGGGCACGTACCTTGGTTACAGGCACATCCCCAGTGGGGGGTGTGCAGGAGGCATCTGGTCGATGTTTCTCTCTCATCAACGTTTCTAGCTCTCTATCCCTCTCAATTCCTCTCTGTGTAAAATCAATAAAATATATTTAAAAAAATAAATAAAAATAAAAAATAAAAATCGGGACATTCCAATTGGTAATGCTTTTAAAAGTAAGGCATACCAGCTAACTGGACCTTGACCCTGCATTCTCACGGGGGCTGAGCCACAGCCACCTGAAAAGGAGTCTAAGGCCTATCACTCCTGGCCAGCCCTCCCCGGTCACCTGCCCTCCTGGAAGCTACTGGCCTGGCCCCTGAGGCGCTGTGTTTGCGACCATGAATTAATCAGATATATAACGCATTAACACAGATTAGTTTATTTGGCACCTCTCCCAGGTAACATCTTAACCCAGTTAAAATGCCAGTGTACAGAAGAAGTGAATCTAATGAAATCTGATAATGGGGAGGTCAATGGGGGGAAATATTCTAGCTTCAGGAGGCTTTTCAGCACCCTTCTAACTTCTCCGTGACTGTTGGGTGCTTGCCATGTTTTCAACATAGGACCTTCTTTGTACTATCGGGTTTATTTGTTCAAATTAGTTCCACTTCAGAACTAAAAATAGTGAACATAAAGTAACCTTAAGTCCTGTCTGGAATAGAGCAGAGACTACACGTAATAATGCAAAAATTATAGGTAGGCCTAAAAATGATGTCAAGTCCAGGGTCTAAAAGAAATCAGGACAATCCAAGATTTGCCTGGATCTTTTCTGTGTTTTCTTTTCCCTCTGATTGGTGTTTAAAGGAACCCACCTGTATTTATAAGAGAACTCAAAGATGTCTTCAGACAAGTTCTGTGTTGCTTTCAGCTAAGAAAAAAAAAAATCTGGGCAGGCCAGTTGTTATCAGAATATCAGTCACTGGGTTCACGTACAGACAGCCAATGTAACATATTCAGAACAAGTGTAACTTTGAAAAATTATTTTGGAAAAAGACTAATATGTTTTGCTTTCTAAAATAAGAGTTTGGTTGGGTTGATTGACTTACTCCATTGCTAGAGATAGAGATCTAGAAATATAGACTACATGCAGGAAGCCATGCCTCTCAGGCTATCATACTACAGCTTGTCCTATTTTACCTGAGGACTTTTCCAATTAGAACATTGTAATCAGAAGTTAATCATGCAGAACATTTATAATACTGCCTATAATTTTACCAGGAAAACAATATATTTATTCTAGATATTAGATTCCTTTTTAATCTCTCTACCTTTTATAGCTTGAGTTTACAGCATTGAGGGTTTTTTATTAAAGACATAATTTAAAAACATAATTATAAAATGCTATAAAATACTTTTCACACAACAAACTAGAAAGGCATTTTTTATTTTTTTTAAAAAAAACACCTTTTTTTTGCATCCTCGTGTTGGATAAAATCTTCATTGACACCAACACTAAATTTATCAGACAATACTTCTATAATTTTATCAAAGATAAACACCAGCAACAATAACCATTATTTACTAGAAATTTTATTTTTAAAAAAGATAACTAATTCAACTTCTATACCACTCAAGACAGCTGTGGGACTACATAATAAGCATTCATGATCATAACAGAGACCTTAGAACATTGAAAGATAATAAACTCCTAGGCTTAGATACTTAGCCATTATCTCTTCTTGCATCTTCATTTCATAGATAAGAAAGCCAAAGGGCAGAGCACAGAAGTGAATTGTCTAAAAAGTTACACCTTTTCTGAAGCAAAACCAGGGGTAATTTCTGGTCTGGTTTTTCTCCCCACCATTCAAGGGTTCACTTTCTAAATTAGCAAGTGAAGATTTAACCATGTTGAACATTCTGCATTAAATTACAGTGACCAGGAGAGTTAATAAGGCAAACATCCCCCTCCCAATAAATCCCAGTCCTTTAAGTCTTTCTTAAAATAGGAATTCATTGCCCTCAACCAATTAGACAGTGCCTTTCTTGTCCATCCACTATCCTCAAAGGTTATTTAAAAGTAGAGGCCCAGTGCACAAAATTCGTGCACTGCAGGGGAGTCCCTCAGTCTAGCCTGTGCCCTCTTACAGTCCAGGAGCCCCTCGATCAATCACCATGCAGAGGGAGGCCCCACCCACCCGCTGCAGCACTGGATAGCCTGGCCTCCCTCTTTGGGGCAATCACAGAGCCCCCCAATTGATCGCCCCACCATCCGTGGCCTGACCTCCCTCTGTGAGGTGATCATGGGGTGATGGTAGGCCTCCCCCCACCCCTCACTGACCAATTACATCTCACCCTCCTTGGCTGGCCTGGAACCAGTGTGTATCATAGCATGGTCATCTGGACGGTTGTGCTACTGTTTGGCAGTTCAGTCGATTTGCATATTATGCTTTTATTTTATTTTATTTTATTTTATTTTAAATATATTTTATTGATATTTTACAGAGAGGAAGGGAGAGAGATAGAGAGCTAGAAACATCTATGAGAGAGAAACATCGACCAGCTGCCTCTTGCACACCCCCTACCGGGGATGTGCTCGCAACCAATGTACATGCCCTTGACTGGAATCGAACCCGGGACCTTTCAGTCTGCAGACTGACGCTCTACCACTGAGCCAAACCGGCTTTGGCCATATTATACTTTTATTATTATAGATAATTATCTTTAGAATTTTGCTTTGTGGTATAGCTATTGTATCCATACTATTCTTTCAGCTTGCATCTTTTTTTCTCTTTTCTTACTGAAATGGGATTAGATGGTGATAACTTGCTGAAATTTGACTTAAAAGACCACTGTTAGAGAGGGTCCTCTGAGGCATTGTGTGTGCTGTAAATAAGTAGTACCCAGCAATTTCTGGTGTGGTAAAGGCCTGTGGTAGAACAAGGGGTGCATCGGTCACTGTCCTAAACAAAATGCTCTTCCTTTCCTTGGAAAGAATCTTTGCATTCAATATGGCTTCCGGGTCAAGCTTTCGTGGCCATGCCCAACCATCACCAGGGAGGTTGATGGGCACTGGAATATGTCCCGATTTTAGATCAACCTTCTGTCAACAAACAGAAAATTGCTCATTGTGCATACGTTTAGATCATCTTTTTCCTTTCTCCCAAATGCAACACAAATGAAATGAAAATCCAAGTGTCATGAAAAAGATAACAATATTCTACCGGATTAAAAATAATTTTTTAAAAATGATTACAAACAAGTTACAGCTTAACTTTCCACATGGATATACATGTAAAACCATGTGAAAGGCATATGCTAAGGTTGGACCCTAAACTGTGCTGCCTTTAGTGTTTCTAATATTCTGCTCGTAAACTCTCTGAAGACTGAGACCCCATGCAGGTACAAGTCACTGCTGTTTCAGACACAACCTGTAATAAAGTTAATCAGGCACACATCTGATAACATACATGTGGTAACTGTTATGACACTGCATAGTAATTGGACATTAAGACTAAATGGTTCACATAAATTATAGAAAAAGGGAAAAGTCACGTTATACCTTTCTCCATGCCACATGCCTATGTGCAGACCACCTGTATTCGAATCATCCGGAGAACTTTTTTTCAAAAAGTTGAAAATTCCTGACACCCTCTTCTCCCCCTTCCCCTTGGAGACCCGGGTTCAGTACTTTTGATAGATGGGAAGCTTTGTAGCACACCAAGGACCTCAAGTTCAAACGCCTCACAAGCAAGGCAAGTAAATGTGTGTATAGGATAATGTCTTTTAACAGAAGTGTGTATTAAAAAAATATTCCATCCAAAGGCATTTACATTGAAAATTTTTTTTAATACCGTGAACCACCTCTGCCACCCCTTCCCCTACCTCACCCCTTGGAAAGCACATCTGTGAATTAAATTGAGGCTGGCAGTTTTAAATCCCTGTGGGCTATACCATATTGCCCATGTTTTAAGGGTCTACTTTTGTTGGTTCACGAAGCAGAAATGGTAAACAAGAGTGCTTTCTGCTGCATATGGCCGTGTCCTTCACAAATTATAGCTGATCCTAAGATATTGTTATACACATCCACTCATTTCTTCATTCAGTACATTTTTTATTGGGCGCCTAATATGTTTCAAGCATTTGCCTCACCCGTGGCAACACTAAACTGAATAAGACAAGTAGCTCATCGTTTAGAGGGGTATGTTTCAAAATGATTCGAACATTCAGAATAGCATATTCCTTTAAATTCAAGCGTAAAAACTGATCTCTTGCTGTCCACATGCTGACGAAATGGATCTCTGGGAGAATTTATTTTGAAGTATTCCTCCCCCATCCCAATATCAACACAAAGGACAGGCTGACATCTGAAGCTGCTCAACGCTCCGAAGCAGACGTTACCTCATGCTACATGGCTTTCCTGTTCACGGAGGCTCCGAGAGAAATGGGGCTTCCAGGACATTCCGTCCTGCCAGCGGTTTGGTGATGTATTTGAAATGGCCCATTTCTAGGGGTCTCTAATGAGTGACATTTAGAAGGTGTCCTTCTCTTCCTTGAACCCAAAGATACTGAGGTGTCTTTTATCTTAACGTTTCCCGGGCCTGTGCTTAGTGTTTATATGGCCCAAATCTTGAGCAAGTCACTCAATTCCATTTCTGTGCTCATGATTTCGCTACTGAAATGCAAACTCCCCTGGGTAATTCCAGGCAGTTTCTTTACCCAGAGATCATCTCTGGCCACAGAGCAGCTCAGCTGCAACCCGAGTTGTGTGCGCTGCATAATACTGTAACATTTTCAGAGTCAGGGAAGATTTATTCAGTGATCAACTGCTTCAGCATCCTGAATCACTCCAGAGACAGTCTGTTAAAGAGGGGACCTTGAGGGAGCTGAAAACGTAAGCAAGAAGTAAAATAATCCTCTTTCCTTTTTTTAACCCCTTACGCCCCAACAAGGAAATATAGTTTCTTATATGCATAGAAATAAATCCTTCCAAATATTAAGAGTGTTATCTGTAGAAGGTGAATTCAAAGGTGGTTCTTTATTTTGTTACTCTATATTTTCAACAATAAACTTTAAATCTAAGAAAAATATTTTAAGATGCATATTTATATGTTGTTCTTAAAAATGATCTTTCAAAGGGGGAAAAAAGACATCATTAGCTATCTCAGGAAATAGGTCAGAATTTAGAAGACTAGCACATTATTTATACCAAAAAATAAAATAAAATGGTTAAATATAACTAGAAAGTAAAGGCTTACAGAGTTTTTAAATACTTGAAATCAATACAGGCCAAGAATTGCTAATAATTTTCACCTAACACTATCCACTAGAATAAAGCTGTTCAACTTATCCCAATTTACTTAAAAATCCAGAACTACATATGTCCTAGAAGCATGGAGGAAACAACTAGTGTGTCATGTACACAACTTTCAAGAGCCTTCGAAGGGAACGTCTAATCTTCCCTGTGGATGCTACAGTGGAAAAGGGCATACACAGCCATATAGCTAATGGAATGAAAACTAAAAGGACAGATGAGAAGATTCTCTACCTGCTCTAGTCTGCCCACTGTTTCATGGTGCAAGGACAGAGCAAGCCACAACTTGAATGGTCACAGAGCTCAAGATCAAGGTGAGATTTTTCTATTAGAAGTGCAGACACATCTTCCCTCCGATGTCCTACCATCAGGCTATGTCCACATGCACATCTAATCTGACAGAATTTAGTTTACTAGAGAAAACAAATTACTCGGCAATACAACTGGAACATTTGCTTACTGGTTGGAAGGACTTTGAGGTTTTTTTGTCATTTGACCTCATGTGTACACAACCAAGACCAAAATGCCTGAGGAAATGTAGCTTAGAATGAACACCAGGGAAAATGGCTACTAAGAGGCCAGGTGGGCAGACAGCAAGCAGAGCACATCCCGAACAAAGATCACCTACTCGACTAAAGTGAAGGGGGCAGATTGCAGATGGTGATAAACTCTATCACTTAGTAGATATCAGCAAACAACCACTAGGCAATAACATCCATATCAGGAAACAGCCGTTAACAAGTTGTGGATGTTTGAAACTTTAATATGAAGGGTGATCATCTGTTATTTTAAGAAAAAAAAACTCACTATAAGAAAATAATAATTGAGCCTGGGTCCCTATTATGAACTACAATAGGAATTAAATCTGAACCTAATTATGAAAATTCAGATTAATTGTTTTCACTGGAGTAATAAAAAGCAGAAATAACTAGCTAGCTTTAGTTATATAAAATAAAAGGTACTCTGTTGTATTATTAACTTGGTTAACTGGTTTTTACCAGGTGGACATTTGCCAGTGTTTGATCTTTAATTTTAATGTATACAATATGCATCACCCGGAAAGTTAAAATCATTGAAGTCAAAGCTGAATTTTTTCTGTTATAATTGTGAGAAATAAAAACAATAGAAAGTGTTGAAAACTTTAGAGAGAGAGAGAGAGAGAGAGAGAGAGAGAGAGAGAGAAGGTGAGACAAAGAGAGGGATCCCCATTTTCATAGGATTGGTTTACTTTGACAGAACACATACTTTTCTCAGTACAGTTTGCTCCTTAACCACCCCATGTGCCTCCAGTCCTCTGATGAACACATGTGCAGTATCTCCTGATCTCAACAGCTGCACCAAGGACAATACTCAGAATCGGTGAGCCTCTAAAACAGGATGAAATGAAGATTTTGAAGCTAGATACTGACATTTATGTGGTTTAGGTTTCCTAATCCCTTTAAAGGTATGTTTCACCAATGTTACCAGATTTTACATTATATTTTGTTTTTCTAATCACGTCCCAAAATAAATTTGAGCACCAATTCAAGACTGACTTTTTGAATAAAGAAAAGAAAGAGAAAACAGAAAGAGGGAAGTACCGCTTAACTAAACTGCACACAGAGACCAGGCTCCCTACCATTCCAACTTCTATCGAGTAGTAAGACTGAATTATCTGCAAGCATAATCCACATCCTTCTCCTGAACCATAGAAGACTGTCATTGATGAACATGGCCTCTCTCTCTCTCTCTCTCTCTCTCTCTCTCTCTCTCTCTCTCACACACACACACACACACACACACACACTGAGAGGTGTCACCATGAGCAATCCCAAAGGTTATGCATTTCTTCATTTATAAATGCTATGTTTCATTTTAAGGATAATTAAATATGCATTTGCATCAATGTGAAAGTATGCTCTTGTGTGATGTGTACAAGCCAGAGAACCTCTGCCGAGGTTTGCTGCCAAACATACTCCAGATTCTACCAAACCAGGTCAAATCTATCCCTGAAAGACACTCTTGATTTTCTAGACCGTCTTTATAAATTTTCTACTGAGTCAGGACATTAATGAGGTATTTTTCTTATGTGTTTCTTAATTCTTTTCCAAAACAAGCAATTTTGAACACACTCATTTCTTACGTTTACTAAGCCGTGACTCTCTAACTTCCCTATGAGCATGTGAATAAATAAAGCAACAGCCTGTTAGTTTTAGAAGATAAGTAGAGATTATAATAATTCCTTTTCTTCCCATTAGTCCATTCAGCAACCACTTCATCCAGCAGCAACACCCAGCCGAGCAGAACTACGCCAAGCCTTGTCCTTAGCCCAGACACACTGTAACATTTCACTGCTAGGGTGGTAGCACTGGGTGACCTGTGGCATAGCCCTCAGGGAAGTGAAAACCATTTCACTAGCTGTCTTTTCAACTGTGACAGGCCTTAGTCAAAAAACCAGAGAGTGTGACCTGCCAATCACAGGAGTGAGAGGCCCGAGGGCCATATGTCACACGATTCTGCAGCCCCTTCTGACTTCCCGAGTAAGTAATTCCCAGTCAACAAACTCCTCTCACCCATGAGCTGCAGAAACAAGAGTCTTTCCATCTACCCTTGTAACTTGTTTGGTCATGGACTTGGTGACTTAAATTTGAAAATTATTTCCCTGGTGGTACCAGTCACTGGTTGAGATATGCGATTACTGGTTTGCCGGATCCACAGTTCCTCAGAAAAGATTGTTGATCCAAATCTGAGAGAGTGGCAGAGTCCATGCGTGGCCGAGTCCATGCTTCTGCCCATCACCGCACCCCGGAGAATGTGGCCTCGGAGCAGGGACCACATTTCTCTCTGAATGGAAATGATTGTGTTCAGTTGCTAGGCCTATTTTTATTGCTAGGCGATACTCAGAACGTCTATCACATCCTCCCCTCATCACTCTTCTAGCTCCAAGTCTCAAATGAGAATTTAAGGTAAAAATACTGAAATGTAAAAAGCATCGTACATATTATTATTGCTTTAACTACTGACAATAATATCAGACTCTTCATTTTTGCAAACTGGCCTGCAGGAGGAAGGTGCTTGAATTCAGAGGGAACTTGGGGCTCGATGGCCAAAGGGATTTTAAGACAGCCACTCCTCACACTTACCATTCTACTCCTCGTATTCACCCCTCAATCTGACTCTCAAACAGCTTATCAGAATCACCTGGAAGGCCTGCCAAACCACAGGCTGCCGGCCCCGCCTAGGAAGTTTCTGATGCAGCAGAGCCCGGGTCAAGTCTGGCAGCTGCATCCCAGGACCCTTTGCGGTGCTGGTGGTGCTGGTCTGCAGAGCACCCTCTAGGAATCTCGGCTATAAAGAAATAGCACCCCATTTAGAATGTAACAAGCGGTATGGGAGCAGTGAAAATAAGTAAGTAATATGGAGAAAATGTAGGTGGTAGAGAAAAGAAAGGAATTCCAAATGTCTATATTAAAGATTACCAGCCTGGCCCTGGCTGCTGTTGCTCTGTGGTTAGAACATGCGCCAAAGGGTTGTGTGTTCAATTCCTGATCAAAGGCATGTACCCTGTTTCCCCGAAAATAAGACAGTGTCTTATATTAATTTTTGCTCCCAAAGATGCGCTAGATCTTATTTTCAGGGGATGTATTATGTTTCCATGAAGTGGGTCTTATTTTCGGAGGATGTCTTATTTTTGGGGAAACACGGGTACCTGGGTGACAGGTTCAATCCTTGGCCACAGTAAGGCACGTGCAGGAGGCAACCAATCAGTGTGTCTCTTTCACATCAATGTTCTCTCTCTCTCTCTCTCTTCCTCATCCCTCTCCCACTCCCTCCTTCCCTTCCATTCTCTCTAAAAATCAATAGGGGGCGGGGGGAAATATCCTCAGGTGAGGATTAAAAAAAAAAAAGAATTACCAGCCTGTCCTATATACAATCATCTAGGTTTAATCTCATTTAAAGGTAAGTTAACTGAGGCTTTAAGTAGATCTCATTTAAAGGTAAGTGTCACTGGGCTGGTCCAGAAATAACAGAAGTAGATATAAAATTCAGTTCTCCTCTATTCCAGCTGTATGCTTTCCAGTGCAAAACACAGCCAGCAGTGACTATTTTCACTATTTCTATCTCTTTAAGAAAAAGGGGTGCTCAGATACCCCATTCCTAGCCACTCAAATTGAAATGAGAAGACAGAAGAGGAGACATCATAAGATAAAATGCAATCCAGCAATGCACACATAGGTTTGCAAGGAATGGCAAATTTACTGACCAGGTTTGGTGACTTTGTAGTTGCCCCAGCTGTCGGTTTTTAAACCCTCTCTTCAGTGTTCTGACTTCACTATCCAGGAGGTCCTGCAGGAGCCCAAATGCCTGTTTGATTTTGAGCAGCATCTGCTTTCAGCATGCATTCCAGTTTTACTTGCGCCTGGCAGAGACTCAGCCTGCACTGGCCCTGAAAGCCTGGGCCAGTTCCCTGGGCAGAACAGAAAAGCTCCACTCTCTTTTTAGGAACATCTCCACGCTAAGGCCCTCTGGTAAGCTGACCAGCTGCCACCCGCTGCTGTTTCATCCTCTCAGAATCATGGCCTGAGAGCACGGGCTCCTTCCTCTCTCTCTCGTTTGTTGTGAAGATTCTGAAGAGGAGGGAGGAGAGGAAATGGTGAAACTGAGAGCTTGTGATCGGATAGCCAACGTGCTCAGCCCTCGTTGTGGAGGAAATAAATGTACATGAAATTGTTCAGAATTTGGAAAAAAAAATTAGAGGACATGAAGCTATTCCTAATCTTGTTCATTTAGCTGGGCTCTTACTGTCCAGTGCCTTAGACATAATAGGCCCTTGATAAGTGTGTTTCGAATTGGTTGAATTTTAATGACATAATCAGTTTAGATAGTACTCTTCGTACGAGCTAACATAACCCAAGGCCTGCATTTCCTCATCTGAAAAGAAAGAGTAAGAACCCGCAGACATTTTATGGAGATGTGGTGAATTTATTCAGTAGTCTGACTGAATTCCTCTCTGGTAGCATACATAGGTCTGATTCGGGTATTGTAAAATATTGCCTGTATCAGTAGTGAGAAAGTTCTAGATTGAAACACCTAAAAATAAGTATTTCTATGTATCTGCAATTTAGTCACTGCTACTAGTACAATAATAAAAAAAATAATAATGCTGTCAGACTATTGTTTGATTAGCATAAATTTGCTATAAGTTGCTTATCTTTGTTTCACTGGGCATTCCCCAGCAGTAGAAGGACTGAACTCGAACCTTTCTTTTAATTCACCTATTGATCTTTGGAAGGATAAGCAGGTAAGTATGGAAGAAGCAGTCATGTACTGATAAATGCTGAAGAGCCAGCTCTCTGGAGAGGAGGTACCCAGACTTGTAATGTTTTGCCGATTTCTATGGTGTAAATACTCCATTCTGGTCCATTTAAACTTGACAGCAATCTAATGACTCACATGCAGAATTTCTGACAAAAAAACTGGCTCTCATGAGCTGTTATAGGCTGGCACCAGCACACAACTGGGTGGGGAAGAAGTCACATGTGGCAAAATTATCCCATACTGACCGACAGGATTTTTCTCACCTTCTGAGAGAAAAGAAAACATGTTGGAATGGTAGGGGGAAGACAACTGTTGTAGGAATCAGCTAACATGAATTACAGTTATTTGCCAACAGTCAAAGAGGTAGGTAAATCAGTAATCTGCAGGGCCAACTACAATGACGCAAATTCAGAGAACTGGAGGCATAAGACTTAGCAATCAGCTCTCAAAGACCAAAGAGAAGTCTCGGTTGTCTGCCATATTATCATAATATGAGCATGCACTGGCCTAAAGGCGGGGGTTTCAGACTTCCAATATCATGACGGCACAAGTTTTGCTAGCACACTACTTTAAATCACCAACATTAGGATTCAGTGGCCTATGCTACCAAGACCTGAAGGACAGTGCGGTATAAAAAAAGCACTGACCTAGGATTGGAACGCCCCAGCTATATTTGGTCCTCATCCCTCTATTTTTTTTTTTGGGGGGGGGCATGTTTCTGACAAGGTCTTTTTGAATATTTATAACATCATTCATGGTTTATACAAAATTATCTACCTAAACATTAGCCTGCTATAGTTGGTCAAACGTTTAATTAACTCACCCCTAATGCCTTGGTAGGGCCAGACCAAATGATTTTGCAGGACGTATATGGCCTGAGGGCCAGGTATTCCCCACCCCTGCTGCACTGAATAATTTAGGAAAATTCGTGTAACTTTTCAAAGTTTCATTTGCCTTGTCTATAAAGTAAATAATCCCCTAAAATCCCTGTAGCTCTAAAATGCAAGGCTGTTAAGTGGAATTTTTTTCATCACTTCAGTTGTTTTGACTTTAAAACTATGCTCACTGCGAAGTACTGATGGAAACAAAAACCTGCTTGGGTTACAATAGGAATCTCACTGGGGCTTCAGCGCGTTCACTCGGGCAGACGCGTTGATGAGAAACAAAGTTGGAGGGATGCAGGAAGAACACCCATCCAGCCCCTTGCTTTTTAATCATTTCAGTAATGGAGGGCTGGAATTTGCCTTGAATGTCTCCACATCCATCCTAACAGGCCTAACAGTCCCTGTTAATGGCCTGAACTGCAAACTATACAAATGCCATCCCTCTCTAGAGTCCACATAACATGCCAGGTCCACATGGGTTCCTTATCTATGCAGACAAGTGTCCTCCTTAGTATGAAGTACTAATTTTACAAGGTGAGCTAGACCAACCCTTTTATTGCTTCCACTAAAATTTTAAATTATTAAAGATTCATCTGTGTGCCTATTGCAAATAACATAGCTCTGTGTTCTGTGAAGTCTTACAGACACTTGTGACTAATGAATTCTGTCTATGAATGTGTGTGTATGTGTGTGTGTGTGTGTGTGTGGAGAGAGAGAGAGATAGAGAGAGAGAGAGTGAGAGAGAAGAAAGAAAACAGAAATAGGATTAGAATAAGGTAGGTAGAGCTGGGTCTATGAGTCCATGAGCCTGTACATACATAGCTACAGTTCATAGAAAAGTGACCAACACCCAATTTTAAAAGAGGATCTGGGTCAGAATTCTTGCTATGAACATTCAAAACAACAGCTTTAGTCAAGAGATCCTCGGGTATCACTAAGTCGTGAATTAAAACTATAATTGAAAATTGATATTTTACTATCTTGGCCTCCCTGATTCAACATCAGACAACCAAATCTCGAATGCACACTTCTAAAACAGTGAAAATAAACACCACATCGAGCGTAATCATCAGGATCATGCTCTAACAGGCTCTGGAAGACCACAGAATGGACGCAAGAACACGCGAGTGAGGGGAGTTATGGAGGGGCAAGGCGTGGCCTCCCGATAAAAGTAAAGATTGTAAACTCCCGGGGCTATCTGCAATATTTTACTTTCCCAAAGCAAAAATAAACAAGTGAATACTGGCTTTGAGTGTTTGCGATTATTAATTTTTTAAGAAAAAAAAAAAGAACTTTAGTTAAACCAGGCTTTCAGCGGGTTGGCTGGGCGCGTGAAGCCTCGCTCAGCCTCAGATGTCGGCCTGAGCTGCCACATGGCACGGACTGGCCCTAGGGGTCCAGGAGCCCAGCACAGGACACAGAACTTCCAATTTTGGTGCCGGTTCCAAAACTCCCCATCCCTTTCCAGTTCATTACAAGCGCCTATTGTTTGCCATATTTATCTGCCATCACTGCTGTTTGTTAGCAAATGGAAAGAGAACTGCCAGGACTACATTCAGCCTGCCCTCCGAACAGTGCAAAAGGCGCTACAGGAATTGCACGACAGATGGTCTTTGAATGATATACAGAACCTCTGCCCTTGGGCCCGCTTTGGAGGAGCTGTTTTGGATTGTTGCTCATAAGAGTGGGAGGTTGTTGTGTGATATGTGATTATTCCATAATAATTTTAATTATTTTGCCTGTTTTCAGACAATGGTCTCGGCGTTTTTTAATTTTTACACTCACTGAGTTGTGACACGAGCATTCTTTTCTCTCTGTTAGCAGGGATTAAAATCAAGCCCTGTATCCCTCCCCATTTTTTTTTTCTTCTTCAAATAATCCACGTTTAAATAAATTACCTCAGTCTGGGAAGCCAAGTTACGTGGTGCCCTCCTGGCACGCACATGAGCAAGGAGAAAGAAATTCCTTATTGTGGTGTCTGGTTTGAAATTGTCTCGGTAACAAGTTTCAAGAAAAGCCTGCTCTTAGCCTCTCTGGAGCGAGGCTCCGGCTAAGGGAGCCTCATTTACATGCATGTGGGGATCCCATCAGATCTGCTCAAAGGTGCAGTCCGAGGCAGTCAGCCTGTATCCGATGTGCATGTAAATGAAGCTCCGAATGGGATGTGTGGGCTTCCGGAGATGCAGAAAATATGCCATCTCTGTCTCATCCAAATCCAATAGAAACTTCCCAATGTTTTTCTAACGCAGCAGGAGCCAAGGAGAAGCAGATGCTAAACTTTCAAGGCATCCGAATGCATTTTTCTTTACCAGATAGATCTGTTGGCTGAGCACCGGCAGGCAGGCGAGGTTTGGGGTTAGAACCCAGGCTTTCGGTGTCTCCAGCCAGGGGGCTTCCGGATGGCAGCCTGCACATCCCAGCGGCCTCAGCGGTGGCCTCCGGCTTTCACCTAAAGGAGGATACCTCTCGGGGACACTCCAAGGCCACCGGGGACTGCATAAAAAGATAAAATCTACAGTGACTCTACACCACAGAAGAAGCCAGGAGTGAATTAATATTCATAGGATGGCCTTCTACCACACATAGAATGTGTGGCTCTACCTGGAGCTTTTTTGCTCATGAAATCCCCCCCCGACTAAATTATGTGTCCCCAAATAGACGGTGGTTCCAGTCCTCTAGCCAAGAGCCAAATAAAACTTTGGATAATGTCCCAGCTGGCTAGTCTGGCACCTAGGTAATAAGAAAGACATTCTGCTTCTCCTTGGTCTGCGGCTAAGTGATATAGTTACCTCAAAAAGCAGGACTCGCTGGCGAGTGGGGTTACTAGAAAAGAGGAAAAACAGAACTCTGACCTTGCTCTTTGATGGAGAAATCCCCCATGGGGTCTTAAGTGCTTCCCAACAACTGTGGTTTTAATCCAATAACAGCAGCTCCTCTAACAGAGAGAAACCCAGCTCACACAGCAGTTAATACCCAAATGAAATTCAGATAACCCCCACTGTGTTGACAAAAAGGATTGGGGGAACATCCTTTGCTCCTTCCCAAGAAAGACGTGCCTTTGGTGAGATTCAGACAGCCTACCTTCCCAGGGCACAGCCGAGTAGAAAGGCTGGTGCACACATAATTCTGGCAACACAGAGCACAGGGAAGAGAAAACATATAAATTAATGTTTGGCACCTCAAGGAGCAAGGTGAGGAGGATCATCTAAGGAGGACTTGCTGGCTTGTGGGGTGTGGCTGTTGTTAGGAGAACACTGACTGAAATCTTTCATTAAGGTGTGTGATTGGAACAATAGCTCTGATGCTATCACAAAGGATATAGATCTGTGTTCTCAACCTATTTAAAATGATGAAACCCCACTTGAAGCATATTTATATATTATAATTAGTTAAGTTCCTGTACAGGTCAAGCCCTGTACAAGGTACTTGATGAACATTATCTCTAACCCTTACAACAACCAGGAAGGTATTGATTATCCTCATTCTATTATTTAAATGAGGAAAAAAGAGACTCGTGTTGATTAAATGACTTAACAAAGATAACTCATAATAAATACCCAAGTCAGGATTTGAATCCCTGTTTGCTTAATTCCAAGGGTCGTGTTCTCTTCGCTAATGTACAGGGAACCGGTTACATTCGCATGCCACATGAAGTTAACCCAAATAAATGCAAATCTCAGCATATGTTGGATATCTGAAAGAAGAGAGTACCTATATCCTCAGTACCTAACATATTGTGAATTCTCAACAAATACTTATTCACTGGAGTCTTCCTTTGTAGATATATAATTAACAAGTGTTAGTCTTAAGCATGTAGGCATTCCCTGATATTTTCTCTTAGTCATTTCACATGTTTACCCTAGCCAGACCTAAATTCTGGAAAGTTCCCCTGTTTAGGCCAAAAGGATTTGGCCAACCCAAGTTCACATGGACCAATTCTAGGTGAGCGCTACTATAAGAACCTATTCCTGAAATGAATTCTGGTATCTCCTAAATACCCACAACAACTCAATTCTTCTGACAAAGAAATATGGCAAAAACAAATAAATAAAATAGAAATAATATCTCTTAAAAGCTTTTAAACTCAAGTAGAGAGTTTAAAATGACTTGGCTAACAAAAGAATATTTTTGACTATAAAAAGGATCAGAGACAAATGACTCTACATTCAAATCCCCAACTGTATTTTATGTTTTGTAAACAATTTTCCCCATGCCTTTGTATCTAATTCACATAATTTAGAAAATAATGCTGTTTTAATACAAACACCCATTAGAAATTTAATTGTTTCAAGACAAACACTGGAAGATTTCATTCAAGATCCAAAAAAAAAAAATACTAGTAAGTAGCAGAAATCAACAGCAAGATGACTGTCAATAAGAAATGTATATTTTTAAAAGAACAGCTACATTCAAATGTTAGCCACTTTTCCACTGTTCCTGAGAGCTCCTTTTTTAACATTAGCAGTCAAGAGTGACATCCTGCCAGGAGCACAAGACCTCTATGGATGGCAAACTTAACAGTTAAAAGGTTGCACACAATGCTTTTATTCTGATCCACATGTGAATTAGGCTCAAGCTTAAAGGAAAAATAAATGGGAATTGGAGGGCAACTCACAGAGGCATTACAGTTGGGGAGCAAATACCACCATTAAGTCCCAAATGCAATTTACGAATACAGCATTTGAATTTTCTAATTGTTTCTACAAAAAAAAATAAATGAGGCAAATGGAATTACACTGGAACCAGCCATTTAATCATGTACATTTCTGTTGAACAATGTCTCCATGCACTCAGTCCTGAGCCCCTGTGCACATCTATAACATTGCCAAACTTGGGTCCATAGAAGAATCTTCTTTCCTTGTTGTTTCTTCTCCCCCCCTCTCCCCCTCTGGGTAGGAGGCTGGAGTTTTCAAGTTTCATGGTCAAATTGGATCAATTTGATGCAGCTGCTAGGGACATAGGAAGCAGAAAGAGGGCCCTGGAGATTATCTGTGCCAGTAGTTTTCAAATCAACTAGAATCACTTTGAAACTACTCACCACATTGTCCACCCTTCTAACCTCCAGTGGCCTAATGTGCACTCTGTAGGAAATAAGAGAAAAGGAAGTCTTCATTGGATAAGCTGTGGGACAAGTGATGTTAAGCATCTGTGAACCAGACATAAATTATTATTTCCTATCAGGAACCCATGAATAATTTTTTTAGATTTTACTGTAAATACCCAATAGACCTCCCAAAGGCTTTTACCCAAGACCAAATACCCATGCCCAATAGGTTTTCAAAGTTCAACACATATGCTGCTCCTAAAAGTGAAAAGAACTCAATTCCATATGGTGGCAGATTCCTTCCTTCCTTCATTCATTCGTTCTAGGATTTATTAAATTTCAGGTATGCCAAGCAGTGGGAATTCAGAGTCTGTCTAGTAAAGAGACAAACATGATTACCATTCTAAATGAGAATGGCTGTGTAACTAAAATTCCCCCTTTGGACTATCTGTGTGCTTCTTCGTGGAGGCTGCTCAGACCTCTCTTACCCTCATCCCTTTTCCCTCATCCAGAATTTTCCTTCATCCACCCTACCATCTGTGGCAGAATAATAGGAGGACAGAATCCTCTCCTGTCTGTTTTATGATGTTGCAGATCCTACTGAAATTTTACAGAGTTTAGTGAAGTGGCATTTGTAGTCTTTCCTTATACACCCATAGGACTTGGACCTATCAGATTGAGATCAGTGTGAGTTTGGACAGAAGATAAATCCAAGCCTCCTAAAAGGCTCTTTGACATCTTTAGAAAGGCCCTGAGCCAGCCACCCCACTGGTTGGGCAGACGTCATCTGACCTGCCTGAATATTAAGAGAGGACAGTGCTTGACTTTTCTCCCAAAGACATGGTCGGCAAACTGTGGCTCTTTGGCCCCTTGAGTGTGGCTCTTCCACAAAATACCACGGCCTGGGCGAATCTATTTTGAAGAAGTGGCATTAGAAGAAGTTTAAGTTTAAAAAATTTGATTCTCAAAAGAAATTTCAATCGTTGTACTGTTGATATTTGGCTCTGTTGACTAATGATTTTGCCGATCACTAGCCCAGAGGGTTTCTTAGCCTCAATGCCACCATATTTCTCTGAGGTCTCTCCCACAGATCACAGGTATGCTTTGGCTCCAGAGAGGACTGGACCAGTGGAGATGTGTAGGAAGTGCAGCTAGAGCCAGAAAAAAGCAGTGAGGCTGTAAAACATCTCTGAAAAGCTAAGATTTGGAAGATGAGTGGCACTCTATTAGTCAGACTGTCGTTGTGCATGTTATAGGACAGAATGGCAAGAAAGGGGAGGAACGGCCAGTTCAAAGGTTTAGAGGAATTTAAAAAGTACATTATATGTACAGGGAAATACACCTTTGCTTGCTGAAATAATATTTTGGTATTGGGAGGGAAGAAGCAAGAGATGGGATCCATGTAAGACATGAGATAATAAATGTATTGTCTTAAGTACTAAATTTGGGTAATTTGTTATGCAGCAATATAGAAAAATACAAATATAGCTGGCATGAGATAGACAAGTAGTATATTCAGAGGGAACAATTAACACAAGTAGTTTGAATTTATGGTGTGAAAAGATGGCTCTGAACTTACTGGCTGGGAATGGTAGATTAGCAGTTCTGGAGATGTGGAGCTTGCCGTAACTGGAGAGCATTTAGATGGCCATGTCTACAGTACAGTAGGACACAGTGCCAAGGGAAAGTCAAAGATCAAGCTTGAGTTAACAAATCAAACTCCAGTATCCAAATCTGAGGGGCCAGGCACAGAGTGGGAACAGAGGGGCCAGGCACAGTGTGTGTGTGTGTGTGTGTGTGTGTGTGTGTGTGTGTGTGTGTGTTTCTGTAAAACCTAGGGAAGGGGAAGTTTCCATCAGACATGCTCACCAGTCTTGAATGCCCACACCCAGGAGGGCTGAGAACGCCCATGGGATAAGGCAATTAGAAGATGAGTGAAATCTAATGCTAGCAAAAGTTTTAAGTTGAGTGGTAGTTTACAGCCAATGTTTATATTCTTCATCTGTAAAATGAGAGTAAAATGCCTGCCTTGCTTTCCCCACAGGGTTAAAAAACCTTGCCTTCCTTCCCACTCTGCTTCATAGAGGCTTAAATATATAGGGGCTCATTCTTTCCGCCTCCTGGACTCTAGGGAGACTGGATCTCTACCTTAGTTAGGACTCCAAACTAGCCCTGAACTGCTTTGCCAGGTACCCCATTACTTGAAGCTAATTCCCTTTTGGATGGAGGAGCATGGAGACATAAATGCCTCCTGACCATCTCCAATTGCCAAGAAGCACAAGAAACTGGAACGCAGAAGAAGGGAGCCGCTTCCCTTTAAAGACAGTATCCCTTTGTTTACTTGGCACTAGCTTCATTGGAAAACAGCTGAGAAGCAATAAACAAACAAAAGACCTCTGAGCAGCTGACATCTCCACATCACAGAGATCATCCTCATTAGTGAACTTTGCCGGAAAAGATTTTGTGGGGTCCTTCCTCAGGGCCTAGTCTTCCTCTTCAGAAATCCTAGCAGACTTGGTGATATGGTTTCCAAATGAACAGCCCAATAAGAGCAGCAAATTAAAAGAAGAGAACTAGCTCTGGCCAGATGGCTCAGTGGCTCAGTTGGTTGGAGCACTGCTCTATAAGGTGCAGGTTTAATTGCCAGTCAGGGTATATAATAGGTTAAGGGTTCAATCCTGATCTAGTCAATCCCTGGTCAGGTCGATCATGGTTCTCCCTCTCACATCGATGTGTTCCCCCTCCCTCTTTTTCTCCCTTCTTCTCTCTAAGCATATCTTTGGGTGAGGATTTAAAAAAAGAAGAAGAGAACTAAAAGAGGCACATCAATAACAGTAACGAGTGACAGCTGATGGTTTAACAGCAAGAATGGAAACAGGGGGGAAATAACTATAGAAAGCAAACAAAAGAAATAAAAATCACAGCAGCTTAGGATCATTTAGTGCGGAATAAAAACATTCTACATACTACAAGAGACCCCTGAGGGCACTAGGGCTCAGCGTGATGGGCTAAGCCATCGTAAAAAGAAATTATATTCTATTTGGTCTAAAAAGGCAGACATTCAGAATATACAATAGCAACAAGAGGAAACTGTGACTTGATTCTTTTATTCGAAGAGCAGCTCTGTGCCAGGTGCAAAGATGTGAAGGAATGACGAGATGGTGTCAGCTTCGACTAACCCTCACTTACCCAGGAGGCTCAGCTATTCATGCTCTGCAAGGTGTCCTTTGGAGAACACTGAGAGGGAACATTTAGTGAAATATCAAGGTTCTTGGAAACCCTGAATAACTCACACGTCTTCAACTAGCAAAACCAGGTCTGTTTAATCTAGAGTGGGTTGACTACTTTTGTTGGGGGGGCGGTAAGGGAGAGAAGAAGAAAATTTAATTAAATTCTCCTGGTACAATCACTGCCTACCTGCCATTTGGTTGTACATAAAAACCACGGGTAGTGATTATTTTTAACAATAGCCAGATGAGGGTGCTTTTGTGCACGCAGAGTGTATGATATTTATCATTAATGTATGGCCCAAAAGTATTGAAGTTAAAAGCAAGAGGTAGCTTGGATTTAAAAAAACAAAAACAAAAACCTGTCTCTTTCTGACAAATACCATCTTTTAGGAATCCCACAAAGTGAATTCTAAACCAGTGTTTACAAACTGTAAGTAGGCCAGCTGTGTCAGAATCCCAGATTTCTGGGCCAAATCACAGATCTAAAGGGATACAATCTCTAGGATACCCATATTTTAAAAAATTTTGCCAGTGATGCTCACAGGCAATAAGAACCACTTACAACTCTAAAATTCCACCATTTTCCAACAATATGTCATACTAGGGGCTCAGTGCACGAATTAGTGCACCTTGTGGGCTACAAAGCTGCCTTGGGCACAGGAGCAGGTCTCGGCCCATCCTCCGCACCCCCTCCTGGCCCCTCCCACCTTGGACCTCTGGTCCTTCTGTCAGGAGCCCCACTCCCGCCTCCACTGCTCCCATGTACTGACAGTGCTGGTGCCACTCTCACCCACTGATGGCAATTGGGGCTAGCGCCAGCAGCAGGTGCAAATGCGGCTAGCACCAGGAGTGAGTGTGAGTGGTGGCTTCAGTGCTGGCAGTGGGTGAGAGCAGTGGCTCTGGCACTGGCAGCAGGTGCAAGAGGCAGCTGCCAGCCCCAATCACCGCTCAGGAGCAGGGAGAGGTGAAAAAGCCCTGAGGGGTGGCAGCCACAGCTCGCACCCGCTGACAGCACCGAGCAATCGGGGCGGCACCAGGCGCCGGCAGTAGGTGCAAATGGCAGCTCTGGAGCCGGCAGTGGGTGCAAGCGGGGCCGGTGTCAACAGGATGTGCGAGTGCCAGGCAGAACCACTGCGCCCGGGAGCAAAGAATTTTCAGTCACTACCAGAGGCTTGCTTTAATGACAGCGACTGGTGCCCCACCTTGGTCTGGTGCCCCTGCTTACCTACTCCACCATCCGACTTTGGCAGATGCCAGCCATGTTCCATGTGCACCCTCTGGTAGTCAGCGCACATCATAGTGACCAGTTGTTCAGTTGTTCAGTTGTTTCGCCATTCAGTCTGTTTGCATATTAGGGTTTTATACAGCGAGATAATTTACAAATAATTTTACCATAAATACTATAGTCCAAATCCAATGAAAGAAAACCCCAAATTTTCTATATTAAGATTTAATCTTGCCTAACTGGGTAGCTCAGTTTGTTAGTATATCACCCCAACACATCCAGGTTGCAGGTTCAATCTCTGGTTAGGGCACAATACATACAAGAAACAACCAATGGATGCATGAACAAATGGAACAACAAACCAATGTTTCTTTTTCTATATCTAAAATCAATAAATAAAATTTTTAAAAATTCATCTTGTAACTGAAGAAAAAAACCATTAACAAGAGAAATATAATGCATGAGTGGGTTGTTTTGGGGGTTTTTTTTTTTCATAATGTTGAGGCCTACAGATTAGAAAATTGAAGAACTAAGCTAAAAAGTTTCAAACACAATTATATTTTGGGTATATCATCTTTCTGTCATCATGCACAAACCCTCAAGGTATTAATAATAAAGTCACAGGGAACCTGAAACTTTTGTTGTAAAAACAATATATCAAATAAAGCTTGTTAGTCTTTAGAAATAATGCCAAGTCTCTCTCCCCACCCCCCTGTGCTGTTTAAGTTTCCTTGCTTTTGCAAACCCAGATATAATGTAAGGTTGAAAAAAGAAAGATGTTGAAGCCAGAAATAGTATCATTAAATAGGGCTTAGGGTCCCTGTGGAATGTAATGGGTTAGAGAGAATGACATTATATGTAATTAAGATGTCTAGGGTTTTTTCAGCCTCAGGGGACAGATGCAAAATATACGGCCATTAATAACAATGGTTAAATAACAATAATCTAAGTTCTTCTTGGATCTCAGAGTTGTTTTTTTGTTTTGTTTTGTTTTATGCTATATAACTGTTATCTGGATAATAGCAAGAACAAATTAAGTGAAGGAAAGGTTACTTGACTTAGGACCAAATGCTAACTTCAGAGCTGGAATCAGGTGATCTTACACATGGCTTCACCTCTCTCAAGAAGAAAAGCCCCCCCTACTCTCCCTTCTTCTCAGGAACAAATGGAAGCACCTACAGACTTAGGAAGCAATGGTGACTGAGGAGTACATCCTGGTTTTTAACAGGCAGGAGAATCTATCAGGGCTGGGCAAACTACGGCCCGCGGGCCCGATCCGGTGAATAAAACTATTGAATAAAATTTTTAAAAAAGACCGTACCCTTTTATGTAATGATGTTTACTTTGAATTTACATTAGTTCACACAAACACTCCATCCATGCTTTGTTCTGGCCCTCCAGTCCAGTTTAAGAACCCATTGTGGCCCTCGAGTCAAAAAGTTTGCCCACCCCTGGGTCTCTCCTTGCTCTGTATAAGATCTCCCTGGGCATTTGAAGAACAAATTGGTGAACCAGCATATATGCCCTCTATACACGGATCACGATGTTAAGAACTGCGGGAGATGGATATTTTAACACTATAAGAGCAAGGCTTCTGTCCTCAAGGAAATTAAAATATAGCTAGGGAAAAAAATCCACAAACATCAATTAGGGAATTATATGCCATAATTCATGATTAAGTAATAAATTAATGTCATAGCTGTTCAGAGAAGGGAAATTAAAATGAGAGTAATTGGGAAAGACTTCATGGAATTCATGCACTTGGGCTTTGAAGATGTTACCAGGACTAGTCTCAGGTGGATATGCAAGGGGAAGAATTGGCACCATGCATGGAATTGCATGTTTATAAAACGACCTTTATGGCTTTCTTTTCCCCGCTTTTGATTTTTTTATTAATAAAGAAGGAACATCTTTTCTATGACCTGGAAAAATGTATAAAATAAGGTTGACAATTTTATAAATTTAGCTTTCTTATTTTCTAGATAATCTTTAGTTCTTCCTAGATTTGGGGCGGGGGGCAAATTTGAAATCATAAGAGAAAAGTGGAGAGGCTGCAATACTTAAGACAAGCTGGTAGCAGAGTGGTAACCACTAATAATGATGAATGAAGCAGAACTCTGAAGGCTCAGCAATCTGGACCCATTTAATGCCTGGAAAATGCAACCGTACTCTTTCTATCCACTCATCCCTAATAACTGCAGAATGCATCATAGCTCCCAGGAGTGTATTTTCTCTACTTATTCCAATATATTTTTTAAAGGAAGAAAAATTAATGAAGGGAAAATAAAGAAATAAAAATGATTTTCTTCATTCATTCATTTACTCTAAAATTTCTTATTGCATACCTACTACTGCTTTAGGTGCTAGAGACACAGCTGTGAACAAGAGATAAATTCCTGACAATTTTGGAGTGTTTGTGTCAATAGAAAAAAATTCTCACCCTGGCCAGTTTCCTCAGTGGTTAGAGCGTTGACTCATTGACCAAAGGCTCTTGGGTTCCATTCCTAGTCAAGAGCACCTACTGAGGTTAAGGATTCCATCCCTAGCCCCAGTGGGGGCTTATTTGGGAGGCAACTAATTGTGTCTGTTTTGCTCACTCTCTCTCTACCCCACCCACCTGCCTCCCTTCTACTCTGTCTGAAAATCAATGGGAAAAAAATATCCTTGGGTGAAGATTTTTCTTTTTAATTTTCTCCGTCTTATGATTTTTAGAAAGAATGAGGTATACAAACCTTTGGAAATACGTTAGCTCTAATAGTGAAAGTCAACCTAGATTTTTTTTTATTTTTTATTTTTTTGTATATCCCACAGGGGAAATTCACCCTTCTGACACTGAGTATGGACATGTAGCCTTTCTCTGTTGGTTCCTTTTCAGGAACTCCTCTCCCTGTCTTTCCAGTTAGCCCTCAATCTCTCTGCCCTTCCTCGGCTGTTTCTCCACCTCTCTTACCTGGGGGAGACATTCTCTTTCCTCCATTGTCTGTTTTTTCCAAACTCCAAAAGATCACACAAATATGAAACCCAAAAGTGGTTCTGTGGTGCCTTCCCCCAGGGAGGAAGGGTGTGAGGAGCTAAGAACGGAGGTTCTTGCCTGCGTCTTCAAGCGGGCCCTGCCCTGGGCAGGAGGCACGGAGGGCAGTGCTGACTCATGGCCAGGGGGCCCTTCAGGGAATGAAAAAGGAGTTCTGGTTCTCACGCTGCTTTTAAAAGGGAAACCTAAAACCTTTTTCTTTTCTTGAATGAATTGTTCTAGTCTTGCTCTGAGACCACAGCTCCTGTCTTATTTTCAGTTGTCTTTTTCCATAGCTCCATTTAGAAATAAAAATGGGAAACGCTATCTGGCCCCCTAGGAAGAAATATGTACATACATTCAAAAAGCAGTTTCATGCAACCTTAATAACCTGACTTCTATTTCCCTTTCTGTACATGATGGATGAAATTACTTTGATTATGCTGGCTTCCCAATTACTCATTCATGCCAAGAATGCTAGTCCTGGAAACCTAGTCACCTGTTTATTTCTTCCCCACCTCGCCCTTCACAATCAGAAAATCAAAGAGCACCGGAGCCAGAAGGAGCTCCCGTGATCCCCCCAGGAAGGATTACACTTAAAAAGTCATACATATTGATTGACCTGAGTTGTCTAAAATTCAACCTAAGCAACTATTTCAACACCAACTTTTACGCTGTAAAAACTGACTTGGAATTATAGAGTTTCGAGGCATGTGAAAGGCTTGGTAAATATACAACCCGGTTGCCAAAGGGTTTCTACTTAATGTATCAGGAAAAGGCTTATTCTCATGTGTTCACTCTATTCCTTAATACAAACCGATGGTATTCCAGTAGTGCTCCTTAGAGTCTGTGAGAGTCTGCCATGGACAGAACTGAAGGGGCATCGGGTTTGGAGGCGCCACACTTGCCGCCCCTGCTTTGACCAGAGACCCTCCTCTTGTTCTCTCTTAGGGTTGGAGTCTCAAGTACAAGTTCATATAAAAACTACTACACAAAAAGGAGAAAATAAAAAAAATTTGAAAAAGAAAGGAACCTAGACAACAAATAAAATGGTGCACAAATAAAATACAAAATGTCAGCCATAGCCATCCTTTTCCCATAGACTGGGGCTAACAACCGGTCCTGAAGGCAGCGTTGGGCTGACTGGCTGGCGCACCACTCTACTTGACTGGCTCTTTAGCACCAAGCACCAGGGTTCACCACCGACTGCCCCAGGAGCCAACTCCAAAGCCACGGGCACACTGGCTACTTAGATCATCTGTTTCTGGTATGTAGCTACTACTTAACTTATTCATGCAACAAACACTTAATGAAGGGCTCAAATATTAAGACATGATACCTTGAAACAGCACACTTTTAGACGAGTGGGAAGATAAGCAAAAACAAAAGTATATTTATAATGATGTCATTGCAATAACCTGGTTATTATTTAACAGGAGGAAAGGTAAGACTAGATATATATACATGCCATTTATACAGCTTTGCCAAAAAAGTTGCATTTAACATTCTCCAAGTTTGTTCCCTTATGATTGATGGGGGAAAGGACTAGATGAAGGCAACTTAGCGATTTAGGCACATACCCAGGAAAGGTCTGAGTGGCGTGGGCAGGCGCCTACCTGTCTGCCTGTCACACCTGGGAACAAAGTAGTGGCCAGGATGGGCGTGACCACTGCAAGTGCAGGACACCTGAATATTTAAATTTCCAAGGGGAGGGAAGTTCTCTCTCTCTCTCTCTCTCTCTCTCTCTCTCTCTCTCTCTCTCTCTCTCTCTCTTCTCCGCCTTGGGACTCCTGTGATGGGGGATGCGCTCCCCTGTGTGCACGTGACACGGGGCCATGATGGGCTCCACACAAGGACTAATGGACTTTAATTTGCTTGGATGCTGAACCACACCCAGCCGCCTCATTGAATGGAAGCCCTGGACACTGGCTTGTTTGGGCTCCGCTGGAACCCCAGCTGCACCTTTTCCAGGACTGGCCCAAGGGGCAGCTGACTTCGGAACCTGAGAAATGTAACTCCATGCCAATAAAGCCTTCTTCCAACCCCATCCTCCTGTGGGGGCTTATTTCAGTGCCACCCCAAGAGCTTCCACCTCACTCCCCCAAACAACAGGGGGGTTTAATGCTCCAGTACCAACAGTATGTAAAAACTCGATGACCGTTATTGCAATGGGAGATGTACACAGTGAAGAGCCATGCCCTAGAAGAGTCAGGGAAGGCCTCCCAAAAAAGCCTCAGCAGCGCTCCAGGTCAAAGCCCAAAATGTGAGGAGTGAGAGGGGGCGAGCAGGTGCCACCATGAAAGGCCACTCCACATGAAGGGCTGCAGATTGTATCCTGTAAGAAATGGGTATTGGACAATGGATAGTTTCCTCATTTGCCCAGAAAAAAAAATGTTTTCCCCTTTAGCCCATTTATGCATTCAATAAATATTGTTTGAGTACCAACTCTGGGCCAATCACTGCTCCAGCCATAGAGACACTCTATGAAGTCATCTAAATTCCCTGAGGCTGCAGACCTGCTGCCACTGCCCCCCACCACTCCCCACCCCACCCCAGCCCAGCTTTTTGGGGTGAGCCACCCCTTGGAAGGCTCTCACTTCTGGTCATCCCCCTAACCAAATGCTCTTACCCATGATTGCAGCTGGCTTTTGGCATTGGGATTTTCCACCAAGAATCAGCAACGGAATTTTTTTTTTTTACTGCAGAAATAAATAACACAAGTCAGGAAAAGAGTTAAAAAGGAGACTCTTGAAAATATTTAAAATAGCTGCTCAGCATTGAAAATCAGCTTAAGGGATGGCAAATGCAAATGTGAGCTCAGGCAGGGCCCAGCTCAGTTCTGCAAATCCTTTGGTAATGAAAATAGATCCGCACTTTAATTTTTCAAGCCATAAACCTCCCCAAAGCAAGTAAGAAAAGAGAAGAAACAGAAGGGAAATGTTCTACAAGAAAGTGGATTTTGCATTTGATGTTCTGATGGGACTCAGGCAGGACAGGACTCCCCAAAACCGCGAAGTGGTCAGGGTCTGGCTGGTACCCCCGGGTTCTGTCCTCCACTGTCGGTCAGGTTGGGGGCACCCATTTCCAAGGTCCTTAGCTGCGCAGCATCATCCCACCTCCCTCCAACCTCCAGCCATCACATCGAACCCTGCTATCTCGATGGACTTAGTATATTACATACACAAAGGTATAAATGATTGATAATAGCTGTAAAATGCTATTTCTTCTTATAGGATATTTGCATTTTCACAGAATACAAAGCCTCATGCCGATGGGAAACTCCTCCAGGTGTGAACCTATGACAACAGTGTGCGGTTGTTTTTTGGCTATTTCTGCACAGTTACCAGGCAGGAAGTAGCTGCCTGATGGCTTAAGGAGGGAGAAATGGAGATCTGCACACCAGTGAGTCAGGCCTAGAGTGTATTTGTGGCGGAAAGATAAAAGGAGGGGCAGCTCACATGGCTTCTCCAGTGCCCGGAGCCTGCGGACTCCCCCAGCTCCCCGCAGGTGGCTTCCCAGTGAGCTTGAGGTGCTGCACCTCCTATGGACCCATTCCCCTGCATTCCAAAGGAAGGATTTCCAACTCACTCCTGTGGCACAGCAGCTCAGCAACTGCTCTGCCATCCACTGAGCCCCAACATCTTGAACTCAGCCTTGGGGTAGAAAGGTGAGTGGGGGAGGGAGGGGACTCTCTCTCAGGTCCTCTATCTCAGCCCTAGAACAAGGGTGATAGCTGCTCCTTATATCTGCTACGCCTGTATTCTTTAGCTTCTCTTTACATCTTATTAGCTAACCCTTCATGGTCCCAACCCCCTGCTAAAATTAATAACTCCTTATATTAAGTAAATAAAATAAAGTGATTTTTCTTTTGCCTTGACCTTGATAAGTTACCAAATTCTGCTCCCCTCCCCCTGTTCCCATCCCTATTGCATCCGGGAAGAGATCATGTTTCTGTCAAACGATTCAGACAAAGCCAGAACATCTGCCTTCAAGGCCCTTCTACGGCTTTCTGACATATGAAGTTACTGCCTCAAGGCAACATTTCAGAGTGTGTTACCTTCCTCGTGGCTTACACACTGAAATGGGTTCAAATGGCCTCCATTTCTGGGGCAGCCGGGGGGGGATGCAAACATGCTTACTGGCTTTCCCTATGTTGCAGAAAATCCAGGGGGAAAGTCCAGGAGGTAGGGAAATGCAATTAGACAGGCCTGACTGTATCTACCTAAAACACGCTGTAGGACGCAGGAAATGAAGAAGACGAGCAAGTGGCCTGGGTGTTGGAGAAAGTCATAAGGAAGAAAAGGAGATTTCAAAAGTTAGGGATTTAGAAATTGTCAAGGAAGCCTTAATAAGTAATACTACAAAGTATAAATTAAAACTCTATTTAACTCTTCAAGTAATGCAAGCAAAGACTGACATTACTTTTCACTTATGGCTGGTGACTGTTTCTTAAAATACAAGGCAAGCCACTGGGTTCTCTGTCATGTTCAGCAGTCTAGCCACGGTTGTTCTAACACTGCAAAAACACTTATATTCTTTCAAGTATCCCTATACAAAAAAGCCCTGAAATTCTACTTCTGAATCTAGGAGATTAAATTTCTTAATGGGGATCATATTTAAATCTCATAACCTGAGCCCAGTGCCTATAATCCATCCAAAGGAAGAGCCTGCCTTCCAACCCAAGCATCCATCAAGGATTGACATTCATCATTCGAGGTCAGCCTGTAAGCCTCTCTCTAGTTTTGATGGGGTTCTTTCAACATGACAAATGCTTTCTCAACTGAAGGGTAAAGATTATCACTGTATAACAAAGATCACCTTCTACACGAACACTAGAGAATCATCCCCACACGCCAGACCTTCCCATTGATCCAGATTTTTCTCAAACTAGTTCAATGAGCATGAAGTGACCCATTATAAATCCAACAGTACCAAAAACAACGAGAAAGTAAATATATTTTACTTTGTTTTTAAAGGCAGATGGGCAGTGAACCACACACTGGTGCCTTTCACTTTTTGTCTTTCCATATTTACTTCCTGTCCTGGTACCTAGCCAGGTGTTCTACCCATGACCTACAGAAGGGTAGCAGGGCCTGCCCTCCCCCCCCCCTTCTTACTTCCACCAGCCCTCAGTATCTCCACAGCCTCAGCTTCAACCAGCATTAGAACTCTTTCAATCCGGTGTCCCCAATACTGGGTTCTCTAGTCCGTATCACATCTTTCTAGATCATCCACAATGTGTTGTTTTATTTTAACCAACTCTGCTGCAACATATTTGGACTAGGCTGAAAAGTAGATTATCTCTCCCACCACTCTTCTGCCAAGGAGTAGCAATTTATTTTGTTTCTTACAATCCCATTAATCCAGGGACTTCCCCACCCCTAGCATGGAGCCAGGCCATTGTTGTCAATTCCCTGCTATGTTTATCATTTTTAAACCAAAAACTCTTGCCGAAACTGGTTTGGCTCAGTGGATAGAGCATCTGTCTGCGAACTGAAAGGTCCCGGTTGATTCCAGTCAAGGGCATGTACCTTGGTTTCGGGCATATCCCCAGTAGGGGGTGTGCAAGAGGCAGCTGATTGATGATTCTCTCTCATCAATGTTTCTAACTCTCTATCCCTCTCTCTTCCTTTCTGTAAAAAGTCAATAAATATATATTTTAAAATAAATAAATAAATGAATAAATAAACCAAAAACTCTCATTTTATGCCATTATGGAAAGGAGTTTTAGGGATAAAATAGGCAGGTTTAGGGAGTTTGGGAAATAAAGAGGGTCCTTGGGGAAGGACTGCATGGAGCTGCCAAAAGGCATACATTCACAGAGGGAGGGGAAAAGAGGTGCCGCAGGATAGGGGGAGAGGAAAACATCCATTCACAGAAGATAGGGAAAAGCCACAGGGTATAGAGAGAAAAAGGAAACAAACTTTCACAGAGGAGAGAGAAATGCTGACAAATGGGAGAAAGAGGAAAACAGATCTTCACAGGAGATAGAAAATTCTACCACTGAAGGGGGAGGTGATGAGGGGGCACCATGTGGGGTCTGAGCTTTAAGCTGGTACAGTGACCAATGGGAAGACAGGATGAAGAGACAAAGAGCGGCAGCCTTTACAAACCTTAGAAAAGGGAGCTTGATGGATTACCCCCTTGGAATCCCCGCCTTATGAGGGAGCCTGTACTTGCTTCCAATAAATTTCCACCCTTTTCATCTACTACCTTTGTCCGTGGCTTCATTCTTTGAATCCATCTGGACAGGAACCTGGGAAAGAAATCACCCTTGCGCCCTGCTCAGGAAAAATAACCCGACTCATTATTATGATTCCTCCATTTCCCTAAAGCCCCTTCACCAAAATAAACATATAGTTTATCCTGAATTTGTTGCTACCAAACTGCTTCTGCCTTTCTCCAAATCAGAGGAAACCTTGGTAACAGGTGAGTATGGAATGCAGGAAAAGCTTTGAGAACAAGTCCATTCATGTTATACCCCTAACTCAGTGACCCCTGTGGCAACCCCTGCTGACCGACTAATGCAACATCCATACCCAATTTCTTGCTCCTTTTGTCCCTCAGTCCTTTCCACCACAGAACATGGAACGATCAAGAAAGCACCTTCCCAGGCTCCTCTACAAGTGAGGCTAGCCATAGGGCGCAGGTCTGTTCAAAAAGATGTAGTAGCAGCCTACTGAGGGGGGGATCGCCCTAGGAAAGCTTCTGGTTTCCTGATAAGAGAAGCAGATACAGCTGTCCTTGCCTCATCGCTCCCTCCTTCCAATCTTTCTGCTTTGAAGGTGAGTGTTATGCCTGATTCTGGAGTGGCCATTTAGTGACTAAAAGACAACAAGTATACTGCAAAGCTCGCCCGGACACCGTCAAGCTGCTGAGCCAACTCCAGCAGCTGCCTGCCTCCCTGACCCTTTGTTATATGAGCCACTAAAAACTGGGTTTTTTCTCACATGCAGGCAAAAGCATTCCTACTTGACATACCAGGACCACCAAATGTCTTCCCAGAGCTACCTTTAGAAGTGCCTTTATCCCAGAGCTACCTTTAGAAGTGCCTTTATCCCTTTCACACTTTGGGGGGAGGGGAGGAGGCCTTTCTTTAAGTCTTTATTTTTCTGAAGAGTAAATTATATTTTTTTCCATTTCAGCATAATGCCAGAAAGGAATAAATTTCTAGATTTTGTGCACTTATGGATTTAATAATATCACTATCTAACATTATGTTATATATGTACTATAATTATATTTATTCTTAAATGCATTAACATTATTGTCAAGATATTAATTTTACTGTCATACATATTTTTTACTTGATAAAACTAGCATCATATTGTATGTTACTTAAGTTTTGTTGCTAATACTTTATTATGTTATGTTATAAAATATATTTGTTGTTGTTTTTCAAATATATTTTTATTTATTTTAGGGAGGAAGAAAGAAAGAGAGATAGAAACATCAGTGATGAGAGAGAATCACTGACTCGCCGCCTCTTGTACCACCACCTTCCCCTTTCCCCGGGATTGACCCTGCAACCCTGGCATGTGCCCTGACAGGGAATCAAACCATGACCTTCTGGTTCATAGGTCGATGCTCAAGCACAGAGCCACATCGACCAGACTATTTGTTATTTTTCTTCTTCATTAGAATGAAGACAGTACCTAAAACAGAGCCTGGCGACAAGTAGTCATGCCATACACATTTGTTGAATAAATAAATGAATCTTACCCTCCCCCAAACTGCTATTTAAAATTAGCCTGTTTCACTGAAACCGGTTTGGCTCAGTGGTAGAGCTTTGGTCTGCGGACTGAAAGGTCCCAGGTTCGATTCCGGTCAGGGGCATGTACCTTGGTTGCGGGCACATCTCCAGTAGGGGGTGTGCAAGAGGCAGCTGGTCGATGTTTCTCTCTCATCAATGTTTCTAGTTCTCTATTCCTCTCCCTTCCTCTCTGTAAAATCTCAATAAAATATATTTAAAATTAGCCTGTTTCAAGGGGGGGATCAACAAGTGTATGACTAAGGGGTCAATTTAAATAAGGGCTTCATCTTGACATCCTACAGAGGCAGCCTTTTAAATGCTGGTAATTGGTTTTAAAAATAAATTACATTATTTTGTTATTTCAATTCCCCATAGGCAATTAGACTTTTTTAAATGAGTGTCTGGGAAAGTAAGTCACTTCAGTAGACTCCTGTCTTGACCACGGTCCTTCTTAAATACCCTGTCTGGGGCAGAGAGTCAAATGCAAGGCCGTTCCCTTTCAGCCCGAGGGATCAGAAGTTAGATGCTGACCCACACTTTTGCCAGCTAGTTTCCAACGCTAATTCAGAGCTCCTTTTATGACTAGCATAATCTCAAAATGTGTACCCTCTGCTTTCCTCTATGCTGCATAAGTTGAATAGACAAAATCCTCTCGGTTGAAAAACAACAAAAAAGCATCTGTAATATTTTGTTGGAAGGAAGGAAGAAAAGGAGGTAGGGAGGGAGATGAAGGAGAGAAGAAAAGATCTGAAGCACAGGAGACAGAATATAGTGGTTGGTTCTGTATATTGAGAGTCCTGTCACTCCAATATGAAGGGCTGCAGTGGACACTGGCTTGTTTGGGCTCTTGAGAGTATTTAATGTTTGTTTTATTCTTTGTACTATTGGATACCTTTTAAACTTCTCTAAATAGAAGGAGAGGCAGGAGGAGACAAGCAACCAAGATGGGAAGGGGAAACTCCTACAATACAAAAATAACATCAATCTGAGCTCAAATGTCTCCTCCGTACACTAATACAATTTTGACAAAAACAACAAAAAATATATAAAATTATATACTCAGCCAAGCTGTCATTCGAGTGTTAAGGGAACAGGAAAAAAAAAATCCTCAGGCATACTGGGACCCAACATACACACCATATTCTTCCCCTTCTTGAAAAAATAACTGACTACCTACTCTAGTCAAATGAGTAATAAATCAAAATAAAGAAGTCGGAGCTGGGACATAAAAAGATTAGCAGTGAATATTATAAACAGTCACAGGCAAAAATAATAGGTGTATATAGAAACAAAATCAACCATATCTACCTAGAAATTTTCTCTAAAGAGAAAATGTGAAGAGTAAAAGGATAATAATTTAGCAACAGTAATCGGCTGTCAGTAAGAAAAACCAAGAGAGTGGGAGGTGGGGAGAACTAGCAGAAAATGGAAAATACAGTAAAATAATGCTCCAGAACCCATCTTACTTGGTTTAGGAGCACAGCAAAGAGGAACTTTAAATTATTTCATCCAGAATGAAATGTAAACTGAGGAAAGCTTTTGAAACCCAAGTAAGTAGGCAATATGAAATTTCAAGCAGGATATACTAGTAAGCCATACAAGTCACTGAAGAAAACAAAATATGACTTGCACAGCAAAATCCTAAAAACAAAGCTATAGTAATAACTTAGAAGTTGAAAGCGCAAAGCAAGATGATACAAACATTTTAGTGTTCAGGGAGGGAAATAAAAAATATAATAATGCAGTATCATTTTTTGATGATCCCATTGGTTTAATTTTAATTGTTAATATCCAAGTGTAAGAGGAAATAGGCACTCAACAGTTGATATAGCCTTCATGGAGGCTAAATTGTCAGTGTGTATACAATTTTGAAATGAGCATATATACCACAGATATGCTGTATAGTGACAATAATATATATCCCAAACACAGAGTGACAATGATATATGTGCATATTTTTATGGCATCGTGGTTTATGAGAACAAAAACATAAAATGCCCATGAGTAACATGATTGTAAATAAATTGTGCTATAACCATTTAATCAATTATTACGGAATAATTAAAAGCATGAGTGGACCTCTATATGACATAGAAAGACCTCTTAAGACGTTATCAATAAGTTGGAGGAATAATGTACAGGACAGTGTGTATAATCTGTACCCATTGTGTGTGAGACTTAGCTCTATTTAGTACATGTAAATATGTAGAATAATGTTTGAATGATGTTTGAATATAAATATATGGAAGAATACATAAACTTTTAATAGATACTTCTGGGAGGCCTCGTTTTTCCCTTCTACTATACACTCTGTGCAGTTTGCATTTTTATACGGCAACTATATCTCAAGTAATTGTTTTTATTTTGTTTTCTTGCCAGGCTCTACTCAAATGTCAACTCTGTAATCTTCCACTGATTTCCTTTGCCATTTTTTCCAATGATTTGAATGCATACTATACTTATCTCCACATTCACATGTGTACTGTGATTTAGTAAATAATCATACACATATGCCTTCTCTAGATGGTGAGCTCCTGACTTATTCATCTCTGAATTCCCCACACCCAGCACAAAGGCACATAATGGGCTCTCCTTCTTTCATCAAATGAATTAATCAACCAATCAAGCAAACAGTAGGAGACACTATTATGCTTTCCAAATTCTGAGGCGAGGTTATCGGTGCCATATCCAATATCAAGTTAGACTCAGGACCTCTTCTTGAAAAAGCACTATCGTGGTTAAGAGCAAGAGTTTAAATTTCAGATTCAAATTTAAACTTCACCATTTACCCCCAGTGACCCTGGGCAGGTCACCAATCTCATGGTAATTCAGATTCCTCTTCCATGAGATGGGGCGAAGAAGAGTTCATACTTCACATAACTGTTGTAAACATAAATGAGCTAGTCACATGTGTTAGCTATTACTATTACTGTAATTAACAACAACAAAATCCAAATAACAGCAGGGAAGAGAATAAGACATTTCAATGAAATCTTCAAAGACAATGTCATTGAAGGACTCTATCCCATGAGGTACAAGAGGAGGAGTACTGGTCACACATTGGAAATTCCAAATACTGAGCAAAGGGGACAGCCACTCCTAAATGCTGGAGATGCCCCCCCCCCGCTGCCCATCCCCACCCTTTCTCCCGCCCCCACTCTCCCCACCTCCACCTCCTGAGCGGCTTGAGGCCCAGCTGTGTGTTCAACCGCTCCCAAACCTGGAGTAGACCCTATTCCAAATCACAGGGAAACTCAATAAGCCCTTGGTCGTTCCTCCGTGATTATTAAGAAACAAAAACCTCATTTCAAGTGGAGTCGGGAGGCTAAAAGAGAGGACTCTCACCTATATGTCACTCAACTCATACTACTTACCCTAACAGCATCTTAGGTGCCTTGCATCCCCAATAGGATGTGATATGACTTAACTTCGCTCAGGTGGAGGATAATTCCTCCTGGCCCTGTAACAGCTCAGCCAATTGGAGACCGCATAGCTCAGCCAATGGGAGACCGCATAGCTCAGCCAATGAAAAGTCACTTCAACTCTCAGTTTCCCCCAATGGAGTCACGTTTACAACTGCCCCACCCAAGTCCTTAAAAAAAGTGTTTCTCTCCTTTTTTTTCCCCCTATGGACTTGCACCTCGTTTGTTGTTTCACAACATGTCCACAATTGCAATTCTTTGTTGTTTCCAAGTAAGTTCATTTCATTGGAGAAGTATCTTGCTGTCTATTTGTTTAAGGTCAACATCTGCAATCTTGAAAATTTTAAATCTTGGGGGGGAAAGTATAGCTCTTCTCTATTATAAAAGATCCTTTTTCCAGGGAAGGCACAAATGTGTAACAGGAACATTCAGTCACTTCCTTTTGCCCCAATTGAAATTTTCTTGAAAGTCTATCTTAGAGAATGGGAGGGGGGGGTGGATTTCAAAGAAGTGAGAGATATGGGGTCATTTTTCAGAAGTGACTAAAACAGGGACAGAGCATTACCACGGAAGCGTCATGGTACGCACACTTGATCCCCTGCCCACTCCCTGAATAGCCTCCATATTCTGCCTGTGCCATATTGCTCCTCTGGCCCCCGGCTACGTAAAGAAATCAATGAAATCTAAAGGTGGTTCAATGGTAGAGCAAGCAAACACACAAAACAAAACCTTACTTTCCAACTTGAAAACTCAGAAAGGTTCAGCAGCTAAATGACAGTTCCTTGGACTTCTTAAGAAGCTGAGGCAGAGCAGCCTCTCCGGAGGCCAGAGCAGAGCAGGACAAAGCAAGGGGAGGAGGGAGCAGGCTGAGCACTGCTCGGGGCGATGGGAGAGGGGTCCTGGGGGACATGGAAGCCCCTGCCCTGAGGGACCTCACGGTGTCTCACCAGTAGATTCTCCCCTGAGCTGGAAAAACCTTTCCAGTATTGGGGCAGGGGACAGGGGCCACTCCTTTAAACTGTGGGAAGGCCCGTTTCTGCCCTCATGTCTCAGGCCAGAGAGGCAGCTGCGGTGGAATTCGGGTCCCTGGTGCCCTCGCCCATCTCCAGGCTGAGAAATTGTTTTTGGAAGCCTGTTTCCTTGTTTCTCATAGGTGCTCCCCACACCTCTGAACTAATAGGCGGGGGGTCTCCACCCAACCTGCCAGCAGCCACCTTTCTGAGGGGAAAGAGCCTACCCTTTCCTTTCATCGGTTGTTGGTAGGATTTTGATCACAGGACTGGGGCAATATTGAAGGCCATAGTTGCAGGTGCCACCACGTCCTCTTCTGGGAGACTTGAAGGAACCAACCAGCCTCAAGGATGGCCGATGAGGGCTTTAGGTCTAGGTCACGATTCTGGTGACATAATACGAACATCTGAATCCCTGTAATAAGGATCATATTTCACACAATTTAGGCAGACTCTGTTGATAAAAGAAATATGGCTGAGCAACAGAAGAGGGAGGACGTGCACAGACCCAGCAACCTTGGGTGATGCGGCTCAGCCCCACAGGAAGCCGATAAACCATGTGAGTGTGCGCGACCATGCAAACTTTGAATTAGCTGCCAGACAGAGTAAATGCCCTAAAAACAAGATACATTTTAAAATGCTTTTATTCCGAATATTTATTCATAGGTCAAGCCTCATTTTTCATTCCATTAATGTATTCGTATTGCACCTGTTTTCCTCTCCCTTTAGGCGCTTTACATATCCAAATGAACAAATACCCATTCACTTCAGGTTCCCTCGCTGCCTCTTAACTCTCGGCCTCTAACACTCCCTTTCCCTCCCTAGGATGCTCTGAATTCTGCTCTTTGGGTCCTTTTCAATCCCCGGTCCAGGGTCTGGAGCTCCCCATCATCATCATCACCCTTGCCCACGTGCCTCCTTTTGTTCTGTGTGCCCCGAAAGATGCCAGGCTAGAAGTCCTCTTTCTGTTATTTAAAATCCAAGCAAAGAAAAAGCATTGTCAATTCAGTCCCTCCATCCCTGGTTCTTAGAGAAAAGGTAGTAAAAAGAGTTTGTTAATCCCAAATGTGGTTTTTCTCTCAAGACGCTTTCAACAACCCTTTGTCATTGAATGGCCTTAACCAGCTTGGCTAGTTAAAAAAAAAAAAATCTTCCCTGTATTTAGCATAACAATTGAATCACCAGGTAAACAGGGGATCAGAGGGATTTGAGGACAATCTTGCCTTTTTGAAAGCTGCCCTTAGGAACCTGCGTTGATTCAGCTCCACAGAAAGTGCTTCTTTACTCCCCTGGAAAAGCAACCCATGGTATATCTTTAGATTATTGATAGTAATGTATAAATACATAAATGTACACAAATTGTAAGTGTACACCAAAAGAGTCTTTACAAAGCGGACATCCTGTGTTCACTTTGTTAACCAGCACCTGGATCAAGATACTGTGAATGACATCACTAGTATCTCAGAAGCCCCATGTACCATATACCTCCTGCCAGTCATTAACTCAGTCAGTTTCCATTCTTATTTGCTTTTCCTGGTTTAAATTGAATCATACCATACACACTCTTTTCTGTCTGGCTTCTTTTGCTTAGATAGTATGTCCGCAACATAAATCTATGTTGTTGTGGAAATCATTGGACGAAAAGGGGCTACGTGCTAACCTGACAAGCTCAGGAAAGGCCTGCATGGTGTCCTTGCAAACTCAGAGACCTAAAGTACCCACAAAGGATGGTCTTAAATTAAAATGTTTTCATTAAAAAGCAGCCCATGGTGGGTAGTCATGTCCTAGGGTGATATCTTCCCTGGCAAATATGAACTTTGATCTTGACTGAGCCTACTGTCTTTTTGTATCTATGATAATGTACCGTTGAAATGTCGGGTAATTTGTAACTTTCCTTTTTCTGGATACCCCAAGGCACAAACCATGTGCCAGGACACCAGGGTGGAGACCATAAATTCCCTCATTCTGTTGCTATGGTGTTAATTATTGGTTGTTAACTATACTTTACCTATCTGTGTAAAAGAAGCATGTGTCTATCATTCTATTTTCTATCCAATCCCAGAGGTTTCCCCACTTTGCTTTCTCCAACTCCCTAATCCAGTGGTCGGCAAAACGCAGTTCAAGAGCCACATGCAGCTCTTTGGTCCCTTGAGTGTGGCTCTTCCACAAAATACCATGGCCTGGGCGAGTCTATTTTGAAGAAGTGGCATTAGAAGAAGTTTAGATTTTAAAATTTTGGCTCTCAAAAGAAAATTCAATCCTTGTACTGTTGATATTTGGCTCTGTTGACTAATGAGTTTGCTGACACTGCCCTAATCTATCACCATTGGATTTCATGTAACCCATTTATGTCTCCTCCTTTGATGGTAATTTATAAAAACAGTGAAAAACCACCATTCTCCATTGTCTCAATACATTGAGATTCTGCTTTCTGGCAGTTGTCAACAGTTTGGCTCAAATAAACTCACAAAAATTCTTCACAAGTTTAAATGTTTTTACATTCACAATTAATTTATTCTTTTTGACTGATTTATAATATCTACACTAATGAAAGAGAAACATGCAAACTGACCATCCCTCTGCTACACCCACCAGCCAATCAGGAGCACATATGCAAATTAACCCAACAAATATGGCCGTTAATTTGCATACACAGGCACAGAGTGAAGACTGAAGACAGTGTAGAAGGAAATCAAGCGCTACAGGAGGGAGCGAAAAAGTGGATAAGGGAGGGAGTGAGGCAGCGGGGATGGGAGCAAAGCCCACCTCGGTAGGTTTTGCTCCCTTCTCTTCTTCCCTCCGGCTGCAGAAAACCCTATTCTTTCAGGAATCTTCCTGCAACAGGCCTCTAGTTCTATTATATGAATATACCACAATTTATCCACTCTACTGTTGATAGATATATGGGTTGTTCCTAATTTCAGCAATTATAAATTATGCTGCTATAAACGTTCTTGTACATGTCTTTTGGCATACATATTTATTAATTTCTTTTATGTTTATACCTCGGAGTGGATGGAATTACTGCATCATAGAGTGTGTATACCTTTAGCTTTAGAACATATAATCAAACAGTTTACAAACTGATTTTACCAATTTACACTCCCACTTTCCATACATATCTTTTATTGCATATTTTCCATCCCTTTCCCCCATTCTTTTTTCACCCTTTGCCTCAACCTGAGTATTTTCTACTGACCTAGTTTATAGTTCAACAATCCCATTTTACTGAATTCTAATCTGCTATTACCTATCTATTGAATTATTAAATTCATTACTATAATTTCAGTTATGCAGGCTCTTATTTTTGCTTCATTTTTATATGTGCTTATTCTCTGCTGAAAGTATCCATTGTTTCCTTTATTTTGTTGAGCACATTACTCATAGTTATTTTAAATTATCCCTGTGTCTGAGAACCCCAATATCTGGATCACCTGTGGGTCTGTTTCTTTTATCATTTTTCCTGTTCACGGGTGGTAGGGAGAAGTTGTTTGTTTAATTTTTGTTTCATTTTTATTCTTTTTCCTTTTTTGTTTTTCATTTGGTTCTGTTTCCCTCTATCCTGGTAATCTTTTATTTGAATGTGTGAAAACTTCTGTCTGTGTAGGATTCCACAGAGAGAATTTAATTATTTGGCTATGTCCATATTTTTTTCTGGAAGACAGATGGAGAACTGATTGTCCTGATCCAGGTAAGGAGAGTCTATTTCTGGTTTTCCCTTGTTCTGATACTAAGCCCTGTAGGAGTCTCAATTGAAAGCCTTCCCTATTTACCAGAGCCCCTCGTCCTGAACTCAATTTCAGTCTCAAAGCACTGTAATACCACTCTCTTTGCGTTTTTTGCTTCTTGCAGCTTTCTGCTTAGTTTATCAGTATCTCATCCAAAACATGTCCTTTTTAGGGTGCGACAAATGACTCGAGAAATTGCAGGTGGAATAGTGGGCTCAATAGTCTATAACACCCTTTCCTCTAGGATCTTGCTCCTCAAGTCCTGGCTGCCTTGGGAGCCTTGAGCTCTAATATTTGACTCCCAGCACAATGGGTACACCTACTAAAGATTTCTGTCCAGACGCAATGTCCTGTACTACAACTGGCAAATGTCCACCAGGAAAAGCTCATGGTGAATGTAGGGCTCACTTCAATGCATTCTTCTCCCTTTTGGAATTTTGATCTGTCAGGTCCTGGCTGCCTTGATTTCCATCATTGCTTCAAACTGGTTTTTAGTTGCTCTTAGCAGGAAAGTTAGTCTGATACTAACTATTTAATCTTAATCTAAAGCAGGAGTGGTGATTATTTTTTAATAAGCTACAAGCAATACAAACTTAAGAACTAATTGTATCCATTAAATTATTTGGTTAATTAGACTAATGACCACCTTGAATTTCTATAACACAATTCCTCCAAGGATTGCAAAGCACTTCTACACATTAACAAAGGACCACTACTAGTTCCCTGCAGCTCTCATTTGTAAATCTAAAGTTGGAGTAGTAGAATGAAATAACAAATTCTGAGGGCCACAGGTAGCCAGAGAAATGGATGTAGAAGATACTAAATGCTGGTTCGGACACTTCACCAAGTAAAGTATACAGATTGGTATCAAGGCTACTCAAATTGTGTTTTTAACAGCATAATTACAGTGACATCATTTTCTGTAGGATTTATAGAATGACAAATTTTGCAGTTTAATTCAGAATTGGTTTTCTTGTGTAAGTGCAATCATAAACAATATTACAAACCATATTTTGCTTATCCTTTCAGGTTTAGTGTAGCAGTAGCCTGTGAAGTGATATTTTGTTCTATGAAATTGGAGTTATTTCTATGCCTTCTCTTCAGAATTGGCACTAAAACTTGCATTTCTTACAAATTCTTTCCAGAGAAGCATATTCCGCTTATAAAAGAAATCTAAAAGATTTAAAAAGAAAAACTGAGTTGGGGAGAAGGGGGGAGTTACCGTACTACATAATTGAGTAAGAACCTGTACAACTGAACTCTAAATTACGGCAAATAGTTACAAATGAGACACAAAGCATCCAATAGACACCCAATAAATATTTGATGATATCGATTTCTTACATCCTACAATGAGTTTTTAGTGGGGCTTTGGTAGTAATTGGGTACCTCATCTTAATACCTAGACACAAAGGAATTTGGGATAATCCATCATGACGCTTCTCCAAAATTCCAAGCAACAAGCACACAAGCTGGGTAAGAACAGGCTGACCTCACACGGTCTCTTGTAGCCCTACGAATTGAGGATCAGTAACAAATGGAGGCTGGTGTTTTTATAGCCAATTTCTCTCCAGAATTAGAAGTATCTCATAGAGACTTGCTGGACCTCTTACCTTTAAAAAGAAAAGATTAGGAAGAAACAAATATGTCTATGTCCATTTTTCAAATCAGCAAGCACACAGAAGTCAAATATTTCAACAAAAGTCACATAACATGCCCCCCTCAGGTAAATAAAGTGCCAGAGTCCCTACTACCAATCTCATGAGTTACTGATTGACCTTCTGCTTACTGTTACACCCTACAATTTACTTCATAGACAAAATCCTAACTGCTAGACTTTCTAATATAGTAATACCATTCTTATATTTGCAGACTGACTATATCCAGTATAATTTTTCTAATGCACAACTCACCTTTTTGCCCCATTTAGGAATAAGCAATAAAGCAAAGTTATATAAGTGAGAAATAGGGGGAGAATTGGACACTCATTTCCTCTTTGCATTTACACACACAAAAAAGACTTCATCCTTTTGAATGTTTCTTATAGGTTATCATCCGCAAGATGAAAGCAAAGGAGAGGAAAGGTAAATAGGGCATTTAGAGCAACAATATAATTAGAAAAAAAAAAAAAGAAGAATAGCTTAGACCCTACACAACTGCACACTTCATGAAGCTTAAAAAATCCAAAGGAGATGTTCTAGAAATTATATGAGTATCATTTGAGTTTATGCAATGAATAAATAGCATATCTCTCATTTCTTCACCGCCATGTTATAATTGTCCACTCCCCACCGTGAGAGGATCCATGGAAGATGTAAACCAGTCCCACTGTTCAGAAAAAGACAGGTATGTCTCTAACTTCAGTAATGCTATTCCTGCCTTTGGCTCACAGTATGCAGTGGGCTGTATACTTCCTGTACAACCTTGAGTCCATCTCACCAGCCTTGGGGCAAAAGGGAAATTGTGAGTGTAGCAACCAAACTGCCAAAGGGAGCAGCTCAAATGTTTCCCAAGGTCCAGTCAACACCTAGCAACCAGCTAGTGGTCAGAAGAGTTAAGTGTGCCCACTAGGTCTAAGTGTGAAGAATTCGCTACTGGCATGTGGCTTGCTTTATTTTGTTTTGCTGATATGAGCAGACTGACACCTTTTTCTATACAGCCCTTTCCTAGGTGAAGGTCGGCAGAAACCACAACAGCAACCGCCCTCGGAGAGACGGGGTGCAGCAGGGAAAGCAACTGGGAGGCCAGCTTACCCAGGCTACTGGGCCTTAGGCTGCTGGGCCCCCCTGCGATGTGCCCGACCCCCTCCTACAGCACCCTGCCGAGTTAGACTCCCAAGTACCTCTCACTTTGATGTGTTCGGCTCGCTCTCCCTTCCAAAAAAGACTTCGCTCTAGATTAAACCTCTCACCTCCCTCTGCCACTTCTTAGGGTTGCATTCGGAATCAGAAAATCCGGGAAATATATTCACAGATGTTCCCTTGTTTATTTGTTGACTCTGTGTAATTTGTTTGCCCTAATTTGTTTTTGTCTACCTTGAGACCTCCCTTTTTAATTTCCCTTTCTCTGTTTACCCCTCTTTGTGGAGCAGCGGTCTGTTAAGCTGTGAGAGGCACACGCCAAATTAAAAAAAAAAAAAAAAAAAGCACTTGCAGATTGTTTTAAGCACGGGCTGCCCCTTTGGGCCCGAAGGCCTTGCTTGAAGCCTGCACCTGCTCCTCCTCCTGAGACACGGGGCTCCTGATCTTTATCCCTTGCCTTTAAGCTGCCTGATTCCTATTATCCAAAGTCAAACAGCGTTCTCTACATTCACGCCTCCAGCACTTGGCATGAAATTAATAAGCCTGGCTGATATATTTCCCTGGAAGCCTGCCACTCTTTAACAGTGGTGTTAGATTAAAAATTTTGGCATGGTTAATGAACAGGGAAAAGCTGAAGCCAAAAGTTTCATGCAGCAATGCAAAGAGTTGGGGGGTTATGAAAAGAATACCAACTTTCCCTCGTATTTTCTAAATGCCATCCTAATTACAGGGTTAGGTAACAAACACAACTAGACAGCACTAGAAGAAAGAGGATATTCTCAGGCTCTCCTCATATTTAGATTTTATCATCTGTCCTTTCAATCGCATGGCCTTCTGGGAGACTGGGGTGATCTAAAATTGTTAGTCATAGCTCTCTGTGCCCCAGACAGGCCTCCCTCGTCGCAGGTCACTATTTTTCTCATCAGAGGAGCACTGTGGATGGATGTCAGCCACAAACGACCCTGCTGATGTGAAAGGCAATCCAGTGAGGGGAGATTATTTTGGAGTTTATTAAAAGACAAGTGTTTCATTGTTGACATTCCAGTACTCAACTTTTTAAAATATATCTCAGAGAGGAAAGGAGAGAGAGGGAGAGAGAGATAGAAACATCAATGATGAGAGGGAATCATTGATTGGCTGCCTCCCGCATGCCCCCTACTGGGGATGGAGCCCGAAACCCAGGCATATGCCCTGACCGAGAATCGAACTGTGACCCTCAACCACTGAGCCGCACCGGCCTGGCCCAGCGCTCTCGTTATTTATGTCTACAGCCACACTTCCTAAGTCGTACAAACGCCTCCTCCCTACCACAGGAGAGACAATTTTTACTTAGACCCACTCTTTGCTCCACACCTTCTCCTCAAAATAGCACCCAGCTATCTCGAATTAGCTTCACCCGAAAGATGCAAAATCCACTGGCTGTGTATGACCTGTCCCTTCGAATTAGGGTTTCAAAAAAGGCTTGACAAGGGTTTGGCAAATCCCAGGCAAAGGCCTGTATCCCACACAGAGCCACCCCAATGCAAAAAGAAACCACAAGCACGGAGACATGAGGGTGCAGGGCCCCCAGGTCTCCATCTCTACTTCTCAAATCATAATGCCCACACGACCAGAAGCCTGGGAGTATGAAAGGACCAAAATGGGGTGGGAGGCAGAAAAGAACGAGGAAAAGTAAAGTTGTCTCTGCTCAGTGGAAGCACAAGTATGATTTCCACCTTGTTCTACCCACTAAAGAAGGGCTAGGAGTTACAGTGACCAGCATAGATGCATGCCACCCCCCTTCAGAATTCTTGGCTGTGAGTCCCACAGCCCGGAAAGGTGGGACCTCAGGGACTACAGAGCTCCCAATTCTTTTTTAAAAATATATTTTATTGATTTTTCACAGAGAGGAAGAGAGTTAGAAACATTGATGAGAGAGAAGCATTAATCAGCTGCCTCTTGCACACCCCCTACTGGGGACATGCCCACAACCAAGGTACATGCCCTTGACCGGAACTGAACCTGGGACTTTTCAGTCTGTGGGCCGATGTTCTATCCACTGAGCCAAACCAGTTTCGGCCCAATTCTTTACTCTAATTTGAAATGCCTATGCAAAGAACTCCGAAAGGGATACTCGGTTGACCAAACACAATATTTGTGTTTTATGTGCTCCAAACCGTCAGGTAAAATCAGACTAAACCTACCTAGGATCCATGGATAATAGAAATCCAAGGGACTGTTAATTTTAGGTTTTGCTCTAGTTTCCATGGTCAATGGAATGGTCATAAGAAAAATCATCATGTCAAAATCACCAGCATCACCCAGTAGTTAGCTCATTTGCAACTGAAAAAAAAATCACCCGGCGGTAGATGCGTAGGAGTCATGTCACCTCCTCTCGTGTTGGCCAACGTGACAGCCATTCTGGTCCAGATACCCTGCCTAATCAATGAGCTGAAGGAGAAACTTTAATGGTAAATACTCCTTCCTGAGCTGAAAAGAGGAAGTATGACTAACACTCTTCTCTGGGAGGCAAAAGGCTTTTACAGCACATGAGAGTTTCATCAGGAGACAAGAGTTGACCCTTGGTAGAGTCAAATCAATTTCATAGCAACCCATTATTGCAGGATACTTCAAAGCCTGTTTTTTTTTCCAATATAAAGGAAGCATAAAGAGATCAAAGCTCCTGGACCACACATAATGCAGTTGAAAGTTGTCCCAACATGTTCCCTGCCTGCAAGACAAATAAGTTAAATATATTTGCAAATGTCAACTTCGTCCCTTTTAATGCTCTTAAATCAAGTCAGTGAGTCTGTTTTGGAAACAGAAGCAGAATGACTCACATATACTTGCTTGGCTCATTACTGGAGCTCAGACAACAAAGCAACTCAATTTGAAGCACTCTGGGTTGCCCTTCCTTGGTCCACATCCTTAGGACATTGTTACACTCTGACCATTTATATTTATAGCCCTGTCCCTTTGCTTGAGGACAACGCGCTGCTGTTGCACACTTGCATCATTATTATGAGACCTGAAAAAAAAGTAAACCCATTTTTAAAAAGGTGTTTAGCTCTTCTGACCCTAAGAGTAAATGCGGGTTTGTTCCTATGGCAGCACTGAGAGTTCTGTCTTTCAAACTGGCCCCAAATATTGTACTAAATTCTACCTGAAGTAGAATTGCACCTTTGCAACAGGTGCTCTGTCTCATTTCAAAGACTGAGTCCACTGTCCCAACGTAACCATTTTCTCCTAGACCCTCTGAACTCTCATTGCCCCCTGCTAATACCTCCCTCAGAAAATTTCACAATCTCTTTATAATAGAATTGGGGTTTAATCTTGCCTCAGTTCCTCCACTGGAGGGTAAGTCCTTCAAGAACAGATCTCATGTCCTTGCTCTCAGGCACAGGTTTACATTTTCTGAGGAGAAGACAGTATTCTCCTGCCAGCTTACATGACGAAACCTAAAGTTAATTTGCATGGGATAAATGGATGAATAAATGTGTACAGTCATCTCTATGGATAAAAACAAAAAACCTCCTTTTATGACTCTTAATACTCTGAGTAGCACAGACCCCTGGAGAAAAATGCCTAGACTGAACAGGAACACAGGGAGATGATCAAGTAAGTGGACAGTAGATCTTAATGATTGTTAAAGGGACACAAAGGTATTATTTAGGAGTTTTAAAATGCTTAGGGACTCAAAGCGTTATCCCTGTATTTTTCCCATCTCCTCCCCAGTGCAGTTGGCCCAACTTGGAAATATTCTGCAGCCTTTTTTCTGGTGTCCCAGGCATCCCATTTCTGGAAATTTTAAGTTTCTACTAAATAACCACCATATACCAGAATCAACACAACCTTGAGTTCGGTGGGAGTTCAGACAATGTCCCTCCATGTGTCCCTGGCTGAGGGACAAACAAATTGGGCATTGTATTAGTTTCCTATTGCTGCTGTAAAAAAAAAAATTGCCACAAACCTCAGTGGCTTAAGACAATACAAATGTATCATCTTAAAGTTCTGGAATTCGGAAGTTTAAAACAGGTCTCACTGGGCTAAAACCAAGGTATCAACAGGGGCACATTTCTTCTGGAGACTCAAGGGTGAACCAGTTTCCTTTTCTTTCCCAGCTCCTGGAGGCCACCTGCATTCCTTGGCTCAAGGCCCCATTTCTGCATCTTCAAAGCTCACATTAGGGGACTCTCACCCCGCCTTCTCTCTGGTTCTCTTTCTTCAGACTCCCTCCTCCATTTATTAGGCTCTTACGATTATGTTAATCCACCTGATTCATCCAACATAATCTTCATCTCAAGGTCAGCTAATTTGCAACCTTAATTCCACCTGTAATTTTAGTTCCCTTTGTCATGTAACATACTCAAAGATTCCAGGGACTGGGACGCGGGCAGCTTTGCGGGCCATCCTTCTGACTACCATAGGCATGAAGAGCAGGAGAAGCAAAGTCCCCAAGTCCTGGGAGGAACTGTCTCAGGATGGAGCAGAGAAAGCCCTCAGGCTCGAGAGCATTGCCTACAGAGAGCCGCGGCCAAAGGGCCAGTGCTGCTGTCCTTCACAGGCGCCATCACAGCCGCCTGCCTTTAAGGAAAGCATGTGAAGTGATGAACTAATCCATGCCAAGGACTCCCCATGTCTTCCCGTGACATAGGCACTCCCTGAAGATGATTCATCAATGGTGAAACTTCAGACATCATTGGGGGAAGTTATATGGATGATTTCTCATAATGCATCATGTACTCACTCCTCTCACAATCTTTTTTTAAAAAATATACTTTATTGATTTTACACAGAGAGGAATTGAGAGGGATAGAGAGCTAGAAACATCGATGAGAAACATCGACCAGCTGCCTCTTGCACACCCCCTACCGGGGATGTGCCCGCAACCAATGTACATGCCCTTGACCGGAATCAAACCCGGGACCCTTCAGTCCGCAGACCGACGCTCTACCACTGAGCCAAACTGGTTTCGGCTCACAATCTTTTTAATTAGGCTGCCCTTATATCAAAGCAACAGCAGTCAGATCCCATGTGAGTGAGGATAAGAATTAGAACACCAACTTTCTTTTACTGTCCTTAGACACTCAAGGATCTTTTTCTCAAGTAGAAAGTTAAATAGGAGAATAGTAACTTTTCCATTACAGTTTGCTGCTGCTACCCCCTTAGGGGTGCCAGTATGGGTCGGTTAATGTCCTGTGACAAGCCAGGGTGAGATTTTTTTATGGGGTAGTGTTTATCCTCACCATATGTTTTCTAGTATTGACTGAGAGTGTTAATTGGTGTTTCAGGAATCAGGAGGGGAAGATCAAGGGCATCTAGGGAGAGCACATTATCTAATGTCCCCCTACCCTCAATTAGTAGGTTAACACATGTCTAAATGCTCATAATTTGTGCTGATCTACTGCTTAGCCAGCAAATAGGTCCCACTCAGAATGTGCTGTATGTCAGCCTTACAGTTTTCCTGACTTCTAGTTTACTTAGAAAAAAACATAGGGAGGTTTTCTTACATGTCTTATAGTATGGTGGCTGTGAAATAAAAGTGAGTGTGACTACACTGAGGCTCATGGTCGTTGAAAGATTGGGTGCACCTGGATGCCCTGCCTCCGTCCCCTCCTCCCAGGAAGATCCTCCACCCTACCATCCTGCCTGAGCTCCCATTTTCTCGTTCCTCATTGCGCACTCCTACCTGCCTTCCTGGGCACAGACCATAAGCCCTGCCCAAGACTGCAAGGCCTTTCCCCTTTTCCTTACCAACCCCACACCAGTCCCACTGCTGCAGAAAGCTTCCAAAATACCTTTTGTTATTCCACCTCACTACAGGTGAAAACGCTCAACCTCAACATGACACAGGGAAGGGAATCTCGAGATGAAGAAGCTTCTATAACTGATGCCTCTCAATACAATAATGCTGCTGACAGTATAAATGAGTAGGTGCCAGAGTTCAGAGCATTTGGAACAATTTGGCTGGAGGGCAATTTGGACACAATTATCAAAAGTCCTTCAAATGTTCACGGGCTTTGACGCAGTAATCCCTCTTCAGGAATTTATAATAAGGAAATAAAGAGAAATGCAATCAAAGACTTACAAACAATGTGTTTTTTTTATTGCTAAGCTAATTTAAAATGGATTAAAAAAAAAAGAGAATCTTAGAAACAATGTGCTATGGTCAGTGTTTGTGTCTCCACGAAATTTTATGTTGGAATCCTAACCCCCAAAGGTAATAGTATTAACAGGTGGGGCCTTTGGGAGGTAATTAGGTCATGAGGATAAAGCCCTCATGAAAGGATTAGAGCTCTGTTAAAAGAAGCTCCAGAGGGCTCCCTGCCTCCTTCCACCAGGTGAGGATACAATGAGAAGTCTGCAACTAGAAGAGGGTCCTTCTCCCATCACACCAGCACCTTAATCTCAGATTTCCAGACTCCGGGACTGTGAGCAATAAATTTCTGCTGTTTATAAGCTACCCATTCTGTGGTATTTTGTTATAGCAGCCCAAGCAGACTAAGACACGATGCATTCCAACAATAGAATGTAGTTAAATAAATGATGCAGTCCCTAAAATCCACATTTTTTGAAAAACATGGACAGAAAAATGGTAAACACACAATATTAAATAAAACAGCAGGACACACTCATACCCCCAAATATGTTTCAGATATTAAGTTATTATCCAGGATTTTGTCCTAATATTTCTTATTACTTCCACTCTTCCTGATGTGATATTGACTACCTCAAGGAAGAGATGACACGACATAAAATAGAAAATACACAAGAGCCACTTCTTGGATTCAAATGCCTCAGTCTTGACACAGACAAATTGGAAAGTTGCTTGTGAGGAAGAACAAAGCCTCCCCAACATTTCCTACCCCAAGATTAGATAAAGATCCCCTCACCTAGGTAAAGGAAGAATTGAAGGAGATGTAGAGAATAGTGTGTGTGTGTGTGTGTGTGTGTGTGTGTGTGTGTGTGTGTGCTGTGGGTGTTGGGGGAGGGAGGGTATAAAATATGATGATAGGTTGGAAGATTCTGAGAGCTAAGAGAACCTCAGCTCCTGAACAGAACCCCAGGAAGACAGTAGAGTTCCATGCCCTGGGAAGACATGCCGGGTCCTTTATCGAGGCTGACAAGCCCATTAACACACACCCCAGCTCCCGGAAACGTGTGGGAACAGCAGAATGCATTTGTGTGTTCAGGAGTGGCATATAAGTGGCAGGCCCTTTGGTGGCCTTGTGAAATCTCCCATAGCCCGGGGTGGCACCAAACAGTAAAACAGTCCCTAGGTGATCATGAAAGGAGGGAAGCCAGAAGCCCCAACATTCAGAGGACGAGTATTACAGCCCTTGGTTTTTTTTACCAAACAGTAGGAAGAGTTTCCTCCCATTTTATATGCCATTGTCAGAGACCCCACCAGAGAGTCACTGGTTTAGTTTTAAACTTCTAACCTACGTCCAGTCAGTTATCAAATCCCATATCTGGCCAAGCCTGCCTATCGGACTGCCATCCTCAGATAAAGCCCTTCTCTGACACCCTTACTAGACTCCTGAGCACAGACAGGGCAAGGGATCTCCCCCACTCAGGGCCCTTTCCTTGTTATTTTAAGGAAACATGATGTCAGCAGAGTCATCCTCCTGAAACACATCTCCTGCCAGCTTTGCTGGGAAACCACTAGCAGGCCCTCAGCACAGAGCCCAGGCTTCACCTGGCCCCAAGGACACAAAGGAACCACACCTGTCCAATGAATCCAGCTACACCTCTCCCCCACCCCCACCCCCATCCCATTCTCTCAACAGAATCCCCACTTCAGACTTCTTATCTTCTTAACTGGAGCATCTTTATAACTCAAACTAACCACTCTTCAAATCCCAAGTTAAGTCCCATTTTCTCTAGCAATACTTACCCATTCCTATCGCACTTATCATCTGAACTACTTCCTCCAACTACTAACTACCTATGGCCTCTTATTACATCATAACTTAAGAATGGTGTCTCGCCGAAACCGGTTTGGCTCGGTGGCTAGAGCGTCGACCTGTGGACTGAAAGGTCCCAGGTTCGATTCCGGTCAAGGGCATGTACCTCGGTTGTGGGCACATCCCCAGTAGGGGGTGTGCAAGAGGCAGCTGATCGATGATTCTCTCTCATCGATGTTTCTAACTCTCTATCCCTATTTCTTCCTCTCTGTAAAAAATCAATAAAAATATATATTTTTAAAAAAGAATGATGTCTCTATGGCTCAAACACCCAACCCTGCCCAGCTCCTGGGCGGGGGGCCAGGTCTTCTCCACAAGTTGCCCAATGATGAGAGAGTGTGCAGTAAGTGCTTTTCTGTTGAACAGCAATCCTTTTCTAGTCTTTCCTTACCAGCTTCATGCAGAACAGATGGGAAAATGGGCAGTGAGGACCTGGGAAAGGATTCCCAACAGAGGGAGGAATGCTCACTCCAGGGCATGAAGCTTAGGCCTCCGTAATGAAGGAGTTCATTTAAACCCCGTGCTTAAGATCACACTGGTGACGCTTAATGCCCTGACAAGGATAGTACCTCTAAGGCCCACTCTAGAAATGGGACAGGAAGAAGAGGCAAGATGTATAAAAAAAGAATATGAGACTAGTTGAAATAGTGTATGCTGACCATATCAGAAAAACAAATGAGGGATGTAAACAGGAAATTTACACACACACTTCAATAAACTATAAACTTAGGGGGGAAATCTACCTCATTAGTAATCGATCAAAAGTCTCTCTCCTTCCTGACTCCTTTCCTATGTCCTAGTGGTATTGTAAATGAGAATTTCAACAAACAAATTCAACTCAAGTTTACTTTGTGTCTACTGGGTAGCAATGGAAAGCAAGAAGTTATCTACAAGTTCAACCAAGGGGCAACATGGACCAACTGTTACAATGGGAGGTGAACTGTGGCAGGGAGGGACGGAGTAAGTTATCCTAATTGTCTACACCAAACAAAAAGAGCCAGCATTCAGACAGTGGTAGTCGAGGTGGCATTTGCTTCAAATCCAAGTCAATCTCTTCTTCCTTCTAAGCTATTTTCCCTTTTTCTAATTTAAACTCTCCATAACTAGCAAAATTACAACTACTGCAGAAGGGATGTTTTAATTAAAGTCTAAACACTTTCCCCAAAAACTGTATCTGTCTTTTATTGTTCACCAACGTGTTAAATCCTAAAATTTGGAGGTTGTGTATAGAGGTGCTCAAATTTAGGAGTGAAAATGAGCCATTCATTCTTACTTGCCTGAGTTATGTGAACCATAGAACAGTAGACAAAAACACCCAGGATGAAAAGTCCGTTCTCTTCAAAGAATTACTTTCTCTTTAATAAATCATAAAGCATGGTTGTAAGTAACTTTGCACATAGCTGGTGCTATGTGGTTGATATATAATAATGAATGCTGGTCATCTCATCAACAACAAGATGTTATTCGATATGCAAAGGAGGAAAAAGACACCCAGGGCAGGAAGCTGATCGCAGAGCTTCGACTACAAAGATTTTCTTTTATAAATGCATTCTGTTTTATTGGTTTTTCTTTCTTTCTCTCTCTGTCTCTCTCCATTAAATAAAACAAATACTAGGTGTTGTGCTATGAGATGTGCTAGACCTTCTCATAAGGAAATAAGGGGCAGAGGTTCAGCTCCCGGGAGCTCCTCTCACCTTCAATGCTTCCTCAGCTGCTGGAGAACATGACTGGAATCAAAGGCCAGACTGACGTCTGTGGAGACGGGCTCCCAGCTCCAGGTGGCTTCCAAAGGAGCAATGTCACCCTCCCTCCGAAGGTGGGATTTGGCTCTGAAAGAGCACTGTGTTCTGTTAGAGATGTGCATATTCATGCCTTGGCTGCCAGTGAGACCAGGTCTGTTGTTTCTGCCTGGAAAGGGTATTAGGTTACAGAATAATGCAGCACACTGAATGAAGCCAGTTGGGAAATGATCTGGAGAGGGGCTCGGGCCTCAGTTTCTGTGACTGAAGAGAAACGGGAGCGCTCTGCGATTCTCCTCAGAAGGACAGCACACCACTGGCCAACTCGGGGAAAGCTGAAACCAGCTCATCCAATTGCTTGGCATCAGGAAGGTTTAACCTTGGTGTTAACGCCTTAGAACAGAATGACTCAATGACCTTTTCAAAATGTTTCAGTCTTTTAAGCATAAATATTCATTTTAATCCTTATTTCAGGGTGTTTTGCCTAATGACCACTTTGAAAGGGAAATCCCTTTACAGAGGAGCACAGTGAGACCTGGGTCAACAAGGCTCCCTGCTCTGCGGTCCCCGAGTTCTCTTCCATTGCTAACTGACTGGGAATCTGCGCTGTCCTAAGCCCTCTTTGGCCAGGCCTGGTTTGCTCTCAGTAGCTCATTGGTACATTTTTCATGTAAGCTTTAATTAAATCTTGTCTCTCCAGGTGTCAGGGACCTGTCTTGGCAGCTAAAAGGTAACATATAAAAGTGCATTTCCTAAGGTTCTTTAGCATGAAACCCTGACAATGCACGCAGGATACATGTGAACTCAATTCCAAAGGAAATGTGTTTGAGAAGGACTGTTCTGAGTAAACAGAATGTTTGAAGTAGAGAATCTTTGGCGAAGGAGAAAATTTTTATAAAAATCAAGCCAATTCATTAAATCTGTCTGTGTTGATATACATATTTTATGCTGTCCCAATCTCTGGAAATATGTGAGGCTAATATGGAAATTATTCATATTGGAGGAGATATTTAACATGCCAGATGGGATTAAGGAATCCCAGATTAGAAGCACTCTAAAAGACCTGTGGTCACTTCATCCAGCTCTCTTCTGCTGCATTAGGTTCCTAAGGCAACTGTAACAAACTACTGTAAACTGGATGGCATAAAGCAGTGGTTGACAAACTATGGCTCATGAGCCATATGAGGCTCTTTGGCCCCTTGAATGTGGCTCTTCCACAAAATACCACGTGTGGGTGTACACGTACAGTGCAATTGAAACTTCGTGGCCCATGCGCAGAAGTTGTTTTTCGGCTCTCAAAAGAAATTTCAATTGTTATACTATTGATATTTGGCTTTGTTGACTAATGAGTTTGCCAACCACTGGCTTAGAGTAACAGATACTTATTATCTAACAGACCTGTAGGTCAGAAGTCTGGGACAGTCCTCATGGGTTAATATCAAGACGTCTGCAAGGCTTCATTTCCTTCTGTAAGCTCGGCTGGTGTGGCACAGTGGCTGAGCATCAACCCATGCACCAAAAGATCTCTGGTTTGATACCCAGTCAGGGCACATGCCTGGGTTGTGGGCTCCATCCCCAGCAGGGGCTGTGCAAGAGGCAGCTGACTGATGTTTCTCTCTCATCAATGTGCCCATCTCTCCCTCTCCTTTCCCCTCTCTCTAAAAATCAATAAAAAATATATATATTTTAAAAAGAAACAACTAAGTTCACCTGCAGTTCTGAGACTGGAACAGATGGAATACTATTTTTTTTCTGAACACCTCATTTTTTATACATAAGCATTTCAAGGTGATTCCACTTTCCAAAGGTAAGAAAGAATATTTAGAAATTCAACATAGTTATTTTCATTATAGCAGTAAAATTTATAAATCTAACCCATAACATCTTATTAATAGATGTAAATACCAAGATAGGGCTATAACACTGTATATCATTATTATATCAAACTGTATTTTGCTTGTTTTATTGACAGCAATCAATAGAAACACGCAAGACCCTCTGTTGTTCTGTTGAAATAAGAATCCGTTAAAAAGAATATTAGATACATTAATTGATAAAGTAATGAAAGTGTAGCTGCCAACACTATAAACAAAATTGTGACAGAAGAGAGTTCTCACTGATCTATAATTAAGAAATGCTTATGCATAACCCATGGACACACAACAGAGTGGCGATGGCCAGAGGGAAGGTGGGGCAGGGGCTGGTTTGGGGTGGGCAAAGGGAGCAAAATGGGGACATCTGTAATCGTGTCACAATAAAGGTAAACCAAAAAAACTTGTTTTCTCTCCTTAACAAAGCGGATTTGGCTTAGAAGTTTTACTTTCTGCTCACTGTTCCCAACAAAAGTGTTAAAAAGTTTATCATGCAACATTCCTATTTCTCTGTTAACAATTGTATATTTAAATTATTCACTTCTTAACACTAAAAATTAGGAAGTTTTTCATGTCTTTCCTGAGTTGCATGGGATGCTCCCGGAGAATTTTCTCTCTTTTTAAGCTGAGTATTGCTCTCTGCTTCCTCTCAGGAGGCAGGAAGGTATAAGACTGTCTCCATCAACTGGATTGCTTCTGAGTTTTTCCACTTTGGGGAACTCCCAAGTCCCACTAAGAAGCCTGCCTTGGGTGAGTTAGATGTACCTGAGGGCGTCGACTTCCTCAGAGACCTCTCAGGCAGAAGCTCGGGGTCTTGGGTCAGAACCAGCCCCGGGCCAGGCACAGGGCTGGAAGGAGGTGGGGGAGGAGGGGACACCCAAAGCCTGGGACCTGGATGAGCCATGAGAAGAATTCCAATAAGCTTCCCTTGACAACTGACTGGAACCTACATGCTCCTGCATATACCTCTGCAATGTTCAAAACATGAGTCAGTCCATAGTTTGGTAGTGATAAGGACAAAATACTTGGTGCTTTAAGAATGCTTGCCAGTTCATTACTCTTTCTCTCAGGGTGTAATGGAAATAAATGAGAAATGGAAAACTAGAGAGAGGAGAGCACAGAAAGGACGCACATGGACTGGGTGTTTTATGTCTTTATCTCTCACTAATTGTCCTCCGAATTGTTCTAGGTTGTCATTTTTTAAAAATATATATTGGTTTCAGAGAGGAAGGGAGAGGGAGAGAGAGATAGAAACATCAATGATGAGAGAGAATCATTGATCAGCTGCCTTCTGCACACCCACACTGGGGATCGAGCCTGCAACCCTGGCATGTGCCCTGACCAGGAATCTAACAGTGACCTCCTGGTTCATAGGTCGATGCTCAACCACTGAGCCACACCAACAGGGCCTAGGTTGTCATTATTGCTCCAATAGGAGGGAAGACAGCTGCATCTGTGCATGTATGCAACTTGCATATGGCCCGGGACTTACAAGCATCAAAGCTGGTGTCTTTTTCTACTGCCCCTCAGTGATTTCAGCTCCCAAGGCCACTCCTTGCAACAGGTTGCATAGGACGGTCACTCAATGCATGCTAGTGACCTTGTCCCCACACCTCATTTTTTGTGAGAGATCTTTTCCTAACATGCTAAACAATACCCTTGATACAAGGAAGTAGGTGTCACCTCTTCTACCACCATGGAACCTGGGGCATCAACACAGCCCACCAGTGTGAAAATACTTGAAGCACCTGGGAGTCTGAATCACTGTCTCAACACTTCCACAACCCAAGAAATGTTCTGGGCTCCCTCTTCCCATTCATTGCCAGGGGAGTCAGGCAAGCCCCAGCCCCCCCAGGGGTTTCTCAGGGCTGAGATCAGCCTCTAGGGCACTAGCTGAGGGTTGTTAAGGCTCCCCCTCAGTGGTTCAGAGTAGAGTGAATTTTATAGGCTCTAACTTGAGTTTGTTTCCCAGCGTCCAAGGGCAGCTGACAGCTGTCAAGGGAGGCAGGCCTCCCTCTTGCCGCCAGCCAGTCCTGAGGCTCATTCACTGAGACAGGGACAGAACCCAGACTGACAGACTGTTTTGGCTGTTTCCATGAAGCCCCAACAAACTGAGTTTGGCTGCCAGTGGCCTCTAAAGTCAGCAGAGCATACAGACTTCTCAAATATCATTGGATCAAGTTACCATGAATTGGGCATAGGGCTGATAAGAAACTCTGGCCCCTCCTGCAGATTGTATTTTTTCACACAACTCACACCTGTAGAGCACCTCCTGTGTGCAAAGACCAGGGATGCAGAGCCTCGGGGATGCTTGCTGCCTAAACCTGCCCTGATAAACGACAAAGTGAAGAGGAGCTTTGTCGTTCATTTGTTAATTCGCTCATCATTCACTTACCCATTTAGTCAATGGATAGACATTGAATATCTACTCTCTGAAAAGTACTGTTAGACAATGAGGTATCCTGCCCTCAAAACGGTTACACTTTCCTAGGGGAGGTAAGTCACAGAGAGAGCTTTCTCTAAAATGAGGTAAACTGAGGAAAATCATTTGGGGGGATGAAAAGGGATTCCACGTCAAATTTATAGAAAATATCCCTTTATTAACTTTTGGTCGAGAATATGTTTATATATTTTCAGAAAACAACTGCAAGACCATGTGGATTCCTGCAACAGAGAGGAATTGACAGGAGTGTCCCAGCCATGATGACAGAAGAGAATCAGTCCAGAGATGGAAGACACTGACAACACCTTGCCATACTAGCAGACAGCAGGTGTGTGTCACTGAAGGATGCCCAGGACCAAACCAGAGACGGTCGGACCTGCATCAACACCATTTGTGAACCAACCAGATCTGAAATACCATGGCTGACATGCACACATAAGGAACTGCTTGAGGTTGAAATTGGGACTCAAAAGAATGGTTGGCTCAGAAAGGAACTCAGTCCAGACTGATTCATTTGCCTCTCAGCATAACCATTATGGCTTGTCTCAGTTTCGGTCCTTATAAGGGAATTCCTTGTATCACGTCATCTAACACATTTAGGGGAAATAATGAACAACATAGGCTGATGAACAGAAACAGACCTGGAGAGAGAGAAGCAGCGATCAGACTGTCAAACCTCAGAGGGAAAGTAGGGGAGGGTGGGGCAAAGGGGAGAGATAAACCAAAGGACTTATGTGCATGCATATAAGCCTAACCAGTGATCATGGACAATAGGGGCATGTGTGGGGAGGGGTTTGGGATGGGAATGGGGAGATGAGGACAATTATGTGATACCATAATCAATAAAGAAATTTAAAAAATAAAAATAAAAAATAAAATGAGGTAAACTATAATCTGTGCAATTCAAAGAACATAGATAGCATGTCATGTGACTCAGGGCATGGAAAGACACTATCTACTGACATTTAGAATATAGGGAAAGTTGTCTGCAATTTGGGTTTCCCCAAAAACAGATCTTGGGATAAGAATTTGAGTGCAAGTAGTTTATTTGGGAGGGAGAGTCTTGGTGAGCATAAGGAGTGGAAGTCAAGGCAGCAAAAAGAGGAAAACCAACCGTGGACCCGTAATGATCAGTTACTCCTTTAAACATCTGGGGTTTACCCTCATGAGGAGCCTCTGGAAGAGGCTGAGCATCCCTCAGAATGTTCAGGAGTGAGGAAGGCAGAGTGGCTGTCTCACAACTCCTACCTCTCAGGATTAAGGGTCCCTCCAGGTATATTAACTACCAATGCCCAGCGGTCCAAACCCCCGCCTGAGGCCAGAGAATACTCTCCAGAATAATGCAAGCAAGGTAGAGAACTCACTTCATCTTCTATATTTTAGAAGGTGTCTTCTCTGAGTGTATCCCCTTTTTACTGGGGCCTTGCCTGTACCCTTTGGGTACTTTGAGACTAGAATCTCTGCAGCTCAAGCACCCACAGAGACAAATCCCTTCTCTGCAGAAAAGAACTCTCACACCAAGCGTGTCTGGTCCTGGAGGCCATGGGACTCAGATCCACCGATGCCTAACGTCCAGGAGCTTTCTGCTCCCACCATTGGTACTCTACCCTGTGTCCAAGGGCACAGACACCTAGCAGAGCTCTCCAGTGGGTGAGCTTGAGAAGGCCTCGGACTTCTGGTTTTTTAGGAATTTCGGTTTTAGGTCCATATCAGACTTGGGGAAGTTCCTCTCCTCATTAGGGTCAGAGAACCACACATTCTCTGACAACTCAAGGAAAACCAAGTTTGTTTTTACTATTGCTAAGTGACTTTAACAGAAAAAGGAGGATCCATCTATGTTCCTTAGTTCATAAAACCATCCCCAAAAAGGAATGTGGAGATGAAACTCTCCAACTTATTTTTTTATTCAACACGGGACTTTCTCTTTAAAGTCATTTTTACTATGTAAAAGCACAAACCATTTGAAGTGTGATTTTTATTTTTTTATTTTTTTAAATATATTTTTATTGATTTTTTACAGAGAGGAAAGGAGAGGGATATAGAGTTAGACATCGATGAGAGAGAATCATCGATCAGCTGCCTCTTGCACACCCCCTACTGGAGATGTGCCCACAACTAAGGTACATGCCCTTGACTGGAATCGAACCCGGGATCTTTCAGTCTGCAGGCTGACACTCTATCCACTGAGCCAAACCGGTTTAGGCTGAAGTGTGATTTTTAACTCAAACCATCACCATCACCACCTTATGTATCTGGTAAAACTCAATGGTCTTAGGATTTTTGTACAGTGGAGCACATTCAACTGAAAATGCTGTTTACCAAGAAACTTTTAAAGATTAAGGATATGTTTATTACCTTGATTGTAATGCTGGCACCACAGGTGTATGCATATGTTTAAACTCATCAAAGTGTATACATAAAATATGTATAGTTTTTGCATATCAATTATACCTCAATTGAGCTGTAATAAAATAAAATGCTCTTATCATTCAGTTTAGTTCAACAACCCTTTATTGAGGGTCTACTAGGAGGAGGGGTGCCCTGGATTAAGGGGCAGAGAGACAGAGGAGAGTGTGGCACAGGTCCTATGGGCTTCAGCGAGTTGGCGCCATCATTTTGTGCTCACTGAAGGCCATCGTGGGCATTATGTCCTGACTAGAAAAATCTGGAATGTTGTAAGGCAGTGCTTAAAGGGTTACAGTGGTAGTACTTTTACACACTGATAAAAACAAATATTCCCCTTAATAAATCTTTTTAGATTATTTGCAAAGGATCTAAAGCCTAAAGAATAGGTTCGTACACCTGTTCTCTAAAACTGGAAAGCAATGGGTCAGATGAAATGTGATCGTTACATTTTTATTGTGTCTCTCACCACATGTTCATAATTGTAGATCTTTGCAGGAGTTTCTACTGCATTCTGAAATTCTCTCCACAAGTCCAACTTCTGTTGTTGTTTTTTTAAAACTCCCCCATTCTTTTCCAATCACCTCAGATTTTAACCAAATCAGCTCAAAGTCCTTGACTTTCCAAAAAGAAACCATTGGAAACAAAGTAGAAAAACCCAGTGGGAATATTTTCCTAAAATCCTTATTGACAGGGTGAGAGCCGGGCTGGCTTTCAACCTCAGCACAACAGGTCCCCTGGCTGGGACTACTGACTCTCCATTGGTAAGCCCAGCCCCACTCCCAATTCTAATTCTGGGCGGGGGCAGAAGAGCCTTAAGAAGGTCCCTTTGCTCCATTCTAAGGCATTATACAACTTACCTCATTTCTTCCTCTCAGCGCCTCCCAGAGCTAGGTGGTGTTAGCCTATCAGGAGGTGGTGGTGATGCCAGGATCAAACCCAGGTCAGCCTGGCTCCAAAGCCCACACCTTTCCACTGCACCACCTGACCAGTGATGGGCCCTCATTGTGCTCTCATGCTAGCCATCTAGTATCTCTGAACCCAGTGGCTGGTGGCTGGTGCCCTGCTCCCACTCACTAGCTGCTCACTGGGAATGCAGAACACTTCCACCCCATAATAACTCCACCTGCTGGGATCGGCTTCTCTGCAGAACCTCCAGCGATATAGTCTTGGATCCCCTTAATGACAGCATGGCAGGGCGGTACCCACTATTTCCCTGCTCCCGAGACTCTGTGCTGGCCAGACCAATCCTCCCTCGGCCCCTGAAGGCTGACCAGAGCCATTCTGGGCCTCTTCCCAGTCCCCTCAGTCTGCCCATCTGCCTGTGAGCACCTGATCCACAGGCAGCGTGGATCCGAAGAAAGGACACGAAGCATCCGGACACAGTTCCGGACACAGAGACGTCAGGTGAGGCACTCTGTGCTGGGACCGTGGCTGAGAGGCCTGGCAAAAGCTGGCTTCCAGGAGCAATTACATAGGCTTTTGCCCAGAACTTTGAAAATTTCTAGCCACAGACCCGAGAAAAGCATTCAACTTTCTCCAAACTTTGCTTCGAATTTCATTCATCACAAACAACTCGGGCCAGACTAGCGGTAAACAAGAGCTGGAGAACAAAAGCAATTTTCTTGAGGAGCAATAGGAAACCTTTCCAGAGTGAGACCAGCACCAGGCTGCTGCCCCCTGATGCTCAGGCTCGCCTGGGCTGGGGTGAGGAGGCGCCCGGCATCTCAGGGGGTGGAGAAGCTGCAGACTCTCAATGAAGACCACACGCTGCAGGGGCCTCCCCCGATTTACAAGAGCCCTTCTATTCAGTGCTGGATCATTCCTCCCCAGAAAGCACCCTGGCCTCTGATTAAACCCAGCCAAGGCAATTCTCTAAACACCTCTGAGCATCCAAGCAAGATATTTTCTCTTTAATGCCCAGGTAGGAGAGGCCAACATCAGGAGTCACACATTTCTAGCGAGTCAAAAAAAAAAAAAAAAAAAAACCACAAAGCCTTGCTGCCCCATCCCATGAGTTCAGGAGCTCCAGTCACATGAGGAGCTATTTGAACAGCACCCTCTGTTATGCACAGAGTATGCAGTGGCCCTGGATTCCAAACACATTGTCCATAAAAACTGAAAAGAAAAAAACAAAACATACACCCAGCTAGAACTAACCTAGATTGAACTCCTACCTGATTGAGTTGGTCTCTGGTGATAGAGGAGAGGGTACAGCCCATCTCTGTAAAGGGCCCGGCAGTACATATTCTAAGCTTCAAAGGCTGTTGTAACTCATCTCTGCTTTGTAGCATGGAGGAGACATAGGGATACACAAATAGAATGGCTTTGTCCAAACAACTCTTAATTGGTAGAAGCATTACCATCTGAATTTCATGTAATTTTCACGTGTCACAAAATATTATTCTTTTGATGCTTGTCAACCTTTTAGTTTGCCAACCCCTAGTGCAGGGTGAGTGTTTGGTTCCTCTAGATCTGCTAGATCTTGCCCAAGGAAAAGGGCACGTTTTGATTTGTGAGCCACTTTCCAGCAGGACCTTTCAAAGCCATCATCCGGTCGTACCCTGTTATCTTTTGCCTCACTCCCGGCAATGCCGCTGGGGTCAGTCTGGATCTCAACGTGAAGGATATGGAGCAGGACCACGGCCAATGAACATGAAACACGACTGAGAAATAAGGCTGCTTTGATGCAGGCCACCAGGATTTGAGAATCACTCCGGTGCTGCCCATACTTTAGCTCACGCTGACTGACACATCCCTGAACGGAGTACTTTGTATTTGTATTTGCTTGGCTCCCATACGCATTTGAGTCTTAAAGTCTTATTTTAAGTCATTGGAGTTTTAGCCTGTTCATCTAACAATTTGCATTACTGTGTATCCTTACAAAGTTATGAGGATTAAAATGAAATAAGATACATGAAAAAAAATGCTATATAAATTATAAAGCAGTATAAAAAGGGTTTTATTGCCAAGGAATTGTAAAATAAGACAGATTTTACTGAATTCTACTATAGAAGTACTACGGTTAGGGGAGACACAGATAAACAGAATCACAGACATCTTCATGGGAGTGGCACTTGAACTAGATATTGAAAGACTTGAGGATTCTAGCAGAAACACGCACTAAGACAGGTGGAGACAGCCTTCCCTTGGCACAGTATTGAATTCCCTTTTTCTCTGCGCTTGTTTGCGGTCCTAAGTCTGGTATCTGCTCATCACATTTTGAGGAAGAAAAAAGAAGATGTATTACAGGTAAACAGTGTGTAATAGAAGAGGTCTCTGAAATGTTCATTCTGAAATCTGATTTTATATTTCAAATTATTTCATTTCATCTCAGAGTGAAGGCAGCCCGGAGGGGTTAGCTACATAATTGCTCTTTTAACAGTCCTGGCCACCCTTAGCACATTTAATTATTCCATAATTACTTACACTTACGGCCCGGTGTGGAAGTCATATGTGGACTATCGATCTTTGTGGTGACTATAAAGGAAAAGCAGCCATTGTTCTCTGTCCCCGGAAGGACTCCCCCTCCCTCCCCGGCCATGAGGACAAACAGCTCTCCTTGGACAATGGAGAAAACTGAGGGCAGGCCTGCAGGCCGGAAGTGCCATAGGTGTGAGCAGAGAGACCTCATAAAGGACAAAGGCACATTTCCAGAAATAGTTCACCTTCAGTTTATCTTGCCCAGATCCACCAGTGACAAATGCTCCTCGAGACACACAACTGTTCAGATAGAAAAGGTCTTGCAAAGCTCCCCTTTAGCGGAAGCCCAGACTACGTCAGCATGAAGTCTGTTCCTTTCGGTGCTCACGTTTGCATTGTAAAAATAAGCATGAGCTCAATCTACTGAACCATCCACAGCCAGACACAAAGTCCATGTTGGCACCGCTGGGCTTCACCCTTACATCTCCCGTCAGACTTCTAGTCTCCCCTAAATCATTGCTCTGCAATTAATGGGAAAGGCACTTAATGGGAACTCATGGCAATTAATGGGAAAATGACACAAATAACACTGATATACGATAAGCTGATGCATCATGAGTCCTTTAGTCACCAAAATAATGCCAGAAAGAAAGGGGAAGACCTCCTTTGAGTGGCTACTGCCCGCAATAGTTGACTCTTTGTTCCTATAAGAACACAAACTTTCTCCAACTCTAAAATCTTATTATGTGTTTTATGGAATAATTTGAGGAAAACGAATTTGCCTAAGACCAGCATTGCGTAAGTGAGAGGGCTGTCTGCTTCTAGCCAATATTATATTTTAGACCTCGCCTAATCCAGGAGACACCACGAGTACCCCCGCTGCCCAGAAAGACCACCACTTACCTCTTTAGTGATTCTTTTAAGAATCAGCAAGTATAAAATAAAGCTCCCAGCCACTTATCCTGTCTGAGGGACCATTATATTCATACAAAGCCTCTTCCCTCCTGTAGCTTATAATCTAGTTAGGGAAGAAGACAGAGAGATGAGTCATTAAGAAACAGCACAGACTTGAGGGACAGAACAAAGTAGCTTCAGGGACTGTACAGGCTTACCCAACTGAGCAACATTTCTTCAAAAATTCAGACCAAAAGAGAGAAATCTGGATGGAATGGCCATGAGGATGCCTGGGTAGAAGGGGGTGGTGTCCTAATTCAAGGGTAGATGAAATATGGTAGCAACCATATTTTGGTAAAAACTGCTGTTTGAATTTTAACTCTTCTAGTCTGTCTCCTGCACCTGAATAAACACAAGAATATTTACCTTAGCCTCCAGATGGAGACCTGGAGGCTAAGGCAATTTTCCCTTGCCTGGGACCAGGAGCACAGGAGATTGATTCTCAGTGGCTTCAGGGTTAGAAACTGTATATAACCTTTAGAGATTAACCACTGAGTTCTGCTTCACAAGATAGGGCCACATTCCAATGTCCAGCAAGATATGACTGGGAATGACCCTGTGGGCTGACCCCAGTCTTTAGAATGTAGTCTTTAGCCTTTAAAATTAGAACAAAGGAAAATTCCTGTAGTTTGAGCCTTTAAAAAGGACTAGCTACACCTGTAATGGTGCAGTTGTATAGAGTCCACCTGTGTGTGGTGCTCTCGCAGCTGTCCTGGCCAGTTCAATAAATTCTTGCCTGCTTTTTTAAATTAATCATTAGCCTCTGGTGGTCTTATTTTGAACTCAGGATTCGACCCCACAACAGTAGATGGGATATTCTGGAAGGATGGGAAGACAACATTCCCAACATACCCAAAGGACTCAGAGTCTCAGAGGAGGAAAGTGCCTGATGAGCTCAGGGACAGTGAGAGCTGCCATATCTGAGTTGCGCTCAAAGATGAGTCATGCAAGATAAAACTGAAAAGGCAGGCTGGGGGTAAATTGTGAGGGGCCTGAAATGCCAGACCATGGAATACAACCTAGGTGTGAGCAGCTAGCATGGTTTTCTACTTTGGTCTGTAACAGAGATTAGTGGTTAAGGCCCCAGCCTGTTTTCCAGGCTTTAAAATGGGGATAAGAGTACTCACCTCATAGTATTAATTGAAGGATAAAATGAGTGTGTGTGTGTGTGTGTGTGTGTGTGTGTGATTTTTTTTATTTTTTTATTTCCTGTAATATTTTATCATTCCTGATTAGGAGGTTTGTGTCATTTGGTGATAGCTAAACAAGCTTATTTCATTCATTCTCTGAATTTGATAGACTAAAAATAAGTATGATTCTCTTTGCCTACAGCTAGAGACCTGTTTCCTAACTGTACCCCAAACAGAGAACAGGCACTGGGCAGAATAAAAGGTGTGGAAACTGAGCTCCTGTGAGCACCTCCCCAGTGTGAACCCTCGTTTCTTCCACGGCCTTCCCCTGGCATCGGGAACCTGAGCATCTTCCCATTAGAGCGCCAGAAACAGTGATTAAGCTGGACATCCTCTGAAACAAATCGGAAACTTTTTTTAAAGGGGGAAAAAGGCTGAACTTCCACAGTATAAATATTACTAGATGGCCTCGGGCTCAGATGCCATTCACAAGCTCCTCAAGCTGCGCTCTCGCAGTTTATGACATTTACCAGAGCCCCTGGAGAGAGCTCCCGTCCTGCCCGCTCCAGAGCCAAATATTAGCCTCCTGTGTTAATGAGGCCGAGTCAGGGAAGAGGGAGACAGGAGATCATTTGAGTGATTTTGCCTGTTAACTTGCAGGCCTCTTCTCTCCCCCCTCCTCTCCTCTCTCCCCTGCTCCAGAGAGAAAGCTGGAGTCTTACAGGATGGGGATTCGGTATGCCGAGCACCAATGCTGGAGCCATAATGTGGCTCATCACCCCAAGTGTCATGGGCTGCACAGCCCCAGGATGCCAGGGCCTCTTTAAATATCAGGGTGTGGTTTTTTTATAATAGAGTCATTGTTATAATAATTAGGTAGGACAATTGTATGTAAAAGAGTTTCATGAGTGAAAGAAGACAGGCCTACCTCACCCCCACTCCACCCCCCCAAAAAAGTACAATATGGCTCCTTTTAACTCATCAAATGCAAACTAATCAATGGTAACAAAAAGTAGATTGGTGGGTGAAATGGAAGAGAGGGACTACCCAGGGGCACAAGGAGAAGTTTGGGGGTGATGGATGCATTTGCTCTCCTGATTGGTGGTGATGGTGTCATGGTCGTATACATATGTCAAAACCTATAAAGTTATAGTCTTTAAAGATATGTAATTTAGTGGTTCATTTACATCTTAATAAAGCTGCTTTGAAATACATAAGCTTCAAATAGCAAACTTTACTATTACCATTGTTGTGCTTATGTTTATCCCAGCCTTGAGGATTCTGTCTGTGCTCAAGGATTGTTTTGTGTTTTCTCTCCAGTGCCAAGTGCATTTCCTTACAGGAAAAAAATTCAAATTCGTGTGACCCTCTTATGCCCAAGGCTCGTGGAATGCTGTCACTTCAGAGATGCAAAGGAATTTGAATGCCATCTAGGCAGGCCTTCTATCAAATGCAGCCTTAACTCCTCTCCCACCCTTACATCGAAGTCCTATCGTTTCTCTTCTACCCACCTCCCATATCTCTCTCCATTTCTCTACCTCCTCTGTCCTCACCTGGTCCCTGTTTTGCCTGGACCCCTGCAGTAGCCTCCTGATGAAATCTATACACTCTCCTGTTACCTACAATCCATTATCCACACTCCAGCCGGGGTAATCTTTTTGAATGCAAATTACAGTCATGTCACCACTGCTTCAAACCTTAGGGTAGTTCCCCACTGTTCTTAGAAAAAGACCCAAAACCTCTACTATGGCCTACTAGACCCACTGATCTGGTCCCACCCACCTGTCCAGCACAGCCTGTACTCCTCTTGTTTTCTCTGTCCCAGGCAATTTAGACTTCTTTAAATGGGCCACGCTCCTCTCAACTCCAGCCCTTCCCAGGTTTCTTATAGGCCTCCTTGTGTCTGGAAATGTCTCTACCCTTATTCCTATAGCTCAGACATCCTTTGGGTTTCAATAGAAATGTCACTTTCTCGGAGAAGCTTAATTAATTCTCCACATAAAGTCTGGTCTCCTTATTTTAAATCCCCAATGCATCTTACTTTCCTTTTAGTAATAATTTAGGCAGCATTTATTGTCCTTTCTTAAGGAAGAGGAAAAGACTGGTACCCATCTTATTTACTTCTAGATCATCACTACCATAGTACCATACATATAGTAGGTGCTCAATAAATTGTTGTTGAATGAACTAATGAACACAACTTCCTGCTTCCGTCAGGTACTGTTCTATTGTATTCATGTGCAGGCCTTCAAAGTCCTTAAAATTTTACCATATTGACCTCGTTTACTTATAATTATAAAACTGATGATTGACTATATAAGCCAGGATCACCTTATGGCAAGCCTTAAAAGTGATTTGAAGAATTTGGCCAAATATATTTTACCTGTTGGATTAGCAAAGATTAAGAAAACAGACCCAGTTTTATGTTGATGAAGGTATAGGGAAGCAAGTTCGCTCAATTACTGTCAGTGGGAATATAAATTCACACAACCTTTTGGTGAGTCTTCATATATGCACATTTTAAATGCAAATACTATTTGTTATGGCCTAAATGTTTGTTTCCCATGCCCCAAGTTCATATATGGACATCTTAACCTCCAATGTGATGGTATCAGGAGGTAGGACCTTATGAATGGGATTCATGTTCTTATTTTAAAAAAGCTTCAAAGAGCTCCTAACCTCCTTCTATCATGTGAGATATCTGCACTTTGGAAGAGGACCCTCACCTGAGCATGCTGGCACCCCAGCCTCAGACTTCCAGCCTTAAGAACGTGAGCAATAAATTTCTGCTGTTTGAAGCCACCCGTTATAGGGTACTTGTGTCCTGGTGCATGGATTCATGCACATTAAAAGGAAATTAATCAGAAGAAATATTTTAATTTTCTTTCTTTATAATAGAAGTGTTAACCAAATTCATGATGGATAATGACAGATCAAAACACACGCATGTGAGTGGCACCAGCAAGAGCTTCACATGTACGGAAAATTAACTTAGCCTTTTTTATATATAGAATAAACTTGCTTAATTAGACCTGTATCTGATTTAGCTAAACTTTTTCCAGCCCAGTGAAGCATCCCAACTCCTCTTTCAGATAATTATCAGCAACACAGCAGTAAATATCAACACAAAGCAGATTATTATTGTAGATCACACAGGGAGAACAAAGGGTAAAATTAACTGCATCAGTGTTTGACTATATTCTATGCAGTGAGAAAACCTGGAGTCATTTTCAAGTTTCACCATTTCTTACTTTTTTTCAGTCAGGTCAAGTTTCTAAATGTTCTAAATCTCTGTTTTCCAGCTAACGAAAAGAAAACAGGATTCTACCAAGTCTACTTTCTACCTACTCCAAGATTTCTGTGAAGATCAATTGAGTTGAGGCATGGGAAAACGCTTCACAAACATTTGGTTAAAGTGTAAAATGTTTGCACCTGGCTATAAAGCAACTCATGTTCCTGGGCTGAAGAAACTGCAAGGAGGCTAGTCGCTAGGGAGAGGAAGCCAGGCATTGCTACATGACATCATTACAGTGCCCACAGCCACCGTTTCCAGGCTGAGCTGTGTGCCAAATTTTGCACCACGGGGTCTTGGAAGCATTGGCTGCAATTTGGTGGGCTGTCACTCCAGAGGCATGGAGGGGCTTGTGTCCCACTTGGGAGAAGCCGAGTGTTGGTTTGTTGGCACCAGATCTGTGGTGCCGTTTACTTTTTTTTTTTTTTGTAGAATTTTTTTTTATTAAGGTATTATATGTGTACATATTTTTCCATTAAATGGCTAATGCGCATCATGACAGCTCCTGCATTGAGTGTCTGCCTCCTGGTGGTCAGTGTGCATCATAGCTACCAATTGTATGAACACAGCCTTTATATATATATATATATATATATATATATATATATATATATATATATTATTCTAGTAGCCCAATAGTAGATAAAATTTTTGTAAAATAACTATTGTTAATGCATGGGGAGAGGGGCCTAGAAACATATACCAAATTGGAGGACCAAATTGGAGGTTAGGTGATTTTCTTCTTTTACATTATAAATTTGTGTACTGTTAATTGAAATGATACTTATAAAAGGCCCTTCTGAAGAATGGGTGCTAAATAAACATTATTGCGTGTTAACCATAAACAAATACATAAACTTTTATGTTGTTTTAATTTTTTCACGAACATATGTTACTTTGAGAGGCAGATAAGAAAGTTTTTTTTTAATTTAGAGATTATCTCATTCAATTCCTTAATCATATCATTGAAGAAACTGGAGCCCAGAGAATTACACAATGGATAATTTTCATCTTCCACATTTATCTGTTTGTCTGTCCTCCAACTTTCCTTTGAGTAGCTTCCTTTCTCTCTCTGGCAAACGTGCAGATACAGAAATGCACACATGATCCTGGCTGCCCATCAGGATACACATCCCCAGGACATAGGGCTTCGTCCAGGGGTGGAGATGTGATGCAAACAATTAGAATCATTGTCAGAAATTGGTCTGGATATAGAGCAAGAGGACTTCATATCTTTGACACCAGATTGTTATTTATGAGGACTACCTAAGTTTAATGAACCTAAATAGACAAGACCTGAGAAAGAAGACAATGTTCTAATGACAGCAATGGGTTCACCAGATCTGGTTGTGCCCATCCTCTTGGAATTCTTGTTTTAGCTAAATAACTTGATTTTTAAAATTTATATTTACTTATGTATTTATTTATTATTCAGAAAACAGCGATCAAAAGTAGCCACCAACATCACAGAGCTCAGAAGTGGCAGAGCTGGGGTTAATTCCCCAGCTCTGCTCCTTCAGATGGCTGCCCCAGCACGCTGACCCCCATCACAAACCCCCAGGGGCAGCAGGTGTTCAAGCACCACCTCTCTGGTGCAACTGCGCATGTGTATAAACTTTCTGGAAACAGCTTTACAGTATGTATAGTGACAAGGAGAAAATGTGTTGATGAGTGGCGTTTTTTATAATTATCCTTTTCATTGTGAATTAATACATTCCAATTTTGATTTTAATGTTCATACTCTCTAAGTCACTGTCTTCACTTAAGAAGCACATCCTGAGGAAATTATCTAAATTATGAACAAAGATTTATGGAGAAAAGGGTTCACATAAAACAGAAAAAAAGTGAGTCGCCGAAGTATGACAGTGGTGAACGAAAAGTAGGAAGTAGCCATAGATCAAAATGTCAAACAATAATTTTGAAAAGCTATTGCATGTTTATGGTTTTTAAAGACAGGGGGGAAAATGCTTGTAATTAAGCAGAAAGATAGGGTTTACTTTACCTATTCCATTTTATTATGTCTAATATATCTTAGAAATGTTCCACTAAAAATCATCTCTAATTTGGGAAAGAAACTGACACAAGCTAGCCAAGAGTTAGATTTGTGAGCAAAAATTACAGTGGCAGATCATTATTATTATTTAGTTGAAATAATATCAGTACATACAATATACACTGCTGAGCACATTTCCAGTCATCTCAAATATCCCTCACATCCTAGCTACTGGCGTCCCTGTGAATTTGCTCACACAAAATCTTCCAACAAGCAGCCCTAGAATGATGCCCTTGAGGCAAACAGCTGAGCGAGATGACAAGAATGTATGTTGAATTACGGGAAGCTACCCCACAGGCAATTTTGCTTCCTCCAGACCAGTTACCTGAAGTCAGGTACACTAGCGTTCTTATACAACTAACTGAAGGTATTTCCTCTTTAAAATGAATATTCAGCATTTCCCCTGGGACTCACTCTTAAGGAAAGGGGAATATTTTTGTCCTACCTTTTGCTTTCTGCATTGGTGACTAACGAACAACCCTCCACCTTACTATGTTTCTCTGTCAGGAATGACATGTGCCACTAGGCAAGCTTACTTTTAATTGCATACTTTTTTTTTTAACAGATTAAAGATGTTATTAGCAGAGTAAATATTTAGGAAGCATTGCTTATTTGGCCTACTGTAGAAAATATCTGAGAACTATACTTAGAAACAGTTTGGTGTTGTGGGAAAAGGGTGCGTGTTGGAGTAACAGAGGCCAGGATACAAATCCTGGCTGAGCCCTTTTGATATATTTAGCCTGCCCAAGCCTCAATTTCCTCATAAAATAATGCTCAAATACCACTTTGCCAGGCAGTGATGAATTTAAGCCGTGTGCAGAGCCCAGCACATTTGCAGAGGGTAATAAATTGTTAGTGACTGAAGGTCTCGAGAGGCTTAGCAGAGCGTCCTTCCATATCCATCGGTGCTTCCGAAATTTTAAAGCACATCTGGAAGCATCTTGGAATCCTGAGAAAATGCAGATTCTTATTCAATAAGTCTAGAATGGGGCCTAAGAGTCCCAACAAACTCGCAGTTGATACCGATATTGCTGGTACACTGTCCAGCCTTGGTTTTACAGCTCTGGTTCTCAAACCTCAGTGCACCTTGCCACGGAACTTTACAAAATCCTGGTGACCAGGTCTCACCCTGAGATGCTCATTTAGTTGATCTGGGGGTGTTGTCTGAGCAGTGGGGTTTTTTAAAGTTCCTTAGGTAATTCTGAGGTGCACCCATTTGAAAGCCACTATTTTATATAATACTAGAAGCCCAGTGCACAGATTCATACACTTGTGGGGTCCCTCGGCCTGGCCTGCAGGGATTGGGCCAAAACTCTCCAACATCCCCTGAGGGGTCCCAGATTGCAAGAGGGTGGTTCTCAGGTGATGTACCCCGGAATCGGGCTTCCTCCTTTTTGGTTCCAGGTGCGACACCCAAGAACCGCAGCTGCCAAGTCACTGCAGCTCGGGAGCTCCTGCATTGAGTGTCTGCCTCCTGGTGGTCAGTGCACATCAGAGCTATCTGTTGGATGGTCAAACAGTTGGCTGGTTGGCCAGTCAGTTAGGCTTTTATATATAGAGATGTGCTTAATAAGCAGGACCTATTATAATATAAATTTGATGAGGGTCCAGATGATTATGATCATGCTTGAGTAACACATAATGGACTGTAATACTATTCCATAATAAGTAATATATACCATGTTGTAATAAAGAGCAGAGAGGATAGAAAACCAAGATGGTGGCAGAGGTGAACGCCTAACTGCAGCCTCACTCAACAATTTCAAAAAATACAACTAAAATATAAAGTGGACATTATCCAGAACTACAGGAAAGTTGACTGACTGGAAATAAAATAAACGAGACCTATGAAGCTATGAAAAGGGATCAACTAGAAATAATAAAGGATCAACAAGAAATGATTAAAGGATCAACTAGAAATAAAGAATACATTCTCTGAAATAAAAAATAGTATACAGAGTCCTAAAAACAGAATGGAAGATTGCAAGAATCAAGTCAAAGATTTGGAACACAAAGAGCCAGAAGACATTCCTCCGCAGAAGCAAGAAGATAGGAGAATACAGAAAGTTGAAGATAGCGTAAGAAACCTCTGGGACAACTTCAAGCAACATCAGAATTATGGGCGTCCCAGAAGATGACAGAGAGCAAGATACTGAAAACATATTTGAAGAAATAGTGACAGAAAACTTCCCCCACCTGGTGAAAGAAATAGACTTACAATTCCAGGAAGCACACAGAAACCCCAAACAAAAGAAATCCAAAGAGGACCACTCCAAGACACATCATAATTAAAATTCCAAGAGCAAAAGACAAAAGAGGGAATATTAAAAACAACAAGAGAAAAGCAGGTAGTTACCTATAAAGGAGCACCCATACAACTGTCAGCTGATTTCTCAACAAAAACCATGCAGGCCAGACGGGAATGGCAAGAAATATTCAGGGTGATGAATAGCAAGAACCTACAGCCAAAAATACTCTACCCAGCAAAACTATCACTCAGAATCAAAGGCCAGATAAAGAGCTTCACAAATAAATTTAAGCTCAAGGAGCTCATCACCGCCAAGCCAGAATTATATGAATTGCTAAAAGGGGTTCTTTAGGAAGAGGAAGAAAATAAAGATAAAAATTATGAACAACAAATATGTAACTATCAACAAGTGAGTCTAAAAACCAAGGGAAGTAAAAATCATGATGAATAATATCAACTGGTGAATATAATAGAATCAGAGGTATGGAAGGGGAGTGGACTGATGATTCTCGAGGAAATGGGGAGTGGGGAGGGGGACTGAACATAAACTGCACCTATGGATGAGGACAATGGGGGATGAGGAAAGAGCAGAGGGTGGAGGGGAGCAATGGAGGGGGGAGGAATGAGGAACATTTGTAATAATATGAACAGTAAAGATTTATTTAAAAAAAAAAAAGAGCAAAAAGATCCATAACAATTTTCAAAAAAAGAAGAAAATGAACCAACCAAAGTCTATGCAAATGTAGAGTTTTCTGAACTTTAAATTTAATACTTTAAGTGAATTATATGCAATGCTTTTAAAGAAGTCCTTTTTTGTTGAAGGGTATCTGTACTCCAGTGCGAGGCAAGCCGAGCAAGGTTTCCATCCTATCTTGTTAAACAAAATGTTTGGGTTTCTTTTAACTGTATTCTCATTTCCAACAGAGTGGAAGCACAAGACATATGATACAATAAGGAAAATGTCGAGGCAGCGTTTTCAAACAATCATCCAAATGTGAAGGGACATGCAGTTCAGAAGAAACTGAGTAAGATGATATTGCAAGGAGATAAGAGAGCAGGTGACGCAATCCGATGTGACGCTGACACGCCAGATCAAAGACTCTGGCGGGAGAGAAACATTTCATTTGGGAATCCAGTGGATTGTTATAAAGTTGAGAGGAGGAGGACTGTGGAGATAATAGGCCTGGCTTTCAGCCACCACATCTAAGGACTTTGCCCAGAGGAACTATTCAAGTGCTCGCTCAGAACACACTGTCTGGACGCTTAAATGAAAGTGTTCGGGATTCCAGTGGCATCTTCTTGTCTTTAAATGTCACCACCCGAATGCCGGGACTTCCGACCTCCCAGAGAGCAGCACCCAGAGTCCAACAATCTTCCTCAGATGGACCAACCCCCTGTCTCGTGATGTTCATGCATTCTACCAGTTCACTGAGTTGAGCACTTAATTTGCATTTAGCACTTGCTTTTGTAATAACTTTCTATACATGCCACTAATTATTTTATTTAAATTCTTTATTGTTGAAAGCATTACATATGTCTCCTTTTTCCCCCAGTGGCCTCTCTCTACCTGTCCCACCCCCCATACATGCCACTAATTTTTAAGTTAAAAAAATTTGTTTGAGCCGTGTGTCCCAGGGGGCCGTGTGCCCCGGGCATGCCGTGTGTGCCAGGGGAAGCAGTGGGACCCAGGGGGAGGGGCGGTGAGAACCAGAGAAGAAGCGGACTCTATTCGTGTGGTCCTGAGATGATTACCATAAAACAAGCAGATTGTCAAATGACAGCGGGGAGGGGAAGGAGACCTGGGGGGAGATAAGAGAACAACTGAAGGACTGGTATGCATGCATATAAGTACAACCAACGAACACAGAACTCTGGGGAGGGAGGGCATAAATGGGAGGTGGAGGGGGGGGTGCAATGGTAAGCTATGTACACATATAACACCTTAATAACAAAAATTTAAAAAAATAAAATAAAAAATAAAAATAAAATAATTGGCTCTCAAAAGAAAAAAAAATTGTTTTACCATAATTTCAGATAATTCAATGCCTTTTCATACTCTTTTAAATCAAATAATATTTTATGTCTTTTTAATTATTTAACTCTTTTCTACCTTTTACTGTTTTTCAGAACAAATCTTCTACTTCAAAGGAAATCATGTTAAAAAATTATTTGCAAAGCAGAACAATAATCACCTATTGAGTTCTGAAGAGGGAGTATGAAAGGCTTTCTCTCTAGTCCGGTCACTCTCAGAGGTTGCCTACATTGGCAAGACATTTATTCTTTGCCACCATGACTTCTCCATTCATAAGTGTCTTAAAAATGTGAGTTTTTTTAACAGCATGGTACAAAAGTTCTCAGAAGAACACGACATTGAAATTTACCAAGACAAAAGCAGGAGTGGAATTATTATGAACTAACTGTACAACTTGGAAGGACTTTGAATATATCTGGAACAATAGAATCATGTTTGCACTGACCAGATCCTGAGTCTCATAAACCCTATCCAAGGAATACCATGAAGTTAATAATTGAATTTAAAATGTTAAACTAATGGTGATTAGAATCATAAAAGAGAGAATGAAAAGACTGGATTGAATATTCTTTTGCATGCGGGGAAATAAGAAATCTCAAAAAAGTACAACTAGGCAGAGCAGCTAGAAGGGCCTCACATCAGGAAAGAATGGCCTGTGTCTGGATTCACTCTGTGGAGTTGTGTGATAGACATGGTTATAAGTGCTGGAAGGAAACACAACCTCCCAGGTGCAACATGGTCTCTGAAGGGTACAGTCACAGGAGACAATGCCTGGCACACAGTAGATACTCAGTAACTCCTGGAAGGAAAGATGAATGGGTAGGTGGATGGGTGGATGGATGGATGGATGGATGGATGGACGGATTGATGGAGATGGTTGTGTGAGTAGATGGATAGGTGGGTGGAAGGTGGTTGAACAGCCATTTAGTCAGGATCTAAAAAGAGATAGCATGTTACTTCTAAAGGCAGCAAATCAGGGGACCTGAGGACAGATGAGAAATTCAGCAGCCATTTGCATCAGAGATACCTATCAGTAGGTGGCAGGTATTCAGGGACAGAGAACAGGAGAAATATAATTAGAGTATAACCTCCATCCGAGAGAAACCAAAATAAAAGGAAGATTGTTGAAACAAGAATTTATAACAGAAAAATAACACAAAAACTAAACTCACCAATGTGAAAACAATTGGGTCTTGAGTACTAGACAGAAGCTCAGTTTTTCAGACTGAAGACACGGAGTGAAATGGCTCAGGACCGGCACACAACTTCAACTGTCAGAACTGGGGCATGAGGTCAAGACTGTCCTAGCACCCAAGGCCACTTGATGCTGTAGTCTGCAACTCCTTAAGCCCCTCCTACCTGGAAATGGGACCAGTCCTTGAGCTCAGGGCAGAGCTGAGACTACGGCTGTGCAGGGAGGCGCAGGCCTGGGAGAGGAGACAACAATGGCTGGAAATAGGATAACTTGGGAAGCAAACAGGACCCTAATGACGCCAGTAAAGAGAGAGGACTTCCAGAAAAAACGCAAACATCAAATCCCATCCACCATTCCAACAGTAGTGAAAACACCTCCACCATGCAGAACAATAGCTCCATGGTTAAGAAGCTTGAATCTCATGTGGCCCCACTTCGATGTGACCCAATTACATGAGTAACCTCGTGTTATTAATAAGCTAGTAACACAAGGCCACCAACCATCAGCATACCCTTACAACCTTTCCATGCAAAAAGTCCTGTCCCAGTCTTCCATCAGGAAAGGGAATCCCTGTGATTTAGAACAACCTGCTGATAAGAATGTCAAGATTGAGCCTAGCCAGTTTGGCTCAATGGATAGAGTGTTGGCCAGAGGACTGAAGGGTCCCAGGTTCTATTCTGGCCAAGGGCACATGCCTGGGTTGTAGGCTTGATGCCCACAGGGGGCATGCAAGAGGCAGCTGATCAATGATTCTCTCTCATCATTGATGTTTTTATCTCTCTATCCCTCTCCCGTCTTCTCTGAAATCAATAAAATTATATATTGTTTTTTAAATCTCAAGGTTGAGCAAAGATGATGTGGAAAAATATGCAAGGGTTTTCTTTTCCAAAAATCAAAACATAGACTACTTGAGTAGCAGAGCTTCTGCGATCCACTGAAAGTGATGAGCAGTGGTTCGTCAGACTCGTGGGAATAAGGCTTCCCTTTCCAGCTCAGACCCACGTTGGCCTCAGCGGCTGAGCCTCTCTCTCACCAGAAAGACAAAGCAGAGGAGCCGAAGCCCTGGCTCCGTGCCCCAGCGTGTGAGCAGTTTGCTTCTGCTGCTCATCAGTCTGCTGGTTCTGAGGCACCTTCCCCACATCAGTATTCTGAGGGGGCCTCCGGTGTCTGGCATTGAGGTTGAGCGGTTGTTTTGGTTTCAGTCCATTCAGTATTTTTAGCCCCCAGCATTGCCTCCAGCCACTTGCACTTGCTTAAGAGGATCATTTGCTACTGATGTTTGCTAGAAGCATCAGCAAGATGAGATGGTGCTGCCTTTGCTTAGCAAATAACCCCCGTTTCAAAGAACAGAGGCAGCTGCCTTGCAAACCCAGAGCCTCCGTGGAGGATTCCAGAAGAGACTCAGCTCTCCGGTACCAGGGTCTGTGGTGCCTCATCCCGCAAAGCTGGGAAGCCCCATCCAGAAAGGAGGCGCTTCTCCCAAAGGCTGACTCACTGTCCTGGGGGAAAACCTCTCTCTGAATTCTGATCCTTCAGAACACAGCAGCCCCTGGCCTGTCTTTAAAGAATAGGGCTGGCCGAAACCGGTTTGGCTCAGTGGTAGAGCGTCGGTCTGCGAACTAAAAGGTCCCAGGTTCGATTCCGGTCAAGGGCATGTACATTGGTTGCGGGCACATCCCCGGTAGGGGGTGTGCAAGAGGCAGCTGGTCGATGTTTCTCTCTCATTGACGTTTCTAGCTCTCTATCTCTCTCCCTTCCTCTCTGTAAAATATCAATAAAATATGTTTTTGTAAAAAGAAAGAAAGAAAGAAAGAATAGGGCTGCTTCCCCCCACTAGAAAGGTTCCTGTACCTTCCATACCAGGGCACCCAGGGTGCGGGCATGATGCCGGGAAGAGTTCATCCCAGGGAACCTTGGGTTCAATTCCAGTCAAGGGCATGTACCTTGGTTTCAGGAGGCAGCTGATCAGTGTTTCTCTCTCATCGATGTTCCTAACTCTCTCTCCCTCTCCCTTTCTCTCTGTAAAAAATCATTAAAGTGCCGAAACCGGTTTGGTTCAGTGGATAGAGCGTCGGCCTGTGGACTGAAAGGTCCCGGGTTCTATTCCGGTCAAGAGCATGTACCTTAGTTGCGGGCACATCCCCAGTAGGGAGTGTGCAAGAGGCAGCTGATCGATGATTTTCTCTCATCGATGTTTCTAACTCTCTATCCCTCTCTCTTCCTCTCTGTAAAAAAAAAAAAAATATATATATATATATATATAATATACTTTATTGATTATATATATAATCAATAATATATATTATATATAATATATAATAGAATATATATAATAGAATATATATAATCAATAAAGTATATTGATATATATATAAAGATATATATATATATAATCAATAAAGTATATTTTTTTAAAAAGAAGAGAAAAGGTCTGGAAACTGAGTCCCGGGCATGCCACTGTCTGGAGGTGAGGGAGACGAGGAGGAACTAATCAAACAGGAGAAAGACTAGGAGAGATGGTGCCCCGACGGTTCAGAGGTAACAGTGCTTCAAAGTCTTCCACCCTGCCCTCTACATCTTCAAAGAAGAATTTATCTGGACAGCTTGTGTCTCTTTCCGTGAAAAAAAAAAAAAAAACACCCTTGTGTGTGAGGGCCCCGAGGATCAAGACCGAGCAACCTTATTCCGTTTACCTGACGTTGAGTCTGCACAGTCCTTTTCCTAACGTGAACCACTAACGTCGTCCTCTTTTTCGGCTCCTTTTCCTTCTTTCCCTCATATTCTTCCTGTATTCCCAGATGGGGAAAGCAGGGCTGAGGGTAGGACAAAGAGGCTAAAGCGATGGGTGAGGCTGGAAGGGGAGACCAATCCCATTAACTGTCTGCCGCCATGAGAGCGAGCTGTGTTGGCAGGTCCTTCTATCGCCATTTCGGCTGAACGTGGATGGTCTCTCCTCTCTAAACCGTGGTGTCTCCGCTGGGAAACGGAAATGGTGCTGCCCACCTGGCAGGGCTGTTGAAGGAGTCAAACGATACGATGTCCTCACAGAGCCCAGGCAGACAACAAATGGCAGCAGTTATCACTTTTCGGGCCCCGACAAGTCATGCGCAGCACCCTGTACAGCACCCCTCTGCTATCTCCTCTGTAACTGGCCGCCACACACAGTGCCACACACACTCAGTCTCCTCAGACCAGGCAGACACAGCATTACCCCAATCTGGCTGCCTTTACCTGCGGACCCTGGCGAGCAGGCAAACGGTTTCTCTCAAGGCTGGGTGAGCCCCAGAGGACCTGCGAAGCTTTACCATGGGAGGAGACGGGCCTGTCAGCTAGCATCGGCATGAAACAAACATCCTTTTCAGAGTTAAAAACAGCCAAGGACCTCTCCTTCCCATCTCATGACACTGCCCAGTTTCTGCAATTGTGGGCGGGCTTCCAGGCAATGCCATAACTCTGAGGACAGACCGCATCAATATTTCTGATCCACCTGAAGCCATGTAAGTGCCCAAGAAAATCCCTGCCCCTGTAAGATTTAAAGACCAATTTTCTAAACCAAAGTGGTTTGCATAGGCCCTGGATAAGAATCTGAAATCGTGTTTCCTTATCTACCCCGGGCCCCTTTAAAAGAAGGAGAAGCTACAATATTAGCTTTCCAGGGAGTGGTTTGCAGCAATACAAGATCCAGGAAAACAATTATCTGGGAAATTAGTATTACAAATCAAGAGTTCCTACACAGATAAAGACAGGACGCTGTTTCATAGAGCGTGGGAGTGCTCACCTGAAATAACCGTTATGATACAAAAAAGCATCAATGGAACTTGAGTGGTATCATTTATTTGGGCCCTGACTGCAATCTCCCAGGATAGGACAGAAGGGATGTGATAAAAGGAGATTATTGTCTGTATGAACAGTGTCTGGGGTTGGCTGTGAGTCATAAATCTACAGAGGTGTTAACCTCCCATTACAGTCTATATACAGTTCTCACCATGGAAGTAATGGCGGCCCTGGGTCCATTTATCTCAGATGAAATGAAGACATGGGCCTCCATATAGCTACAGTGGAGGCCATTGGTTTCATTGATCCTTAGTCAGCCAGGATCGAGTGCCCCTAGGATTAACAGGATTTAATTGGAGAACTAGATATTCTTAGGATCAGAAGTAATTTCACAGTTTTTAGGATGGTCACCATATTGAACAGAGAAAATAGAAGTCTTGCCATGTAGGAAAAAATGAGAATAAGTGAGAAATAGTCTTTAGATAATTTTTCCCCAAGTATTTCTCATCTTCATTGACCATCCAAAGTCTTCAAACATCACTTTGATCTTCGAATGAATATTGGACTATCATAGCATCTGTCCATAATCTTTTTTTAATGCTGTAACAGTTTTTATTTTATTTTTTTTTCATTTTTTAAAAAATTTATTAAGGTATTATATGTGTACATAGCTTACCATTGCCCCCCCACCTCCCATACATGCCCTCCCTCCCCAGAGTTCTGTGTTCATTGGTTGTACTTATATGCATGCATACCAGTCCTTCGGTTGATCTCTTATCTCCCCCCAGGTCTCCTTCCCCTCCCCGCTGTCCATAATCTTGACGCAGTTTCAAAATTAACAAACTCCCTCTCCCATCCCTACCCTCTCCGCTCCCCCTCCCCCCAAAGAATGAATTTCTGAGACCATTTTACAGGTCATGCTAGAAAAATAAAATTCCAATGCACGGGGAGAAGGAAAGTATTGAGCGGGCAATGTTTTTAGAAAATATCTGAATTCTACGTGCCAAATTGCACCAAATAAATAGTCTAACTTGGGATACTTCCTTCCCACACAACTGCCTTCTGGAAAGGCATTGCCTCACCACCCTCCAGAGACCTGCTAGAGAAATGTTGGTAAGGGCCACTGAGAGAAAAGTGACTCCTTTAATATTTGCACCACCTAAAAGCCTCACCTGTCTTTCTTCATCCTGAAAACTCATCTTTTTGCTCCTTTTCACTAGATCTTTCTTGGACAGGCAGCATCAGCAATACCTGGGAACGTGTTAGAATTGCAGACTCTCAGAGCCCACCCTACACTTCGAAATAAGAATCTACATTTTATCAAAACCTCTATGTCATTTCCTTGCACATAAAAGTTTGAGAAGCCTGTGCTACCTTGTCCCCTCCCTATCCCTAAACCTAGTAGGCACTATTGAGTCCTTCCTCTTTTTGTTAATATTCCTAAAGTTTTTCTTTGTCATCCTTATTCTGATGTCAGTCTCAATCTTTCCTCTCGTTCTATTCTGCATAGGTGTCTACGGGTGTTTGCAATGAAAAGGGTTGGATCTCCCAGAGTCAAAAAGCCCCAGTAACTTTTTCCTGATCACAGCATGTGCTCATACTTTGGGTCATAAAATTCCACTCACTTCCCAAAGCTGAAGGAATAGCAACACCCTGCAGACTGATTTACTCTGCAACCATTGGCCACTGGGTCTCAGAGAGCAGCTGGAAAGGCCTGATTTGAGCTGATGGTTGAGAGGCTGGGTGATAAAGCCAGCCAAGTGCAGCCAGTCAGCATCCCGCCACCCACATAGCTCAACATAAAGCGGCGCAAAAAGAGAAAGCTCTACAAGAGACCTGCCGTGTCCCCGCATCTACACCACATAAGACACATGGAGAATCAGTGGGGATGACTTAGCAGAATTGTTGGCTGTAAAATACTCAGCACACAGTGTGTGGTTGGCAATGCCCTGGGAAAAGGCACATATAAAAACGACATCAAGATATAATCAACCAAAATTGGAGGAGTAATTAAAGCAATTAGAGTGTATTTATATGAAACTTAATGCTGCCATTAAAAATTATGTTTAAGAAGAATATTGATGGCACAGTAACTGCTCATAATGGCTCCTAGCTGAGCGATCTCGGACACATTACTTAAGCTTTCTTTGCTTCTGTTTCCTCGTCTGTAAGTGGAAATGACACTTTTTGAATAACATTTTATTCATTTTAAGATGTATGGTTTCTCACATTTTTAACATCTGGGACGGAGGAGGATGGGGGGGGCGAACAGATCATAATTTGTAGGGACAATTAGTTGGTAGTGTGTGTTTTTTCTTCATATCTTAGCATACATAAAATGATGATGCATCATAGAACCCATAGCCTCTTAGAGACTTGATGAAAACGTAGGACCCACTGCATTAGACTGTTGTGAGGATTAAGAGTTCATATTGGTGAGAATTAAAACTACCCCACAAGGGGAAAGCACTCAACAAATGTTAGTTATAACTGCTATCAAGTGGGAGCACCTTCTGCACAGAGGAGCCCAACGTGCCGGGAATGGTCAACTACGGTACCAGCTGCTGGAGAGGGTGAGCAACACTGACAGGTGATCCCACCCAGAGCCAGTGCGCTCCTCTCTTCATTTTGGTGCCTAGACTTCACATTGCGCATCCCTTCTCTTCCTCAACAGCAGGGATCCTCAGCTCTGGCTGCCCAGAGGAATCACCCGGAGGGCTTCATAAAATGTCAGTTCCCGGGACAGCACCATCCCCCAAACACACACACACACACACAAACACACACACACACACACACACTCACACACTCACACACTCACACACACACACACACACACACTGCTTTAGTGGGCCTAGGGAAGGCCTCTGGCATTGGCGGTTTTTTGTTTGTTTGTTTTTTGTGTTTTTTAAATATATATTTTATTGAATTTTTACAAAGAGGAAAAGAGAGGGATAGAGAGTTAGAAACATCGATGAGAGAGAATCATCAATCAGCTGCTGCTTTCACACCCCCTAAAGGGCTGTGCCCGCAACCAAGGTACATGCCCTTGACCGGAATCGAACCCGGGACCTTTCAGTCCTCAGGCTGATGCTCTATCCACTGAGCCAAACCGGTTTCGGCAGCATTGGCGTTTTTTAAAGCTCCGTAGGTGATTCTGATGGGCACCTGCATTGGAAAACTACTGCAAGGCTTTTGCGATTAGAGGCCTTTTGGGAAGAAAACCAATATAACAGCACAGTCCAGGCCCTAGAGTCAGCCAAGCCTGGGTTTCTCTTCCTGTCCCTCTCCCTTGACCGAGTGAAAAATTACTTAACTTCTCCCAGCCTCAGTTTCTTCATCCGCAAATTGGGAATCATAGCTAATTCAAAGGGTCATTTACCGGGCTCAAGAAATGAGCTGAGCATACACATTTAATTAGTAAATTATCGTTATTAGTGCCGCCTGACGGTCATTTGAGCATCTGCTTGCTAGTGGAGGTGTTTAGTAAACATTTGATGATTTGAGTCGGAGACCATAGAAAGCCCCTCCCACAAGAGAGAGGGGTGCAGAGAGGCGATCAGAGGAGCCCATGTTAGGGCCAATCTCACAGTGGAGCCAAGGCCTATGTGGGCCTCTCTATGTGGGCCTCACTCAGTGGGAACACAGACATCCACCCCTTTCTCACCAGCGAGAGAAAGCCCCTGCCCTGGAGGCATCCCAACCACGGTCAGTCTCCTGGGTCCCAAAATTGGCAACTGCACAGCATCTGCTGATTTTTTGGTCAGAGGCGGAACCTGAAGAATCTTTCTGAACAGGGAAGTTGAAACAAACATACATTTTCTTGAATTTTAATTTTTATTAAAATAAAATGCAGGGCTTGGGATATTCCTCTCCTCAGAAATAAACCCTGACCTCGAAAGGAGAGAAGGCTTGATCCCCACAGGCCTCCTCCTCCCACGTGCCCGGGCCTCGGAGCCACCAGCCAGGACTTGCCACACTCCAGCGATAAGCCGCGCTAACAAGGATACCTGGGAAATGTGCACCAGAAAGCTGCACAGGGGAATGAAACCCAGGTCCCACTCCTCCCATCCACATCTAATGTTTATTTCTTGCCTAAATAGAAGCTCCCGTGGAAGAGAAACAAAGCTCGACTGGAAATCATTTGCTGCCCTCTTGTGGTGACTTGGTATCTTTCCCCACCAGGTTCCCAGACAAGATGCTTGTAAAGGGGGTAGGAGGTGGGGAGGCGTATACAAGGTGTCCAAAGCCCAGCTCACCTCACCGAAGAACCTGGAAAATGTGCACCTCTGCTTGCTCCCGACCATCCCATGTGTGTCCAGAAATCCACCTAGTTCTGCCGGGGTCTTGGTGTAGTCAAAGGAAGTCTGGGTACGTCCTCAGCCTTGTAAGAAAAGGATGAAGGAGAAAAAACAACAAAAGGTCTGACTTGTCACAGTGCTTGTAATTTTCCAATGGCACAAATCTGGATTTGAACTGTTGGCTAACCCTGGGCCAGCCAAGGGTGGTGGAGGCAGGAAGCGCTAGTAAGATGGGATATTCAGGATTCCTCCTTGGGGTTACATCTTCTCTAGAGGAGCTAAACCCATCATGAAATCCTGAACTAGATCAACCGCGAAAACAAGCCAGACTCTAGGGGGCAGGAGAGGGGGTGAATCCACACGGAGTAGCCAGGAAGGAAGCAGATGCTGAGCCCCCAGCCAGCAACCCCGAGTCTCATTCCCCCTGGGCCAAACAAGACAGCCCTTTGCGAGCTAAAAGGACTACTTTTGTTTTTAGCAATGTTGTAAGATAGCTTCCCTAGCTTGGAACATATCCAAGCTGTGTGTTGAAGTCAGTTTCTCTGGAGACCACCCTGTGCTAATGAAAGATTTACGATTTCCCTGTTAGCCGCCACATCATTTGCAACTTAGCTAGTGAAAGATAAATGAACCAGGGTGGGTTTTTTTAATGATTACATTCTTAATATATAGACAAGATTTCAGAAATCTTACAGAAATGCAGCATAATAATCTAAGAAAAGAGGGGAGCACAAAAAAGGATCACAAAAAAGACACTTAATAAAACAGTATCTTATTTGTGATCCTTTTGTTGTCATATCATAATACAAAAGCTGCTAATACTATTACTACTAAAGTAGAGATTTTAAAGCAGCATTCATTCTGATCCCTTGAGTATCCATGCTAGGAAAGCCTGTATGATCAGCACCTGCCAACCCCAGGATCACCGTTGTTTTATTTCTAAGGCTGGTCCATGCAGACATTATCAATAAATTTATTTTTTTTCTTACTTGACTGATTGTCCTAGCATTGTAGAGATACCGCTCCATATTAATGATTCCTCCACTTCATGAATCATTAAACATACATCTAATTGCATCACTTACCTACCTAGAATCTCTTGTGGTCCCACGTATTCTAAAGCTAAACTAGCCAATATGCTAGCCACCAGCCATATGTGTCTATTTAAAACTTACGTTTTAATTCATTAAAATGAAAGTCCCTCCATTGTACTAGCCACGTTTCAAGCGTTCAGTAGCCAAATGGCACATTCACCATGGTTTCTCCAGCTCCTATGATAATGACTCGCACTTAGCAAACACCTCAGTATTTGATGACTAGTTAATGAGCAAAGGTGGTCAGCCAAATTGTGGCAGAATCACTCCTACGATATAGCTACGTTCAGCAGTCTCCTTACACATCCCTCTGGTCCTGTGGCTACCCTTCTGCACTGTGTGGCTGTTTGAGACAATCCTTTCTCGCCCTGACCTTGCTCTCTTTGTGTAGCAATGAGGCTGCATTCTCACATGTTCCAGTAAACGCGCACTCTCTTCCTTTGGCATCCTTTTTACACTTCGCTGTGCCCTTAGTCATTGAGGCTCACTAGCTTACATTTCTTCTTCGCTAGGAAGCCCAGGGCACAGGATCGTGGTGACTCTGTGTTTATGTAACAAAACTTTGCATCACTGACTACATGACCCAGAACAAAGTGAGATACCTTGAGTGGGGAATTAGCACCAGGGACCTCAGAGGCACCAGAGTTGAATTAATCAGATTTTTTCACCAAAAATTTTAAAAGCTGAGTGGCCTTCTCTGGGTTTATTCCTAAGGAGAGGAACATCATAGCCCTGCACTTAGTACATATATATAAATATATAGTTAGTTAGTTAGTTAGTTAGTTAGTTAGTTAGTTTCAAGTTCCCTTGTTCTGATAGATCCTTCAACATGTACATCTGACCCTAAGACTGGGAGAAACCAATCTCTGAAAACATCATAAACAACTACCATAAAATTGCCCATCCTGAGATTTGCCTGTCCTATTTTTTCTTCAGCTGTGTGAGACACAAAAGTTCTTCCAGTTGATTTCTATTGCTTGCAATCAAACAAATCTTAACCGATAAAAGCTGAGGTGTCCTCCATTGCACTCTATAGTACATAACTCTTCCCCTAAGATTCTACCGGGCAGATGTCACTGGAACAATGTGGGCCCTGAGTCACAGCCAAAATAAATGTACACATTGATCTAAGTTGGCTGCTGACCAGCAGAAGCTGTCGGTGCGTAAAGCCCAGGCCGTGGGTGAATGCTGCCACCTGGAAAGAGCTAGGTTGCTGGGGAGAAAATGCTCCAAAACCAAAATGATCAAATACTAATGGGACAGTGTGATTTAGACCTAAATAAATCTTATAATCACCTACATAATCAGATGGGAGCTCGGGAGATCTGGATTCTTGGCGGTTCAATTGGGAAGTGCATGAGGGTTTCAGCTGCATCTAATCTCAGGATAAACTAACATTATATGAGCACAAGGGGATAAGCACTAAGAAACTGACCAAGTTTCCAGATCATGATAGGTATTCATAACACTGCAGTCTGCGTGCATTAAATATTACGTGAGATGTTGTGGCTAAATCCATTGTCATCCTATAAGAACGACACTGGCCAGAGATCATGGAGAAGGAGTCTAAAGTGGTGAGAGAAAAGTGTGACGTGAAGAACCATGAGCAGAACTGGGGATGACTAGTGTAGGGAACAAGAGGTTTAAGAGAGTCCAATTGCCTTATCACGTATGTAAAAGCAAACACGTGAAAGAACGCCTTTCTTTTTTTTTTAATAAATCATCATTATTTAGATTATTACAAATATGTTCCTCTTCCCCCCCCCCTCAATTGCTCCCCTCCACCAGGTTCCCATCCCACCCTCTGCCCTTTCCCCACCCCCCATTGTCCTCATCCATAGGTGCACAGTTTTTGTTCAGTCTCTTCCCACACCCCTCACTCCCCTTTTCCCCAAGAATCGTCAGTTTACTCCCCTTCCATAACTCTGATTCTATTATATTCACCAGTTAATATTGTTCATCAGATTTTTTAATTCCCTTGGTTTTTAGTTTCACTTGTTGATATTTACGGATTTGTTGTTCATAATTTTAAATCTTTATTTTCTTCCTCTTCCTAAAGAACCCCTTTTAGCAATTCATATAATTCTGGCTTGGCGGTGATTAACTCCTTTAGCTTAAATTTATTTGTGAAGCTCTTTATCTGACCTTTGATTCTAAGTGATAGCCTTGCTGGGTAGAGTATTTTTGGCTGCAGGTTCTTGCTATTCATCACATTGAATATTTCCTGCCATTCCCGTCTGGCCTGCATGGTTTCTGTTGAGAAATCAGCTGACAGTCGTATGAGTGCTCCTTTATAGGTAACTACCTGCTTTTCTCTTGTGGCTTTCAATATTCCCTCTTTTGTCTTTTGCTCTTGGAATTTTAATTATGATGTGTCTTGGTGTGGTCCTCTTTGGATTCCTTTTGTTTGGGGTTCTGTGTGCTTCCTGGAATTTTAAGTCTATTTCTTTCCCCAGGTGGGGGAAGTTTTCTTTCACTATTTCTTCAAATATGCTTTCGGTATCTTGCTCTCTCTCTTCTTCTGGGACCCCCATAATTCTGATATTGGGTCGCTTGAAATTGTCCCAGAGGTTTCTTACACTATATTCAACTTTCTGGATTCTCTTATCTTCTTGCTTCTGTGGAGGAGTGTCCTCTGGCTCTTTGTGTTCCAAATCTTTTACTTGATCTTGCAATCTTCCAGTCTGTTTTTAGGACTCTTTGTAGTATTTTTTATTTCAGACAATGTTTTCTTTATTTCTAGTTGATCCCTTTTTATTTCTAGTTAATCCCTTTTCATATCCTTATAGGTCTTGTTTATTTTATCGGCCTCTTGAAAAACCTTATAACTGTAGTTTTGAATTCAATGTCCATTCTTTTCTTTTCCTCCATCTCCTTCCTTTGTGTCCTGCCTCTTCTCTGCATTTTAGTTGTTTCCCTGATTTGATGGAATAGTTTTGTGTGCTAGGTGTTCTGGTAGAGCCCAGTAGCACAACCTTCCCAGTTACCTGAGGTGGAGAGTCTTGGTGTAGCCCTTTGTGGGCTGTGTGTGCAGTCTTATTGTTAAGCCTTGCTTATTGTTGGTATCACTGGGAAGCATTGATCTCCAAACCAATTGGCTGTGAGGATCAGCAGTGTCTCAGCTAGGAGGGCTTCTGTACTCCACTTGGATGGAGCAGAGTCTCAGGGTGGTGCAGACAAGCTTTGGTTCCCTGTCAGTCTTGCCTTAGGAAAGTCCTATTCGAGGTGAGTCCCACAAGATTAGTTGCAGGCACTCGAACCTGTTTAGTAAAGGTGCAGACAAGCTTTGGATTTTGGTCAGTCCCTCCTTAGAGAAAACCAGCCTCTGGGAGAGCTTCTGTGCAGAGTCTTGGGGTGGTGCAGACAAGCTTTGGTTTCCCGTCGGCCCCTCCCTGAGTCCTTCAGTAATGGCTGATAGCTTCACACACCTCCGAGATATCTCTGCCAACTGCCTGACAGTCCAGCCTCTCCCTGACTGGGGCCATCTACCAGAGCAATAGGGTGATTCTGTTTTCCTCCCAAACAAGAAAGCCAGCTGCACATTAGCCATCCGCCCTCTCTGTGCGCCCTGAGTAAGCCAGCAGCAAACTCGGCCACTCTCTCCACACGCCGGGAGTAGGCCAGCAGCGAACTCTGCAGCTGCCTTTTTGCATGCACAGTTCTCCGCACCTCCACAGTTTCTGAGGCTCAGTGTGCCTTCTCTCTCCTTCCCAGATGGTAGAGCCTCCTCTCAGCCAGCTGTCTGGTGCTTCAGAGCAATGTTCCCCCTGTTTTCCAGTTCTAAACTCAAAATTGTTGTGGTAGGCTGCATTCAGGTGTCTACCCTATGCCACCATCTTGGTTTCTCCCAAGAACGCCTTTCTTATAACTCCAGTGGAGAAAGCAGGAACAGAGGCTGAAAGTTACAGGGAGCAGGAGTTCATCTAAAGACTAGCTTTCTATCAGATTCTCCAATATAATAATGCACCTCACCAAGAAGTGGGCGATCCTCCCTGGGAGTGTTCTCCAACAGGCTAACTACTTCTGGATGTTTTAGAAAGTGCTCTGCACTGGATGAATGGCATCTCCGTTCCTTTGAATACCAGAATGTGAGGTGTCTTCAGTGGACCCTCTATTCATTGCTGCCTGGTGCCTTGAGTGGGTAAGTTAATTTCCTTCAGTCTCACCTGTGAAAAGATGAGACTAAATTAGATGGTCTCCTGGTCTCTCACACTGCAAGATTATGTAACTTCCAGAGGAGCGGGAATATGACCCACAGAGAGTAGGAAAGAGGATGGAGGGGAGAAAGGACTCCACAGTTAGAGAAAGAGGAGAGGCTGATGACAGACCAGGGAAGTAAAAGTTTCCATGAGGAAAGAAAAAGTAAAAACTTTTCTTGTTATGTAACAGGAAAGAAAAGAGGGAAAATAGAGGAAAGAGAATGGGAAAGTTGTTCCTTCCTCTCCCTCCCCCTCTACCCCCTGCCTCCGCTCTTCCTCCATCTATTTAATAGCTCCATCTGCACCTTCTTTATTGTTTAGCTATTTTGAGAGATTTCAACTGACTTTGATGTAAAGCATTTGGTTAATAACATCGTTTTAACTCTCAAATCAATTTTATTTCTAAAGTTGTCTTTTCTCCCCCCCCCAAACAAGGACTTCTCTGAGACCCATTGCATTTTCCCTTTATATTCATCACATATTAAAGGTTTCCTGGAGCCCCCAAGTTTTCTATTTATGCAGATTCTCCCACTCCGAATGCTAAAGGGACTTCCTGGCCATTAGGTGTGAATGAGCTACAACAGTGTTGCAGCAGGCTCAGCAAACAGCTCTGACTTTCAGGTGTCGTTACATGCAAGTTAAACTAAATGGATGAATTTTTAGCAGGAATAATGTAGTTCATGTTGACATTATTCACAGCTTTCCCAAGAAGACAGGTATTAATCAGACAACACTCGTGTAGGTCTCAGTATATAAATATTTGGGCGTCTGGCTAAACAGTGCCCTAACCTTTAAAAGGCATATAGACCTTATGCTTTAAATAGGCTCATTAGTATAAAGGGCAATTTAGGACAAATAAAAGGAAGAATTTATTTGCACAAGAGTATGGATGCATACGAAACCCATTATTTCAAGAGTTTGAACAGCATGCAAATAAAAATAAATCCCCAAGAAGGATTTATTCTTTTTTATTATTATTAGATAAGGCAGTAATAGCAAAGTCTGTGAATGCTTCCTCATACATTTGTGTGTCTCCCCCCCCCCCCTGCCATTTTCACTGTCCCCACCTGGGAAAACACACATTTTTCAAAGCCTCAGAGAAAATTTTAAAAATATAGGAACTCAGATGTTGTTTCTGAAAGTTTATCATCTAGAACAGTGTTTCCCAAACTTTTGACATATGTATACCCCTTCTATAATTTTCATAATGCTGAGTACCCCTCATCAAAAAAAGGATGTATTTTAATAACAACCAAAATATATTTATTTATTATTTTTTGGTACATACACAAAATAATAATAAACGGAAAATAAAATTATTCATAATAAAATATAAATAAAAGTTATATTATAAATAACATTTATTTGCACACAGGACCATCTCACACCTCACAAGACTGTCTTGACTTGACTCATGAGAACGTAGAATTAGGCACAGCTAAGCATGCTGCAGTGCATATCCCCACCAAACTTCAGTGCAACGCGTACCCCCACCAAACTCTTCCCATACCCCTGGGGGTACGCGTACCACACTTTGGGAAACACTGCTCTAGAAAGTGGGACAGGCCATGAACAGGAAAGCATATAAGCACATGCCTGGTGTTAAGAAACAGATAAGCAATGATTGCTTCAGAAATGAAGAAATGGGACCATTCCTCAGAGCAGGGAGACTTCCTGGAGAAGAATGAATTTGCCTGGGCTATAATGCATGGGATGGGGACATAAGCCAACAGGGTGGAACCCCACGAACCAAGACATGAAAGTGGCCAGGACATGACCCAGTGTTGAGGAAGCCAGCTGCCTGGGGAGGGCATAGTTCTGCGAGGAAGCTCCACCGAGGACAGCAGGACAACGAGATGTTTAGGAACCAAATATTGAAAGCCCTTGACAAAGAGTTGAGACTATTCTGTAGAAGGTGGGGAGCCATCAAAGATAACTGAGCAAGAAGTTCTGACAAAAAAATAAAAAATAAAATCAGGACCCAAATTGAAATCAATCATGTGAATAGCAAAAGTAAATCAGGAGGGCAGCCTCAGCATTGAACACAATTCAGAAATTCTTATTACAGTTGACTGCATGTAGTAATAACAGAACTGCAGCTGTTTTCAGGGGCTAAGGAGATAGCCAACTTCTCACTGGCTACGAATAACCTTGGTTTCAGGCTCCTGCTTGGCCTGGGCTCTAGTTGGAGCTTGTGCAGGAGGCAACCAATAGATGTGTTTCTCTCACATTGATGTTTTTTCTCTGTCTTTCCTTCTTTATTCCACTTTCCCTAAAAATCAATAGAAAAAAAAATATTTTCGGGTGAGGATTAATAAAAACAAAAAACAAAAAATAAAAAATAAAAACTAAAACAAATGTCTAAAAAAGCATATTAACAATGAGGCTCACCTAAAACTTCACCCAACACTAGGAAAAAACTGCTCCACCGAGTAATTTTTCAGGAGCAGTTACATAAAAGTAACAAATTTCTAATTGTAGTTGACATTATCGTGTATGCTATTAAGGTACTAAGTATCCTATATAATAAAACCCTAATATACAAATTGACTGTACAGCAAAATGACCGGTCGCTATGACACACACTGACCACCAGGGAGCAGACACTCAACGCAGGAGCTGCCCCTGGTCAATGTGTGCTCCCACAGAAGCCAGGCTCATGGCTGGTGGGCCCAGGCCAGGCTAAGGGACCCCCACCTCCACCCCTAGTGCACGAATGTCATGCACTGAGCCTCTAGTATATGTATATATGTGACAAAATAGGAGACTCAAATTCCTAATGTCAGGAAAGAGTTGAAGCAGGCAGTAGAAAAGGTGAAAGAAGAAGACTTATCTCCTCGCTGTCAGGTTTTTCTCCTCTTTTTGTGTGCAGAGGTCACGCTAACTCCATACGTGTCAGTACTGAAGAAAGAGTGCATCACTAGCCTCACTTTGCTTCCTGTACGATTCAAAACTGATACTACAAGGAATAAACTTCCAAGACCCCAAAATAAAGCTACCCACAAAGTTTTAATGCACATAGTTTCATTAATAAGTTAAATATCCTGCAACACATAGAAACAATATAAGACAAAGAATAGGTGGATGTACCTAACACGAGTGGCTCAAACAAAAGAACTTATGGGCAGCATAAGAGCACAGGGTGGGGAAAACACAGTGCCAACGATTTAGCAGGATTCGGGATTCAGATCCATGGGATATGTATGTCAAGGAAACAAGAGCTATCTGAGCTACAGGACTACAATTCCATCGAGGGATCTGAGGACCGCATGAACCACGTGAGCCTCCAGAAATTACTACCCCATCCTTCAGCCACCCGTAGTTTACTCTATGCGTAATTTACTGCCTTTGCATAGCCTATCCTGTCAAACTTTGGATATTTCTTTGCAATTTGATTTACATTTTACCCGAGAATCTGCCCGTTCCTATAGCCAATCTTTATCGACCATTCACTACATGTACATGCCGTGGTGTGGGGAGAAGTGGACAGTGCGGTCCTGGCCTCCAGCTGCTGCAGGCTTTACCCCCTTAACGTTGTCCAACACCAGAAAGCAGACATCCTACATGTGCCAGCTAGAGTAAACACCCATCAAAAACAACAAAAAATACCATAGCCGGTTTAACTCACTGGATAGAGTGTTGGCCTAAGAACCAAAGGGCTCTGGGTTCCGATTCCGGTCAAGGGCATGTACCTTGGTTGCAGGCTCCTCCCTGGCCTGGGCTCTAGTTGGAGCTTGTGCAGGAGGCAACCAATCAATGTGTTTCTCTCACATTAATGTTTTTCTCTGTCTTTCCCTCTCTATTCCACTCTCCCTAAAAATCAATGGAAAAAAATATTCTCAGGTGAGGATTAAAAAAAAAAAAAAAACTAAAACAAATGTCTAATGAGGATACAGCCAAGGGCTTTATTGGGGGCATGCCATTCCCATAGTGCCCCATCCTTGGTGTACGGACTATACAGTTTCCCAGAGCTCTACTCATAGGGAAAATTACTGCACAGTGACTTAAGGAAGTTGCTTTTAAGGAGAAAAGAGGCCCTAACTGGTTGACTCAGTGGATAGAGCGTTGGCCTGCAGACTGAAGGGTCCCAGGTTCAATTCCAGTTAAGAGCATGTACCTTGGTTGCGGGCACATCCCTAGTAGGGGGTGTTGTAAGAGGCAGCCGACAGATGTCTCTCTCTCTCTCTCTCTCATCAATGTTTCTAATTCTCTATCCCTCTCCTTTCCTCTCTGTAAAAAATCAATAAAATATATATTTTTTTAAAAGGAGGAAAGGGTTGGTTGAGCTGATGCTAAGACATGAGGTAATACACCCAATCAACCGACACTTGCCTCCAAGCAGCTGATACAATGCCTCCCAGAAAAACCTTGCCCCTCCCTGCCACAGATGCACTCCATGTCCGCCTTAACCCTTTTATGACACGTCTTTGCGTCCTTTATCCCTTGAAAGGAGTACAGCTGGTGGCATACAGTAGAGAAAAGCTAGACTCTTAAACTCAGACTCTCTGCATTCAAACCACAGCTCTTTGTCCGGCTCACTAAGCAGAGATCCCAGCAAGTGACTTCATCACCCTTTGCCTCCGTTTTCCCATCTGTAAACTGAGGATGAGGATGATGGTGACGAAGGTGGTGGTGGTAAAGATGATGGTGGTAAAGATGATGGTGACATGATAGTACCTATCAGACAGGTCGTGATGAGGAATAAATGAGTTAAATTGAGCCGGTTGCTTAGAACGGTAGTGAACACGTAGATGTTAGCGATTACTAGTTATATTGGTCAATAAACTCCTCTCTTCAGCACAATGAGAATCAACAAAGCAGGAGGTGGAATCCAGGTCTACAGGGAAGTGGTTTCAGCCTCAGGGAAAGAAGGATCTTAAAGATCAAACTTCCAGGACTGCCAGTTTGCGTATGGGGCTACAAGGCTAGTGCCTCTAACAATATCTTAAAGGCCAGCGATACACAAAAGCAAGGCACCCCTAAATTCTATTGTCTCCCCAGCTTACTTCCTCAGCGGTGCCCTCCGGGGCCGTGGCTTCCCAAGTTCCAGTCCCTGCATCTCCTACTGGGTCCTCAAATTCAGTGTAACCCCCTCCTCATTTCCTACATCTGGCAGGCATAGGGCCATGTCCCCGTCTCCCAGGGTTACCTTCATCATCTCTCTCCCAGCCCCCTTGTGCTCCCACATCCAGGAGTCCCAGTGTTCCCATGTGCTCAGTGGCTGCTCTTTCCCTCTCTCCAATCCCACCACCTCACCCCATGCCACCCGCACCCCCACCTCACCGTCCAGCTTCCCTCTGAGACACCGAGGTCAGGTCCAGCTGCGGGGCTGCACCTCTCCTCTGACCGGTCCTGCATCCCGATTGCCGACGGATGAGCCTCCTTTACTCCCTCTTTCCTCCTGCTTGTCCGCTGCTCAAAAGGCAAAGGGATGACTTCCCAATGGTGTGCCAGGAGCCTCCGACCCCTTTCTCCCCCTCCATGCTTGTGCTGCCAGCACAGTTGGACTGTTGGACATCCCTGAGACATCCTTAAAACTTCTGCTCTTTTTGTTGTTGTTGTTGTTGTTGAATGCACGGCTAAAGTGGAGGGAGGCCTGCGAGGGTAGAGACGGAAGCAGCTGGCTTCACGCAAGGAACACGTGGGCCCGAGAGGGTTGGGGCAGGGACTGGGACTGGGCCCTTCCACGCGCAGCCCTTCCCCCACTCTCCTCTCTTTCCCGGCTGCCTGCCATGTGTTGTACCCGGGGGTTTACCTGGAGCCATGGTGAGCACAGTGACTCGGGGTGCTGACCTGGCCAGACGCGCCCCCTGGTGGGCGAATCTCCAGCCCTAATGGCCCTCACCTAGAGACGACCCTCAGTCCTCCCTCAAGAACAGTCACCAACTAGAGTCCCAGGGGTGGGCAAACTTTTTGACTCAAGGGCCACAATGGGTTCTTAAACTGGACCGGAGGGCCGAACAAAAGCAACCTGACCATGCTGGCACTCTCATCTTGGGCTGCTGGTGAAGGAGCGGAGGGGAGAGCAAGAGAACCCTCCGCTCTTTCGGCTCTGCGGGCCGAATGGGCCGGATCCTTGCCCATGGCTGATAGACCAGGTGCCTGCCTCTTAGGTGCGCAGGGCAACAGCACAGAAATGGTCTCTTCGTTCCCAGAGTTCCCGCTCCTCCAGAGGCTGGGCCTCCCCGCTGGGCGGGTTTACAAGAAAGGCCTGTGCCCAGGAGCAGCAGCCCAGCCGGTAAGGGTTCCATGGGTGCCCACAGCGCACCATCTACACACAGACAGGCAGCCCAGGCAAGCAAGTTCTGCCTCTCCTTCAAGGACAGAAGGACAACAGCGTGGAACATGAGGGCCTGGGGTACTCAGGACAACCGGCAGCAAAACATTTCTCTTAACACCCGAGAGCACAGCGCGCTGGAAAGGCAAATGGCCCCCTTCCCTGTGCTGTGCCCCACCCCAACCCCGAGTCCCAGGAGAACAATGCTTCCCCAGGGCCAGAGGCTGCCTGGCGGGTCTGGGGCCACTTCAGCTGAAGGAGACATCGCTTTGTCCCAGAGCACTTCCCGTCAGGACCTGTGTTAATAAGCAGGACTGAGTAGTTGGGATTTATTAGGTCAAGAGAGAAAAGGGGTGTAAAAGGAATAAAAAAATTTTAAAAAACCACCAAACTTATATCTCTAGAATGTAGGGTTAGGGGGCTCTCTCATTTCACACTTAAAAGCTATTCCTATGGTTTGGGCAGTTGGTGATTCTGGATGTTACCTTATCGAAATTTGCTCTAAATGGTAAGAAGCTAATATTTGAATAATAGCTGGTCCAATCTGTAGACAGGATTTCAAACATCCAGAATGCCTCAATCCCGACAGGCCCGTGCCCAGCCACCCTTGCGGTTCACGCATATATGTGTGAAACACTTAGTAATGAGATTTGTATTTCCCAAACCTCTCTAACTCTCTAATCCCAAGATATTACTTGAGCATATTTTAGGTACATTACTCTAATTGACCTCCCAAGCCTCTCTCCTCATCTATAAAATGGGAATTGTAATTACTTGATTGGAGAGATGAGAAAACTAAGTGGGATCACATTTTTGGAAAGAGAATTTGGTCTACTGTCAGGCCTAGCTACCAAGGGGGAGTCTCAATAACGTGGCCTGAACTTTCCTTCTCCTTTTCTTCTCTCTGCCAGTATGCATCGCTCCTCAGAGAGCTCTGAGGGCAGCATGTTGGGCAGGAAGCAAGGGCAGGAGAGGGTAGGACAGCTTATTCAAAGTGCTTTTCCACTTTAAAAATATGCATTTGAAATTCTCTCAGAAAGCTATATGCCTAAAAAATTCATCACCTCTGTTCTACTTATACAAGAGCCTCACAACTGAAACATTCTCCCAATCATCTAAGAGACCATCATTTAACAGTATATTTGATATGCAGAAGTTTTATAGTTTCCTCCTGGGTGTAAAGTTTAAACATTCCAATTTGCAAAAGAGAAGTGAATTGGACTAAAGACATAGAAAGCTATTTCATATCCATTAGTTATCATCTACACATCACATACATACAACATTAAGACCAAATATACAGCATTTCCACATCTATATACAATAATCAACAAGAGTGCACAGCTCAAGTCTATCTTACAATCAAGTGTACAAGTTTAGGTATGGCTTTATAAATACTAATAATAACTGTGCTAAAGGAACTCACGGGTCCAGAAACAGACCCTGGAGTGCCGCCTCCACATGAGGCCCTCCCTCAGCCAGATGCTAGCCATTGTGTTTGTGAAACAGATGGCGCAGGTCAATGGTTCTGGGCAGCGTCCACCCGCCCGCCCACAAGCCGCTGAAATGGGGTTCCAGTCCACCTGCAGTGGTCTTTCCGCCTCGGAAATCAGAAAATAAATCTGTCCATCTCCTACACATTTGAATACATGAGATTATAAACACATAGAAAACAGACATATTAATGAGCTGATGGTGACCAGGGATTATCCAGATGTTTTTCACATTGGCGCTCACATTCTCAGGCAATACATCCCGCATTTACGTTATTTGTTTTCCCCACTCCTTTCTTTTCTTATTTTCCTTAAATCAGTGGATTGTGAAATCTCTCAGGAATTCTCAAGACATTCCAGAACAAGTGATCCCCCAAAACAGAATTAAAATGAGATCTTGTAAAAGGCAACATCTAATTATTCTGGCTTCTCTTCCCCTCACCACAAATGCCCGTATTAAGTAAAAATAATAAATGCCTTAACTGAAAGCATGCATCCACGTTTATTTTACATCCACTTTGCCACAAGTGTCACATGCATACTCTTTATTCAGTTGCAGCCCTCCAGGCACTACCTACATGCTTATCCCGCCTTTCTCTACACTCTATGGCAGAGCACAGGAGAATATTCTTTGTAAATTTCCATGTTTGCGTTGGCTTTCGGTGTGCACAATGTGTCAGTACATCAGTATGAGCAGTATGTGTGCTTGTAAGTAGCTATGCAAGGGACATGCTCAGGGAGTATTACTGACCAGGTGAGTGAGCACAAGGATTTGGAGACCACTGGCTGCCGAGGGATGACTTGGGGTATCTCCAGACAAATATACAGCATTACTAACTATTAACTAAACATGTATATAACAAATCTACATGGCTTTGTACATTTTATATTTATAAAATGGAAACTATGCCACAAACATTTTTGAAGACTAGAAGGAAGTTCCACAGGAGTCAACATTCTAGGGCAGGCCGCCCAGCTGCTCCCCTGGTTTTCGAGTTAGGTGGGATGATCTGACTATAACAAGACAAAGATCAGGTTGCTTCAGTGCTCCCTGCACCAGCCACCTGTATATCCATAGGCCATCCTTCCTAAAGATTGCATTTGTGTGTCTTTTTTTATTTAAAGCCTTCCCTTTAGTAAGATGTCTCCGTCTGGAAGACTTCAGTGTGCCTGACACACCTCTAGCCCAGCCATACCACCTGGTTGTGTGAAGCCCCAGGATCCATCATTTTCTTTGTCTCCTTCTACGGAGTGAAATTTGAATACAACCAAATGAAAGACTGGGATCTTCATCTTCCCAACCATCACTATCAAGAAGCCATCACCTTCTTCATCAACATTTGAGCTGTCAGACACCCTGCTTGATGCCGATCACTGGGAAAAACATGTTTACAATAAGCATAATCCTCAACAAAACAACAAGAAAGCCCACTGTATGGGAGAACATATTTGCAAATGTTATCACTGATAAAGGTTTAATCTCCAACATCTACAGACAGCTTATACAACTCAATAAAAGGAAGATGAATGAGCCAATTAAAAAATGGGCAATGGACCTAAATAGAATCCTCTCAAAAGAAGACAGAAGGAAGGACAAGAGGCACATGAAAATATGCTCAAAGTCACTAATTATCCGAGAGATGCAAATCAAAACGACAATGCGGTACCATCTCACACCTGTCAGAATGGCCAACATCAACAAATCAACAAACGACAAGTGTTGGCAAGGTTGTGGAGAAAAAGGAACCCTTGTGCACTGCTGGTGGGAATGCAGGTTGGTGCAATCACTGTGGAGAACAGTATGGAGCTTCCTCAAAAAACTAAAAATGGAACTCCCATTTGACCCAGTAATCCCACTCCTAGGAATATATCCCAAGAAACTAGAAACACCAATCAGAAAGGATATATGCACCCCAATGTTCATAGCAGCACAATTTACAATAAGCATAATCCCATGAGACTGAATACTGAAGTAAAATCACTTTGACAAGAGTCACACAAACATGTCTTCCCTAATGAAGCAGAAATCCCTCAAAAAATGTGAGCACTGTCTTTAGTTTTATTGCTGCAAAATAATTTCAGATATAACTGGTTAAAGACAAAAATACAACCATTTGGACATGGTGTATATTTTAATAAGCCAGATGTGAGATCTTGTTGAGTGACAATGCAAATATGAACGAATTCTTCCAATTCTGAATAACTATAAGGGGGGGGGGGGAAGTTGATAGATTGGGGTTTTTTGGTTTTTATGGTGTGTGTTTTTTTTTAAGAGGCAGGAGATAGTACTAGTAAATATCCAAAGCATTTCTCTTCTCTAGCCCTCCAGTGGGCAATTATATTTTGTTCCCCCTTGTTATCTGCTTAGCCAATGCTCATTAACATGGCAATTCAGGAGCTGTTTTCAAAGCCATGGGGTAATTTTTAAAAATACTAAAAAAAAAAGGGGGGGGGGTGTTAAATGTTACTAATAAATAAAAGTTACTCAATTGCAGAGCCACAAAGTTAAAAAAAAAAAATGTTTGCCAATGAGGGGTGGGAGGGGAATCAGTCACAGTAACACTACTTTTCATAAATTAACTATTGTCATAAATATGTATTTCCCTACAATTATTAATTTGCTTCAAAAATAGTTAAAGCTATAATTGGGGAGAGCAGCAGTTTTTAAATATTCAAAAAGGATATCAAGTTCATTGCTGAAATATTTAATTGTGTGCAGAACACCAAAGCACTGTATCAATCTTAAGCTCTGGGTAACTGGTTCCCCCACTGGAATGACAGGGAGGGTTGGTACTGGCTAGGCCACATCCACAAGTTATTTGTTTTATTGTTGCAATGGTCTCCTTCGTTTGTGTACAAATTTACTATCTGGGACAACAGCCATTCCTTTTGAAATTTGAGCACCTTAATTTGTCACCGTCCAGCCAGTAGCCGTTTCAGAGAGCATTGGTCTGGGGACAAGTTCTCTGCTTCAGCAAGGGCCAGGATGATTGAGGTGGTCACAGTCAGCCCCAAATCAGCTTTCCTTCCAGCTGCTTTTCCATATTCTCTGTAACCAGCTCTAAGGGGCCCGTATGTGGCCGGCTCCTAAATTTCTGGTGAAGAATTCAAATGTCAAAAATCCTGGCACTGGCAGGAGTTCTGCAGGCAAGAGGCACCTCCTGCTCCACTCACCAAGGACCCTTTTGAACTCTGAGTTTCACCCAGACCACTGGAAGCAACGGAATAAAAGTCAAGCACTCCACAATCCCACACAATTGACCCCTAGACCTGCTAAGCTGGGTGGCCAGAGCTCAGCATTTAGACTCAGATGTATTTGCCATTGAATGTATTACTATCAATTCTTATTTAACTTAAACAGCACTGCATGTAAAGGAGGACAACCTGGGTCATATTCAGGAGCAACAAAAATAACTTCACCCTGTAAAAAAGCAGAAAAAAGAAGGAAGGAGGAAGAAGGGAAGAAAAAAAAAAGAAGAAAAGGGAAGAGGGGAAAAAAAGAGGAGGAACAGGAGAAGGGGAGGAGAAGGAAGAGGAGGAGGCGGAGGAGGAGGAATCTAAGTCACTATCCTTTTATTAAAAACACACTCAACAATAATGAATGAATGAGCAAATGAATACAGGAAAGCCTGCATGTTGTAGACATTTTTCCTATGAGGAAACATCCAGCTGCTTCCCTCCACCTCAGCCCCAGCCAGGCAGCCTGCCCATGCAGAAATGGTGGGTTTCAGGGTTCAGATGAAGCTCGCCTGGCCCTGAATTGATTTTGATAAGTAGACCTTTCGGGTGGTTAAAAGATAACATGACAATGGTGACAACAAAATCCTGTCACTTTCAAAATGCCTAATCTGTCAAAACAAAGATATTTTCTCAATCTAAGCCAACTCTTCCTCCTTCCTGCCTTACCACTCAGAACATAATCAATGGGAATTATAATAGAGATTACTTTTTTATTTTTTGTTAATCCTCACCTGAGAATCCTCCCCCACCCCCATTGATATTTAGAGAGTGGGACAGAGGGGTGGAGTAGAGAAACATTGATGCAAGAGAGACACATCAATTAGCTGCCTCCTGCATGCACCCTGACCAGGACCAAGGATCAAACCCACAGTCCAGGTTTGTGCCCTTGACCAGGGATAGAACCTGACCCCTCAGTGAATGGGCCAACACTACCCACTGAGCACATGGGCCAGTGTGAGATTACTTTTGCTTGCATATCCCATTCCAATTTTCCTCCTCTCTGGATGTGTTTAAGGCAAGAAAAAGCGAACCCTAACAACGTTTTAAAAACTCTTTAGAAGAAAGCTTCTTCAACTGGGGTCATTGAACCCCTTAAGAAATCCACAGATAATTTAAAAAGGTTTCTGAACCTCCTAAACCTATTATGGAAATGACATATATTTGCACATGTGTATTTTTTCCGGGGAAAGGGCATAGGACTTTCATTAGGTTAGCGATGGAGTCCCTGACACAAACATTCCCGTGAAAGCACTACTTCCTCGCCGGGGCCCCTTTCTGAGCATACCTTTCCCACGCAGCCTTCCGGGGAGGAAATGATGGATGTCGTGTTTCTAGATTGTGAGCTGAGTCGCCTTCTTGCAGAACCAAAGAAGCTGGGCCCTGACAAGTGGGTATGGGTTGGGCCGGTGGAGAGGAAGGGCAGGCATTTCACGGGAGGGACTGCCATGGACAGGGGCACAGAGCGGGTGCACACAAGGGATGCTCAGACCACAGCAAATGAGCCAACCTGATGATGGCTTACAGGAAGGGGCCCCCGGAGACAAGATGAATAAAGAGGTGAGGCCCAAGCCAGTTTGGCTCAGTGGCTAGAGAATCGGCCTGCGGACCAAAGGGTCCCAGGTTTGATTCCGGTCAAGGGCACATACCTTGGTTGCAGGCTCCTCCCCGCCCCTAGCCTTAGTCAGAGTGTGTGCAGGAGGCAGCCAATCGATGTGTTTCTCCTACATCAATGTTTCTCTCCCTTTCCCTTTTTCATCCACCTTCTCTAAAAGATCAATGGAAAATTTTCCTCAGGTGAGTATTAACAACAACAAAAAAGGTGAGCAGACCAAGCCCTAAGGAGTGACCCTCATCCTGAAGCAGAATGGCACCCCAGGAGGGCCAGAGCTTTTTACAAAGATTGACCTGGTGGGGATAGGGGGACTGAAGCAGGGAAGCGGCCAAGCATGTGCAAGAGGCTACTGCCGAGGTCTAGCCGGAAGAGGATGCCCTGACATGAAGGCGCCATGTCCGTTCTGTTCACTATTCTAAATCCAGTGTGCATCCCAGGGCCAGCACAGTGGATAGTGAGCATATGGGTGTGGATGCTTTAAAAGATGCATAACAAAGAATGGGTACTGGTGACTTGGGTTCCATCTTGGTATCATTCAGAGCATAGCAGTGCCTTGCACAGAGAGGATACTGAAGAAAGGTCTCTTGAATTGGCCTGGACCAGGTTGAACAGACCTGGGGAACAAGGGTGGAGGAGTCCCGACACTCTCCAAGAGGCTGGGATGAGCTAGTTCTAGGGACATCTAGGAGTGGCCTCTCAGAGAGTGTGTAGTTAAAAGGAAATCGAGTCAAAGTGGTTAATGCCAAGAGCCATCAAAGGCAAGGTGAAAGACCTGTTTCTGGCCCTACCCTGCAAATAAGTATTTGTGGCACTGAGCCAATAGTGCCCTCAGGACTCTCTTGGAAGGGGCTTTCTCCAGATACTCCATTCCTAGCTATACATTTCTGGGATCCAACACTCACTCTCAAGTAATCCAAGCAAGACCCATGAGGCTAATCCTCAACACTTCCTTTCTTGAACTCTAACACCTCCTACTACCCCAGTACCCACAGGTGGGGCTCGCCTGAGGACTAGACAGCTGCTGTGATTCACGACCCAGTTGCTCTAAGTCTGTGATCAGTCTTCTGGGTAGCCCGTGGCCTTGGTAATGTCACCATTCACAATTCATGATGTTACCACAAAATGTTAAACTCTAACAGTACAGTTCAATTCTTCAATAAATTAATATTGTCCTCGTATCTACTCTGACTCGTACAAAGCATATTACTGCTGCTCATTAATCCTGATGAGTCGGGACAGGGAGAGCGAAGAGACACGATTAGACAGAATCTATGTTCACAATGAGAGGTGACACAGGACTGGTGGCCTCTGGGTCTTCTGTCCAACCAACACCATGTTAGCATCAAAGAGCCACTTCCTTAAGTTACTGTCCAGTAAAAAGAAACACAGAAGTTGAACAAGTGAGCCAGATGACCAAAATGTCCCCCTTATTTTTTATGTTAATTTTTGTAATAAATAGCACCTGTTCATCAAATTGGAAACACTTCAAATCTGGATAGCTCAATAATGAATCACATAAAAATAAAAGCCCTCCCAATAAAGATTAAGTCATTCCCCACCACAGTGATTTTGTCTTGGTCATTTCATTGCCATAGATATAACTGAGGGTGCTGGGGGTAGGGTGGGGGGGACCTTCTAGGATTCCAAATCAAATTACACTCACAAAATGTTGATGCCCTAGTCATGAGCTGTCAGGACAGCACCCAAGCCTTCCGGTACAATGTCCATCCAAGCCCCTATGGGAATTACCTGGATAGACTCAACTGTGTCATAACTTCACTCTGAATGTTGGCTCTCCCTGTACTTGCCCTCCAAGTACAACACAATGAAGAACAAATGTGAAACTACAGACTCGTAACTTAATCATTCTTGGAGTGAAGGTACATCCAACAGCGCTATACAGGAAGGATAAATTATAGACAAAATTTCAAACACAAGTCTTTCCAGCTCAGGGTGGAGAAAGGGCGACGGTCTTGATGGGGCCAGGCCCACAGTCCACCTGTTCATCACATTCACATTTTCACGACAGGAGCTTCCATTGCCACACAGAACTGCCTCCAGCTGGCTTGAAGACACACTTGCTAGAGAAAAGAGAGGCAAACAGTCCTCCCAAATGATACTGGAGACAAAAAAAATAGGCTTATCCATTTTTATCTTCACCACATTCTCATTAGGCATCAAACAGTCCTCTCAAAAATGAATCATTTTGATAAGATACGAACAACGAAGTTATCTATAGAATAAGAATTTCTAACTTAGGGTATTTCAACATTTCTTCCTTGTTCCATATCCCCTAAACCAAGCATGTCAAACTCAAAGGATAACACGGGCCAAATAAATGAGGCCTGTGGCCCATGGGCCGGGATTTTGATATGCTTGCCCTACACAATTGCTTAAATGGTAAACAGCTTCAAAACCTCATCCCTTTATCTCTCTGTGTATCCTTGGTATTTGAGGATTGTTTTTGCAGAAGCTATATTTCAGAGAGTCTTTTTGAAGTAAAGTACACGAACTTCTCAGAATACATTGCTGTCTTTCAAGAAGTGCCTCTTCCACCACATAATGAATAGTCCTTACCTCGCCAGTTGGTTGTGATCAGAAGCAAAGCAGTTTAGTTTTCAGCTGCAAATCTTAACACTGGCTATTAGCCCAAATCCATGGCTGCTGCCCCCAGGATCTTCACCCCAGATATCACTGGAAATGTTTTAAGTCAACAAAGACTGTGTCTTCTGAAATAAGGGACCTCCGTAAATGCAGAGTTCACGGGCTCTCAGGGGAGGGAACGGATGGGAGATCCCTAAGAAACATGAAAATTTGTCCTCAGCACTGCGTTCCCCTCACTGGGCAACAACCGAGAACACCAGAAAAGGTGCATTAACAAAACTGCATAGAATCTACACGGCACCGAGTGCTTTGATGCTAGTAACATGATCCTCTCTCTCCTTCCCCTTTTCGATAGCTCTTGCAAGGTTTGTTTTCAAACAGACGTCACAAGGTGGCTAGCTTCAGCTTACAAAAACCCATCAAATACGTCCCCCTTCCCCTCCATTAAGCCCACCATATTCCTGAACTTGATTCCCACCAAATAAATCAAACTCCTTAACACTCGGGAATCAGCCGAGGGTGCGTTCAGGCAATGGAAGGAAGACATTTCTGCAAACGGACATACTTAAAGACCCCTTGTAGCTGCTGATGGTTTGTAAAAATGGGTCCACGTTTTTCCTTCAACAAAAGATTTCAATTCAAGCAAGGTCACCAAGAGGCATGATGGCAGAGGCCTGGCTGTGCCTTGGTGTGTTTCATCGGATCGGCTTTTTGGAGGGACTGCAGTGGCTACTGCCTGGGTGTGGAATTCCTTCGCCCTCAAATCTTCAAATGTAATGAAGAGCACAATAAAGAATAAAATGTTGTGTTTATGTCACACCTCTCCCAAGAGGTTTAGAGCGCCACATGGAACCCCGTGAATCCTCACAACACCCCTGTGAGGTAGGTAGGTGGAGAGTATTGTCATCCCCACGTTACAGGTGGGGGGAATGAGGCACACAAGAATTAAGAGATTTTGCCCAAAATCACACAGCTGGTCACTGGCAGGGCTTAGGATACTGATTAGCACCTAGCACAGTGCTTTTTGCACATAGTAGGTGTTCACTGAATATCTACGGATTTTATTTGACTTATACCTCAACATACAACATACACACATAAAATACCGCCACAGAACATTCATCTCCTACAGCTTTCTTCTGATGACATCTCTCATTCCTTCAAACCCTGGTGGATGGAGGATGTTCAAGAATTCATCTCACAACGAGGCCCTCGGGTTGGAGAGGATCGACCTGCACCATCGGGGGAGAAACCTGCCCTCGCACCCGGTCCACCTCGCAATATTAGTTTTCTAATGAAAACAAAAATGGATTTCAGGAGCCATGCTGACATTTTGTTTGCCTGTTAGTTTGTGCGATGAAGCCATCTGAGCGGTTCTGTGTTCTGTGTGTACAAAAGAGGACTAAGGCTGCTCTCGGCCAGTCGCTTGTGAGAAGGGTGCCAGGCCCGGAGACCTCCTCCGGCTCCGGTGTGGACTTCTACCTGGGCACCCAGCCCGACCCCAGCGGCGGCGGCGGCGGCTCCAGAAGAACGGGCCCGCGAGGCTGTGTCACTTGCACGAGTCGTGCTCTATGTAGTCCTCCATGTCCACGTCGGAATCAAAGAGCGAGTGCCCGGTGAAATCCGTGTCTGGGGTTCTGGAAAAACTGTTCTCTGCGCCCTCGTCCTCGAAGGTCTCTGTCCTTGAGTAAAGGCTGAAATCCAGCAGAGGGGTGTGGGTCTTGCTGCCCTCGCTGCTCTCCTCCGACTCGTAGATGGTGTTGTCGTCGTCGTGGTGCCACTCGGGCCAGAACTTCCTCCGGATCCTCTCGCAGTACATGGCCAGGTTAATGAGCTCACCTGCAGGGCAGCAAGGACAACCAGGGTTAGCTTCCGGGGAAGGTGGGAGAATGGGATGGGGTAGACATTAAGAATGTTCTCAAGCCGAAACCGGTTTGGCTCAGTGGTAGAGCGTCGGTCTGCGGACTGAAAGGTCCCGGGTTAGATTCCGGTCAAGGGCATGTACATTGGTTGCAGGCACATCCCCGGTAGGGGGTGTACAAGAGGTAGCTGGTCGATGTTTCTCTCTCATTGACGTTTCTAGCTCTCTATCTCTCTCCCTTCCTCTCTGTGAAATATCAATAAAATATATTTTTTTTAATGTTCTCAAGCCCGGCCTGCGTGGCTCAGTGGTTGAGAGTTGACCTATAGACCAGGAGATCACAGTTCAATTGCCAGTAAGGGCACATGCCTGGGTTTTGGGCTCAGATCCCCAGCAGGGGGCGTGCAGGAAGCAGCCGATCAATGATTCTCTCTCATCAGTGATGTCTCCATCTCTCTCTCCCCCTCTCCCTCCTCCTCCCTCTCCTCCTTTTTCTTCCCCTCCCTCTCCCTCTCTCTCTCTCTGAAATCAATCAAATATACTTTTTTTTTTTAATTTCCCACAGAGGAACTGTCAGAATGTTTAGACTTTCTACACATCATCAGAAAGGTGAGTGGGAAAAGGCAAATTCAGCGAGGGGCTAGATGAAATTCAGGAGTGAGTTTAATGGTGATGAGAAATTGGGGTTGGGTAGTTTATCTGAAATAGCAGCTAAACTACCATCATTTGGCTTTGTGAAGCATTTTATTATTTTATGTTCGCTTCAACTGGTTCATGTGTAAATTAATTTACAGTCCATGAAAATATACCAACTGTCAATTGGATTAAACCAGCCAGAAGTAATCATTCATTCTATAAATATTTGTAGAGTTATTACGGGCTGAGCACTATGCCAAGTGATTAACAAATGTTGTGTTAGGACGGAAACTTTGCTCTAAATAATCCGTCAAATGGATAACTCAGAATTGTCTCTATGGACGAGTGTACTGAGTAAAGTAGTTTTTTGTTTGTTTTTTTTTAATTACGTTCCACAGCTGCACCCACGATTGGGTTCTCATTGAGTGACTGTACTACTTCTTTTCCACATGAATCAAAGGAGCATGGTTAAACTGCTAAAATAATCCGGGCATTTGTCTAAAGCACAACATAATATTTGTCTTTCCTTTTCTAATTTCAAGTGAGGAAGGAAGAGGGTGAGTTTTTGCCTTCAATCCACCAGATGGCAACATTGCTTATAAATATGTAATATGTCACTGTCTTATAGAACTTCATTGCCCTACGAATATTCTTAGGATGTTTAGTTTTTAAAAGTTATATAAAGCCCAGCTAGCATGACTCAGTGGTTGAGCATTGACCTATGAACCAGGAGGTCACGGTTCGATTCCTGGTCAGGGTACATGCCAGAATTGCGGGCTCAATCCCCAGTAGGGTGTGCAGGAAGCACCTGATCAATGATTCCCTTTCATCACTGTTTTTATCTAGCTCTCCCTCAATCTACACTAATAAAAGAGGAACATGCAAATGACCATCACTCTGCTACAGCCAACAGCCACTCAGAGTGAGTATGCATACCCTGTTTCCCCAAAAATAAGATAGTGCTTATATTAATTTTTGCCCCCAAAGATGTGCTAGGTCTTATTTTCAGGGGATGTATTATGTTTCCATGAAGTAGTCTTATTTTCCGAGGGTGTCTTATTTTCGGGGAAACAAGGTATTAACCTGAAAACATGGCGGCAATCCCGCCCCCAGCCGCTCCTGGCCTATGGGAGTCAGAGAAGTTGGGTGTCAGCGCCTGAGGCTGGCTGCAGCCAGGAAGAATCGCCTGCCCCGTGATCCCAGGACACAGCCAGCTGGAGAAGTTGCCCACACTGCATCCCAGGGAAGACAGAGAAGCCGCCTGCCTGAGGTCCAGGCACCAGCACCTGCGGCTGGCTACAGCCTGGTAGACAGAGCAGCCGCCCACCCTGCAGTCCCAGGCACCAGTACCTGCGGCTGGCTGTGGCCTGGGAGATGGAGAAGCCGCCCACACTGCGGTCCCGGGTTCCAGCACTTGCGGCTGCAGCCCAGGTGAAGCCACCTGCCCACCATCCCCTGCAGCTGCAGCCGGCCTGGGTGCCTATGGCTGACCAGAGGGAGGGAAGCCCAGGTCCCGGGTGCCCGTGGTTGGCTGGAGGAAGGAATCCTGGGTCCGGATGCGGGACGAGGCAGAGGTGGTTAAGGGCAATCAACCCAGAAAAGTAGCAGTTAGGGACAATCAGGCTGGCAGGCAGAAGCTGTTAGGGGCAATCAGAAGACAGGCTAGGTGAGCAGTTAGGAGCCAGCAGTTCTGGATTGTGAGAGGGATGTCCAACTGTTGGTTATCCCCTGAGGAGTCCCAGATTGGAGTGGGTGCAGGCCGGGCTGAGGGACAGCCCCCCCCCCCAAGCCACCCCCTGGGGTATGAATTTCGTGCACCAGGCCACTAGTAAAAATGTATTTCCCTAGAGGGAAGATGGGGAGTGAGGGGGTAAGAGATGAACCAAAGGACTTGTATGCATGCATATGAGCATAACCAATGGACACAGACAGGGGGTGGGGGGAGGGCATGTGCTGGGCAGCCAGGGAGAGGTCAATGGGGGGAAAAGGAGACTTATGTAATACATTTAACAATAAAAATTTTATTATTCTTTTTAAATATATATATATATTTTATTTATATTTTACAGAGAGGAAGGGAGAGAGCTAGAGAGCTAGAAACGTCAATGAGAGAGAAACATTAACCAGCTGCCTCTTGCACACCCACTACCGGGATGTGCCCACAACCAATGTGCATGCCCTTGACTGTAATCGAACCCGGGACCTTTCAGTCCGTAGGCCAATGCTCTATCCACTGAACCAAACAGGTTTCGGCAACAATAAAAAATTTTAACTAAATATATACATTTAAAAGTTATATAAACATTCACTTATTGTGTAGGTGGGTAATCCATATTTTATTGCAAAAAATAGACAATATGGATAAACAAAAAAGAATTATCAATAATCCCATTTTCCATAATATTTTCATTTACTTTCTTCCAGAATTATATATAGTATTTATTATATTTACATTTGCTGTATAACATTTACTATATATTTTATTACCTATCCTACTTTTTTCCACTGAACAACATACAGTTAAAATCTCTCAATTTCACACTATCACCACCTTGATAATTGCATAGTATTTCATTATACAGATGTACCATAATTTTACTTTGTTATTACCAATCTCCTATCACAGGCCAATTAAGTTGTTTTTATATAAATAGTCTATTAAGTATAGTCTATAACTACTCTATTTTATTTTCTATCAAAAAATAACATATTCCCATTTGGAAAATTAGAACTTTGTACAGAGAAACTATAAATCATAAAAAGGAAAACACAAAAGATCTATTATCTTATCAATCCAAGATAACCACAATTAACATTTTGGTGTCATTTCCCTCAGTATTTTTTCTATGTGCTTATTGGCATTATTATTATGACTTAACTGTTACTTCCTGTTAGCACTAATGCAAACATTCTCCCATGTCATTAAAATCTTTCAAAAAAAATTATGCTCTGTCCGGGAATCAAACAGGTCTCTTGGTTCATAGGTCAATGTTCAACCACTGAGCTGCAGCACCAACTGGGCGAAATTTTTCAGATCTTGATTGCCGTTCTGCTTAAATAAACACATGTCCCCTACAAAGCACAATAAACCAAATCTCCGGCTTCATGAAGCCTATAAACCAACTAGAGGCCCGGTGCAAGAAATATGTGCAATGGATAGGGTCCCTAGGCCTGGCCGGTGATCAGAGCCGATCTGTGGGGCAACGTCTCCCAGTACCACCTGCCCAGCCCTTGGTCACTCACTAGCAAACAGTTGGAAAACGTGGAGCCAGTGCCCACACACACTCAGCTGGTCTCCGGCTATCTGCTCAGCATCACCCGGGGCCACACCTGTGCAAGGTGCAGGCCGTGCTCTTGGTTGCTCCCATCTGTCACACGGAGCAGAAAGGGCACTGAGATGTCCTCCCAGAAAAGTCCTTAGCAAACTTGGAGGCCCCAATGAGGACACTCCCGAAGGAGGACAGCCCCTTGCCTCATCTCCTTGAAGCGAAAGGGCACTGATTCATAGACTTCAAAATCCAAAGACCCTCACAAGTCCTCTGAGCCAGCCCTTTGCTGGGACCTCAGTGCCCCACACCTTTCCCGAACACTTCCGGATGGAGCACAGCGAGAGTGTGGACTCCTTTGTTTCTTAAGCATATCCTTAATTTTTCCTACCTTTTAACCTGTCAGAGAATAAGCAAAAAATAAAAGTCCACGTGCCATAAGTAACTGTTGGCAAAAAGAGCTGCTGATCAAGGCTTTCCTTAGAACACAGAGTTGTATTTCTTACAGATTCAGAAAACCGGCGTGAGGTTGTGTGGTTTGGATGTGGCTCTGCAGGGCGAGCAGAGGCATCACAGAACCCACTCCCTTCAGTGGCTTCCCCTTCCCTCTCCTGGGTGGCTCTCCAGGCTCTGGGTCTGTTTAAACAGGGCCCAAGCCCACACGCAATTCCCTCGTAAATATATTCCAATCAATATGTCAGTATGACTCCTCATTAAGAGGAGCTGATAATAAAACTGAGAGTTCTTCTTTGACTATAGAAATGGCAAAATTTTAAAAATAAATTATATGCAACCCTACCTGAGGAGCAAAATTTGAAGTGTTTTTCAAACATTTGTGAGAATATAAACTGCTAAAGTCTTTCTAGAAAGCAACTTATCCATATAGACCAAGAGCTTATACCCTTTGAGACAATAATTCCCCAACTTAAAATGTAAGGAAATGGGCAGTGATAAGCAGGAGTATATATTTACACAATATTCACTATAGAATATTAGTAAAAATTATTTGAAATAAGCCACAAGTCCAAAAAAGAGATTAATCACATACATTACAATGTAGCCATAGGGTAGGACATTATACAACTACTAGATATATTGTTTTGAATAATATTTAATGGCAATTTACATAGATTATTTAAAAATTGCATGTTATAATTGTATAAATATTATTATCTCAATTTTTTAAAATATAGTCATACATGTACTTGATATAAGATGAGGACATATACCATAGCATTAATAGCAGTTCTCTGTGAGTTATAAGGTCATAAGTTGTTTTTTATCTTTTTAACTTTTCTATCTTGTCTAAATTTTCTCCAGTAAAAAAAAAAATAACATTCCATATCTTTATATCTACAGAGATCTAGCTATATAAACAAATACATAAATATTTTAAGACTTGCTGAATATTTATAGTCTGTCCCTTTACTCACCTAAAATTAAGAAACATTTCTCATTCATCTAGATTGTTCCAGAAGTAGGCTAGATATTGTCAATACTACCTAGAACCAAAAAGCTTACATATATACACTCACATGGATGTCAAACTAAGGCAGATCACTGTCTGACCCAAGCCATTCACACTCCTGAGTTTGAGCCAGTTCCAAATTATCCAGGCTCGACTGTTTCTACATCTCCTTTCTCTCGTTACTTCTTGGGAAAGTCTCCATCACAGAAAAAAAAAAGGGGGGGGGGGGCAGAAAAAGAAGTTGAGACCAAACTAGCAGTGTGCCTGCATGTTAGTAGCTTGGGTCCAAAGGTTTTGAAGGGACCTAAATCTAATGACTAAAATGGGATTTGGAAACAAACTCTCTGCACTTGAATAATTCATGCTACACCCATCCCTGGGGAAGGCTGAAAGCTACTAACTTGTTTTAAGAATCAAAGTGCATGCAGCGGTGTGCCAGAAGTCCCCTGCAGATGATGGTGTAATGTTCCCCCAAATGTGTGTGTCTCAGGGTAGCTCTCAAAATCAACCCTCCAGAAAAGGCTGATCAATCCTCTAAAAAGAACACTAAATGCTGCAAGCCCTTCCAGAAAGTAATAAAGGGCTAAGTCATAAATAAATTACAAAAGATGCTTCATTTCTGCAAAAAGGGACAGACACTACAGGATCTGAGAATTCCAGTGATGATGGATTCCTGAGTGCTTCTGACTAAATAACAGGTTGCCACAACATGTGTGCATGTGTGTTTGCATAAGGTGTGTGTCTGTGCGTGCGCATGCGTGCATGTGTGCATGCGTGAATGTGCTTGGCTAGAAGTGTAAGTGTACTAGTATGTGCACAAGTGACTGTGTATGGGGCCTGTGTGTATAGAAGTAAGTAGATGTGGGGGCTGTGCTAGTGGGTGCCTAAGGGTGGTGTGGTAGAGAATCAGGGGGAGGGAGTGGAAAGTAACAAGAAAGGAGAGTAAATGTTCTAATAAAACAGACTCCTAAGTGAACTAAAAGGAACCAATACATTTTAGACCACTGCAGAAATTCTGATTAAAAAAGGGAAACTGATATTGTAAAAGCTATAAATATCACCAATATGATAACATTCAAATTAGGTAAGCTCCAACACATCACAAGATCTCTACATCTCCACCATCTCTACACTGATCATTTAGGAAATTTGATATCAATCCATACTATCCCTAGCTCCACTCAGCTGAAGCCCAGAAGATCTTCAATCAATGCCTGAACCATTCCATCCAAGCCTGGTCACGTACCGGGAGCCCCAGCCTCACCAATAGCAGGATCTGGGGAGTGACTCCTATTACCAATAGCCTGGTCCGAACTTCTGCTCATGCTCATGAGTGCACATGAGTGTATATGAATACACACACACACACACACATACACACACACACATACACACACACACACACACACACACACACACACACAGCTACAACCTCCAGCCAGTCTCCCCACCCACCCACCCATGATCGCCAAACATGGCTGCTCTCCTGCCTCAGGTTCATGTACAGTTGTGCCTTGCTTGCTTCCTTCCATCCTCCCACCGATCCAAAAATAATTGAGAGCATTCTATATGCTATTCACTGGTGACCTCATCTACGTGCCCAGCCTGCTCCGTTGGAGCATACACACCTGGATTAACTCTTGTCAAGCTCCTTCCCCAAACCTAAATATTAACCCTTGATCCCACATCCCCAGGCCTCGGGCACTTGTTTAGGCACTGCTTCAAACTGGAGACGACTCTACACAGCTCCCACTCAGCAATGCAAGGGAGGCCTCTTTACCTTGTTTATCTCACCACCCCACTCCACCGCACACAAGCCACATGCACAAACACACATACACACGCGCGCCAAGATCTGGTTCTTTGGCATCTCAACCCACGTTAAGCTGATGTTCCCTGCCCCCTTGCCAACATGAAATTTACTCCTGGCACCAACCCCACCCCCCTCCACAGATATGTATGTTCATCTCTAGCTCAGGTCCCACTCATCCCCACTTCTACCCCTCCAGTCTAGAATTGTAATTCTGACAGATATTGCAATAAAGAGATCACACAACAACAAAAACAAGACTGTGTTTCTTTGGTCAAAATATACACATAATAATCTGTATATATATATATAAAAACCTAGGCGACTGCTATGACCAAACAACCAGAATGACTAGTCGACAAGTTAGCCCCTGACACAAGGGTTTGTCTCACTCCTGTCCTCTGGCCATGGTGGCAGCACAGTGGCAAGGGAAGGAGGCGGGGAGGCAGGGAACCACGTGATGGCAGGGTGCTGACAGCGACATCAGTGTCGGGTGTCCATTCCTTCCACGCCCAGAGACCATCATCTCCTCTCCCAAACCCATCAGGGCCTTCGGGCTGGGCTGGGACAGGGAACCGGGGGTGGATGGCAGCAGACCCTGCTGCCACCGTGGCCAGTGGGCAGCCCCTGGGGAAGGGAGAGAACAGGAGCGAGACAATCCCTTGTGTCAAGGCCTAACTTTCAATAGATTGCAGCGAGGGAGCTGCTCTGCTGTGTACGAAACCCTGACCCAGACGCAGGTCTCTGCGAATGGTGTAGCACCAGGGGCTGGTGGGGGCTGGCCAGCCAGGGGGAAGGGCGGTGGGAGGTTGGCTGTGGGAGCGCACTGACCACCAGGGGGAAGCTCCTGTATTGAGCGTCTGCCTCCTGGTGGTCAATGTGTGTCATAGTGACTGGTCGACTGGCAAGGGCAGCTCCCTCCTCAGGTCCAGCAGCCACCCTCCCATGGTCCCTCCCCCACAGCTGGCCAACCTCCCGCAGTTCCCCCCAACACACACACACCCATGCACAAATTCATGCACAGGGCCTCTAGTATTAATATAAAGCTTTGCATAGCACCAGACTTACAAACATTTATTGACACTTTCTTCATTGTCTGTCTGGTCTATGGACACTACTGAAATAGGAGAAAGGAGAGCTTTGAACTCAAATGACTCAGAATAGTGTACTTTCACCCACAGGTGAAAAAATCTAAGATCAGGTGAGACAAAAGGAGCAGTGAGTCCATCAGCGCACTGTGCTCACTGCAGCAGTGGACACACCATTGAGTGGTAAACTACCGCCGTCCCAAGGCACATAATGAAGACCGACAAAGCAAGGGCATGAGGCAGAACTGAAGCCTTATTTCAGCAACACGTGTTAAGTCCCTACATAAGGAGCTGGGAGAAAAGCCCCCGTGTAGACATGGCAAGATTTGTGTCAGCTTTGCCAGAACACAACATGAACAAGACGGCAGGTGAGAAGCCCAGTGTCCCCTCCACCCATGCATTTCCTGATCACAGAAAACACCCTGGCCCCGGACACCACCGCCTGGTGTCTCCACCAAGCTCCAGGCATCAGCCTAGCGTTCGCCACTGTGTTACGCCTACCCTGCACCCGCCCAGCAACTCCCCAAACCTGAAGAGGCTCGTGGTGCTTGCCTTTGATCAACCGCTCCGGTCTCGTCCCGGGTAAGGTCCACATGGCCTGGGCCAAGTGTCCAAAGACAGTGGCGTCGAGAGTGGAGAACTTGGGCCCCATGATGTACTTCTTATCACCTGCAGCAGACAGAACAGAGAGGTCACTGCTGGCCAGCGCTGCCCCGCATGGTCACACGGCACTCAGCACACTTGCGTTATGTGCTCAGTTAACTGTGAATCAAAAGCTCTGCAGAGTCAAAATGCATGCACCCCTCTTTCCTTCAAAGCATGAGAAAGAAAAGTAAAACAAGTTGAACAGTTCTGTGATATATCAACCCATACAATGGCAAAGCAGGGAAGTAACTGGCAAGATGTCAAGATAAACAGATAAGGGAGGAGGTTCGTGGGGGTAAAAGGACAACAGATCACCCACAGACCTGGAGGTACCTCTTCGTCTCCAACTCTAGTGCCTGAAGCTTGAGAAACACCTGGAGGCTTGCTTAAACCATCTCAAAAGTAACCCAAGCCAAGCGCACCAAGCTCATCACTCACTTTATTAATTTAATACATTTCCTTGGGGAAAACAAGAGGCCTACGTTAGTTAAGAGGCGAGGTTTTCCAAGATGCCTCCTTGGTCTTGGCAAGGTCCTCTCCACTAAGCACCAGCTCCATGGGAAACACTACATCAAGAAAAGCTGGAAAATTACAGGCCCCGCCCAGAATCGGGACGTTTCACACCGCTGCTCCCATCCCTCCTTTTCCACCCCTCCTGACCTAGGTCAGGCCTGGTCACCTTGACTATCACCTCTGGCCTAGTTTGTCTCCTGGGCCACCGTCAGGTGCTGTAGCATGTAGAGGCAGCAGAGGTGGACGTGATCCATCTAGTTCACTGTGGGAGCCTCAGTTTTCCCATCTGGGAAATGGAGATGATATCAACGGTGCCCATTTCTCAGAGCTGCTGAGGAGCAAATGGCATAATGCACGTAGAGCACATAGCACCATATCTGGGTGACTCAGTAAACTTTAGCTCGGATCTCCAGTCCATCCCATACCCCTGAACGTAATTCTCTAAGACACTCTCTCATCATATCCCTCCCTTTCACAAACACCTTTAACGGTTTACAAAATGGGTTATAAAGTAAAAGTCCAAACTTAACTATGAATTCAAGCTCATTATACTCTGCCTCCAACCCATGTCCCAGTTTATTCCACATTCCTCCTTTTCTCTAGTAAATCTAAGAAACCCCACAGCCCCTAGGACACTTTATGCTTCCTACTGCTCATACTGCACTTACCCTTTTCCTGCTCCCCCAAAACCTATGTGCTCCCCACTTCCCTCCATATGATACAGACTATCCTCTTCGGGGGTTCAGCTTCAAAGCTTTCTGTGATCACTTTATCTGGTGGCAACAGTAACTTTTAGTTCAGACAGCCCTGTGTTCAAATCTCACTTTTACACGTACAACCTTATAGAATCTTAAGTCATTTAATGCCAGTTAACCTCAATTTCTTAAACCGTATATTGGTTGTTTTCACTTGTTCATTTTATCTTTCCAACTAAATGGTGAGCTCTTTGAAAGTAAGGGTAACTTATTTTTACTTAGCACACTCTAATTTGGTGTTTCCTACCCGCCAGGCATGGTTCTGCATGCTGTACTCTGCAAATACCTGCCTGTTTCTCTGATCCTGAGTGGCAAGCTGAGAAAATTAAATACCTGATGACAACACACAGGCAAGCTATTATAAAGATCAATGCTATTATAAAGGTATTGGTGAACCCTACGGTGGTAATCATATTGCAATACATACATATATCAAATCAACTAGGCGTATGGTCCAACTTACACAATATTATTTATACATCAATTATATCTTGATTTCAAAAAACTGAAACAACAAGGAGCTGGAGGCTATTTTTTAAAATTTTATTTCTACTCTATTTTCCACAGGGACCAGGGAATAACTTACACTAGTACAACATGCTGAACCAACCGAATTGTCTTTTCTGGTGAGGACAAGCAAGTTGTCCATGCTAGAGCCCTTAGGTGTTTTCCATTGTCCACCAACTTATCCAACATTTGAGTCTTTACCTGAGATCAACATTTGAGCCTTTACCCACTACCCAAATACTGGGAATACAAGGGGAAAATATCACCCAGGCTGAAAGAACAAAGAAAAGCCAAGTATATGCCTGGCCAGTGGTTGAACATCCACCCATGAACCAGGAAGTCACAGTTCGATTTCCAGTTACAGGCTCAATCCCCAGGAGGGGGCATGCAGGAGGTAGCTGGTCCATAATTCTCTCTCATCATTGATGTTTCTATCTCTCTCTCCCTCTTCCTCTCACTCTCTGAAATCAATAAAAACATATATTTTAAATTTTTAAAGAAAAGCCAAATATATAATTTGTTCCCAAGAGCATCAGTTACTTCTTTTTAAAAATATATATATTTTATTGATTTTTTACAAAGAGGAAGAGAGAAAAACAGAGAGTTAGAAACATCGATGAGAGAGAATCATCAATCAGCTGCCTTTTGCACACCCACTACTGGGGATGTGCCCTTGACCGGAATCAAACCCAGGGCCTTTCAGTCCACAGGCCGATGCTCTATCCACTGAGCCAAACTGGTTTCAGCATCAGTTACTTCTTAATAGTGCATCCTGCTGGCTCCGTGCCTCAGCCACACCCCTGCTAGCATCAGTGATGCAGAAGGCAGAAGGACCCCAGCCTAGAGCTCTCACACCATCATCCTGCAAGGATAGGAGAGGTGTGCCAGCCAGTGCTCCCTAGGGAACTGTGCCAAGGCCTGAATGCAAGGAAGCCCACCAACTGGAAGCCACGAGAGGATTTTATGGACTATTAGAAAGGCTACACACTGTTTCACAGAGAAAAATAAGACAGAAGAGAACTTTTTCCTGATCAAAAGGAAAAAAGAAATTATCTCAAATTGCTAAAATGTCTCAGGGTAATGCTGAGGGAAATCTGTAAAGTCCGGTGTACAATCCAAGACGAAGAAAAACTGATATTTTTTAAAAACCACAAAACTTCAGAAACCTAAAAATGGAACACATAGGACTTTGATAAAAAGAAAAGATAATAAAAATATAATACTTTGAAACCATACATGAACTAGCACATGTAGGTCTCAGCCCAACGTTGCCACTGGCCTCAGAACACTAGAACTGGAAGGACAGTGAGATGGTAACAGAACCAGGCTAAGAATGCTGGCACCCAGGTCCCCGACTTCCAGCCCAATGCTCTTTGCTCTGCCTAATATACCTGTGGGCCATCATCTCACCAATAAAGACCCCATGGAGCAACAAGAGGGCTGAACTGTGGATGTTTACAAAACGATGCTTTTCCATGAGGAATACAGAATACAGAGGGAGCAGAAGTTTCGGGTTTTTAAAAGGTGCTAGCAAACACCCCAGCCGGAGTGGTTCAGTGGTTGAGCGTCAACCTATGAACCAAGAGGTCACAGCTCAATTCCTGGTCAGGGCATATGCCTGGATTGCGGGCTCCATTCCCAGTGTGGGGCATGCAGGAAGCAGCCAACCAGTGATTCTCTCTCATCGTTGATGTTTCTATCTCTCCCTCTCCATTCCTCTTTGAAATCAATAAAAATATATTTTTAAAGGTGCTAGCAAACAAAAGTGATGAAATTTATCATTTGTGGAAACAGTGAATGGTAGATAGAAAATATGTGTATACACATACAACATTTATAAATTTGAAGAATATAAAAATATCCTGTTACTAAAAAGACCTTAGATTACCCAACGGCAGGTAACATTTTAAAAACATTTTATTTTAAAATAATTTTAGACACATAAAAGTTATAAAAATAGCGATATGCTATATACTCTTCAACCACCTTCTGCTAATATTAACATTTTATATAACCACAGTACATTTATCCAAACTAGGAAGTTGACATTAATACAACACTATTAACTGCACTATAGACGTCATTCAAATTGTATTAGTTTTTCAATTAATGTTCTTTTCCATTCCGGGATCCAGTCCATGAGCTCACATTGCATATAGTTGTCATGCCTCCTTTCTCCTCGATCTGTGAAATTGCTCAGTCTTCCCTTCTTTTTCATAACCTTGAACTTTTAAAGAATATTGGTCAGTTCTTTTATAAAAATGTTCATCAATCCGGATTTGTCTAAGGCTTTTTATGATGAGTCTAGAGGCCCAGTGCATGCACTGGAGGGAGTGTCCCTTAGCCCAGCCTGCTCGTCTCACAGTCTGGGAGCCCTGGGAGGCAGGAGGCTACCCGGTGATCAGGGAAAGGTGACGCCCCATCACACCTCTGCTGCTGCCACTGCCGTCAGTGCAAGCCTTGATTAACCCTGGTTACCTGAGCCTAGGGTGGCCTGGGCAGCTGGGTAGCCACCATCCGAAGCTTGCCTGTACCTCAGGCCAGCCCTGGGTGACTGGGGGGCTGAGGGGTCTAGGGGACCCCAGAGGCAGGTACACAGAGTGGCCAGGCCCACTTGGGGGGACTGGGCACCACCATCTTGTGGCTGTGGGTGCCACCATCTTTGAGGGTGTGGCAGTCAATTAGTATATTTCCTCCTTATTGGCTGTAGGTGCCACTATCTTGGAGGGCAGGAAGCAATTAGCATATTCCCTCCTTATTGGCTGTTGGGTGCCACCATCTTTGAAGGCGGGCAATCAATTAGCATATTCTCTCTTTATTGGCTGTGGGTGCTGCCATCTTGATGACAGTGTGAGATCAATTAGCATATTCCCTCCTTATTAGATAGGATTAGATCATGTATTTTTTTTGTTTAACGTATTACAAATAGTTATACAAATGTCTCCTTTTTTTCTTCATTGACCTTCCCCTGGCCTTCCCTACCCCCTGTAGGTTATGTATTTTTGGTCAGATACAAAGAAGCATTACTATACCCTTCTGTGGTGGTTAATTTTTTTTGTCAACTTGACTAGGCTATGAAGTGCTCAGTTCTTTGGTCAAACATTATTTTGGGTGCTTTTGTGAGGGTGTCTTGGATGAGATGAGCATTTAAGTGGTAGACAGTAAAAACGGATTTCCCTCTAATGTGGGTGGGTCTTGTCTGATGAGCTGAAGGTCTGACTAGAACAGAAAGGCTGACTCTCTTCCAAGCAAGAAAGAACTCCTGACTGCTTTCCAACTGGGATGTGGGCTTTTTCCTGCCTTCAGACTCAAGCCACACTATCAGCTATCCTGAGTCCATGCTTGCCAACTCACCCCGCAGACCTTTGGACTGTCAACTTCCATAATTGCATAAGCCAACTCCTTATACTAAATCTTTATACTAAATTGTTTTTCATATAATCTATTGGTCTGTTTCTCTGGGAACCCTGATTAATACACCTTCTCAGAGCATCAAATCAGGGGGTCCATAATGTCCATGTCTTGTCACTGATGATGTTAACCTTGACCATGTGATAAAGAGAGTGTCTGTGAGGTTTCTTCACTGTCATGGTACTATTTTTCCTTTTGCGATTAATAATCTTAGGAGAAATATTTTGAGACTGTATAAATCTCCTGTTTCTCCACAAACTTTGGGCCTTTGATGTTTTAACACCCATTTGTGGATGTTATCTGAAACAATTACTTCCGTAGTGTTTGCCTAATCAAGATTTTCTATTTATCTCATTCCTTCTTCAGGTATTGATTAAATGTCTACTGTTCACTTCATTCTTCATTTACTAATGTACTCAATTATTTATTTATGTTAAGTATGCACTTATAGATAATTATTTTAGTCTGTGGATCATAATCCAGTGCTCTCATTATTTATTTTGTTGCTCAAATTGTTCCAACTTTGGCCTTCTGGACCTTGGCAGGAAGTGTTTTTAAGAGGGAACCTGCATTTAGATTTGACTTCTTAGAGACAGTCAAGCCAACCTGAAGTCTCAAGTCTGAGCACTCCAGGTCTTCCCAGTGGTTCCAGATCTCACAATCTGAAGGTTTTAGCAAAACCAAAGCATTAAGGGCACTTCTGAAGGGTTCTTAAGAAGCAGGCATGTCAAAGAATGGATGACCATATTCCCTTTTCCTAGGAGCAGTAGCTGAACCACCCACTGGCTTCTGTAGGGATGAACAGAAGCAGCTGAGGAATATTTGAGTACCAAAGCCAGGTCAGTCTCCAGGTTGGAAGTGTGCACTGGAACCTCTGGTGAGGGCAAATGAAGGCTAAATATACCAGAAACACTGGAAAGTAAGGGACTCGGGATACATCAGAGGGATACCCTGAGGGGTGGCTGAAGATTCAAGCCCAACTGAGAGAACAAACAAGGTACAGAGTTGATACACTCTGGGTTTTGGTAAGCAGGGGAACCAAGGGAAGAAGAGGAGAAAAGCAAAGAGCAATATGTGCCTTAAAAGTCCCACTAGAGCCGAAACCGGTTTGGCTCAGTGGTAGAGCGTCGGTCTGCGAACTGGAAGGTCCCAGGTTTGATTCCGGTCAAGGACATGTACATTGGTTGCGGGCACATCCCCAGTAGGGGGTGTGCAAGAGGCAACTGATCGATGCTTCTCCCTCATCGATGTTTCTAACTCTCTATCCCTCTCCTTTCCTCTCTGTAAAAAAATCAATAAATTTTTTTTTAAGTCCCACTAGAGCCCTGGCTGGTGTGGCTCATTTGTTGAGCATCATCCCATGCACCAAAAGACTGCCCATTTGATTCCCAGACATACCTATGTGGTGGATTCGATCCCCTATTAGGGACTGGGGTGCATGTGGGGGGAGGGGCAACCAATTGATGTTTATTGCTCACATCAGTCTCTCTCTAAAATCAAGAAACATCCTTGGGTGAAGATTTAAATATCCTATATAATAAAGAGCTAATATGCTAAATAGACTGAATAGCAGAACAGTTTTGGGATGACCTTCCGGTCAAAGCCAGGGCTGTGAGGGGCAGCTGGGCTGCGAGGGGCGGCGGAGGCAGCCAGGGCTTCGAGGGCCGAGCCCCTGGCACAAATTTCATGCATGGGGCCTCTAGTCTATAATAATAATAATAAAAGCATAATATGCTGTTTAGACCAAACAGCCAAATGACGTCCCGGATGTCCTTCCGGATGAAGCCAGGGTTGCGAGGGCCTAGGCCAGCCGCTGCAGCTACAAGGGCGGAGGCAGGCCACCACGGCTGTGAGGGCCAAGCCCCTAGCACAAATTTCTTACATGGGGCCTCTAATAAACATAATAATGTGAAAATGCTAAAGCATTTTGCAAGCTAGAAGGTGCTATTCTAACTTACAGAATTATTGCATACTCATCACCAATAATCAGAACAAGTACTGCCTGTGGACAAAAGCAGTCCAACGACTCTCACAGTGAAGAAATCCCTTTTCCCACCTCCCTACCCCACATTCCTCAACCCCAGCCCACTAGGAACATCTCCATCACTTCATGGGCAGGGCAAACTATTCTATGGTTAGATAGATCCTGATACTTAGACAAATGTGTCTCCTTAGAACTTCCACCATTGGTCCCAGTTCTTTCCTTGGGAATCATACAATATGGCCATATTTCCTATTCCTAGGAAAGTAAATCTCTACTAACATAGTTCTAAGTAAAAGTTGATTTCTTGTTTTCATATATATCACTGTGGAATGGTGGGTAAAAAGCTTCTTTCCAAACACTGAAAATTGCTATAGAAATGAACCTCTGCATCCAATCTGCTTCCTCCTTATGAATTCTGTTCCCAGAATGAGTCACCATCAGCTAATGGTCACTATCAGCTCCACTTACACCATTTAGGTAAATTTTCCAGTTCTGTACATATAAAAGATAAAAGACTGACTTGGCTAGAAAATATAAATTCAAGAGAGAAATTAAAGAGAATAGTCATATTTTCAAGCTCTCATTTTCTGTTAGTCTAAGAAACAAAGAGTAATCGTGTCTTTCACCCACACAGAGTCCCCTATACTAGAGCATGGATATGATTTTTAAACAGACAGTTTCAGTGAAGTTAATGCGGACACGAATCATATTTTTAATTATTCCTCTCACCTTTAATTAACTGGGAATTTAAGAATTTAATTTGAGAAACAAAGATTTTAAGTATTTCCCCCAAGGACAGCACAGGGCACAGCAATCTTGCCAGCCAACCTTCAAAGAACACACTCATTCATTGAGCTCTTATTCTATATGTGACTCTCCCAAAGCTACAGAGAAAATAAGACCTACTTTCTGTTCTCTCTTATACTCCTGATCAAACTCTCTTTGTCAGAAATAATATGACTGGCCACTTCCTTTAAAGAGCTCCTGTTCATATTCCCAGCATAGCCTAAAATCACTAAGTATGTCATTTTTTCAGCTGGGGGGGAGCGGGGTGCACAGTGATGGGAGGTGGTATCTTATATGTGAGGTTATTCATGGTCCTATGAATAAACCTCAGAATTAAAATCATCAACTTTGACATCTTTCTGCCATCTACTAGTTGCACCAATTGGCTCACATTCTGAGAAAGATAAAAGTGGGTGAGGGGGACAACAGAAGGCGCCCCTAAATTTAATCTCTCCTCAGAGTTCATTATGGATGCAGTTAGATAATCCTGCAATTTCCTATAAGATTCTCTGAAAGAACACACAAGACAGGATTTTTTCAGTTTGTATGAACTATCCTGATCCATTTCCCACTGACCATCAAAACCAATCATCTCACCTCTTCCTCCCAGTCTTCTCTTTGACATCCTGGTTCTTACAATCCCCCTCTGATGAAACTCAGAAATGCGTATATTCCCCACTGCAAGGAACAGGTTGCCCTTGCTTCTCTGCACTTTAGTCCTCATGAGCACTCCTAAAGTCCACTTCTTGGGCATATATTATAATTTTAGAAAACTTTGCAGCAAGTTGTGGAAAAATGCACACAGGAAATCTAGATTAGGAAAGTATTTCTCAGGAGGAGGCAAATGCCTGCTCAGACTCACTTATTAATATAATTTAATAACATTAAACAACAGTTCCTGGCAGTCTTAGAGAACATGTCTAATGATGACGCAGTGTTACTGACCATTGACGATCAGCCTTCTTTTTTTTTAAGTTTTTTTATTGACTTTGAGAGAGAGAGGGAGAGAGAGAAACATCATACCCCCAGCAGGGATTGAGCATGCAACCCAGGCATGTGTCCTGACTAGGATTCAATTCAGCAACCTCTTGTTCTCAACTGTGAGCTGGCCAGAGCTGTTTGTCGCTCTCGTTAAGTTGATGCAATGTTGTTATTTCTGTGTCTGACTACATATTTGACTGAAATGGTGAGATTTAAGGGTATAAGAGTTATATGGGGGCTCATTGAATAGAGTCTGGCCCATGGACTGAAGGTTCATGGTTTCAATTCCAGTGAAGGGCATGTACCTCAGTTGCAGGTTTGATCCCTGGTGCCCTGAGCATGCCAGAGGCAACTAATCAATATGTGTGTGTCTCTCTCTTTCTCCCTCCCTTCCATGCTCTCTAAAAATCAATGAAAAAATATCCTTGGGTGACTATTTGCAACAGCAAAAGTTATATAGAGCTCCCCAGTTTCATTTTTCCAAATACACCTCCTAAGAATAAAGAATACAGAGCACTCAACTCAAACTACATGCCAGGAGAAGTTTTCCCCTTAATCTCATTTCTGTCTTGGCTATCCTGTATTTGGGCAATCAGTTATTCTCTCTCTTTATCCAATAAAGACCATCTGGTAGTCCCCCAAAGTCTGGTATAGTTCATAAAACAACACATCAGACAGAACTCAATGTCATGTTGAAATTTAAGTTCAAATCCTTTTATACGAAACATATCCTTCCTTTGAGAAAGCTGAATAGTAATATATTCTAATGGAAGGTGTGGGGTTTGGCCATCAGGGTCATGCAAACAGACTCCACATTTCCAAAGGATTTTTCTTTATTTTATGGATACCAGGATCCTCATCCACTTTCAAACTTCTGAGCAGTTATCAAAACCTGGTAAAGAACACTAGCTGGTTTGGCTCAGTGGGTAGAGCGTCAGCCTGTGGGTCCCTGGTACGATTTCGGTCAAGGATCAGTAGAGGGCATGCAGAAGGCAATGATGCCTGGGTTGCAGGCTCTATCCCCAGTAGGGGGCGTACAGGAAGCAATGATTCTTTCCTCATTGATGTTTTTATCTCTCTCTTCCTCTCTGAAACCAATAAAAAATATATTTTTAAAAAAACGGTAAAGATTTTTAACCATCAAAACTCTTTAGGACCTTCCCAGAGTGGTGGACCTCACTTATTTACTCAATAGACACGGGTCTCTTGGGAAGAAATCAAATTGCTACCGACCTCATTACTTAAAATGGAAGTCCTACACTTTCTCAAATGATATACCCATGAGTATGCTGGGCATCAAATCAAAATTCTGTATGATGCTTCAAGTGCAGGACTTTTTTATCACCTACTGTAGGAGGCCTTATTTCCCTACTGAAAGCTATTATCCAAGTATTTGACTATTAAATGGTTAAGAATGTTTCCTATACCTCTCCCCAGAGCAGACTGCTTCCTCAAAGGTTAGTGAATCCAGAAACAGAAAACTTGTGTGCCACACTCCATAATCTTTAATAGATTCAGGTTTCTTCACAGCTAAGCTGAAAATGCTCCTGCTAGAATCGGACTAGGTAGTAATATTTGTCTCTTGAGAGACTGAATGATAAGATTCTACTTTTAAGTGATGTAAAACCTTTCATCTAAATAACTAGAGGCAAATGAGATCAGGTGTCCAACACTCACCTTGGCAGAAAAAATTCTCTGCTGACAACATGGCTTTACTCCTCAAACACAACAGCTGCTCCAGGAGGTAGTTCCTGGGGTTAATGGGATTGGAGCTATGTAGGCACATTAGTTATTGATAACTGAATAACAAATTACCCCAAAACTTAGCAGCTTAAAACAACAAACACTTATTGCCTCACAGTTTCTGTGGGTCAAGAATTTATGCAGCCAAAACTGGTTAAGCTCAGTGATAAAGCGTCATCTGTCTGCGGACTAAAAGGTCCCGGGTTTGATTCTGGTCAAGGGCATGTACATTGGTTGCGGGCACATCCCCGGTACGGGGTGTGCAAGAGGCAGCTGGTTGATGTTTCTCTCTCATCGACGTTTCTAGCTCTCTATCTCTCTCCCTTCCTCTCTGTAAAATATCAATAAATATATATATATATATATATATATATATATATATATATATATATATTAAAGAATTTATGCAGCCTTAGCTTGGTGCCTCTAGTCCAGGGTCTTTCACAGGCTGCAATCGAGATGTCACTCAAGGCCTGACTCACCTTTTCCACACTCATTCAGACGGGTGTTACAGGCTTCAGTCCTCGCTGGCTCTTGACCAGAGATATTGGTCCTTGCCAGGTGGACCTCTCCATTGAGCAACTCACAAGAGCTCACTTCCATTAGAGCACATGAGTGGGCAAGGAAGAGCAGGGGAAAGGATGCCCAAGATGCAAGCTATTGTCTTTTTTTTGTCGCCAAATCTTGGAAGGGGCATCCTATTGCTTCTGCCACATTCTATTTTTCGAAGCAAATCAACAAGTCCAAGAGAACAAGGGGAAGAACCCTGGGAGGCGGGATCACTGGTGGCCATCTCAAAGGCTGCCCACTGCAGGAGGAAAACATCGGAGCTACACTCAAAAGTATGTGGAGGTTCGATATCATCATATCTGGATTTTCTGTAAAATACATCCACACATGCACACCCAAAAATTATTGAAAAAAATTGTGACAAAACGTTAATAGCTATTAAATTGAGGTGATGCTTATAAAAGCTATTCATTGGACTTCTCTTCCACTGTATGTTTGAAAAAAAAAATTAAAAATCAAAACCAATGGATCTTGCTCACTAATAATGGGTCAAGGGAAAAAAATTAAATCTTAAATTATAACACTTGGCAGCCATCCTCCAACGTTTAAATGAACAAGGCTGAGTGACCCTCCTTTAACGGGTCAATGAACTTAGCTATTTAGAGGTTTATCGCTACCTGGATCCCCTGACAGTCTCATCAGAGTGGTTCTCTTGTGATTGCGATTTTTGTCTAAATTGTAAAATCAGTGAAAGAAATCACACTATAAATCACCACTTGAGAGCTAAAACTGGATCCCCTAGTACCCATCCTAGTGCACAGCACACAGTAAGTACTCAATAAATACATTTTTTCAGTGAATGGCAACTATATTATAATAACCTTGCCCTTAAATCGTTTAGACCAAAATTACCCCTCCAAATACTTGATAATATAGGACTCTAGGATGCAGAACTCTAGGGAACCATCCATCCTTACTCATACTTTAAAGTCTCATCTCTCCCACTGGACTATAAGCTCCCTGAGAGCAGGGACAACCTCTAATTCATCTTTGTGTTTCCCAGCTCCTGGACATAGAAGTGTTCAAATCATTGATGTCAATTAAACTGAAATGTCAATATCTAATTTGTCCTGATGAATCAAACATATCCATGAACAATTATCCCAACTCATATATATATATATATATATATATATATATATATATATATATATATATACACACACACACACACATGTGTGTGTGTGTGTGTGTGTGTGTGTGTGTAAATTATTGATTTCAGAGACGAAGGAATAAGAGATAGAAACATCAATGATGACAGAAAATCACTGGTCAGCTACTTCCTGCATGCCCCACACTGGGGACTGAGCCCACAATCCAGGCATGTGCCCTGATCAGGAATTGAACTGTGACCTCCTGGTTCATAGGTCAACGCTCAACCACTGAGCTATGCCAGCTGGGCAATTTCCCCAACTCTTGAACAATCCCAACAAAAAGTCATTTTGCATTTTGAGTCTCTTAGGCATTGAGCATTAAAAGTAATCTATGTTCCTGGTGTAGGGAGAAGTAGATGATTTTTGCCTCAGTTAGTAAGAAAAACCATGATGTTCAGCCAAAGAGCCTCTCCCTTCCCAATGCGGAAAAAAGTGCTTCCGTGGGTTTGTTCAACTGGGCCCCATACAGCACCTAACTCCAGCTCACTCAGCTTCTGAGCAGCCACTGTTTCTCTTTGCAGAAAATCATCTAGACTGGTGATGCCGTCTTGAATACTTGCCAGGTATTCAGCCTAGCTATTAGCAATTCATTCACCTCCCATCTCACCACAACTGGGAAGAAAGCATTTCCGAGTCATACACGCCACAGAAACATTGACAGTCATCACTATTACAGCTAGCACCCTGCCCCCTGGTTCTCCCAACCAGAAATGCTCCAGAAAGGTCATGACCACCCCTCTCTGGCTAAGGAACCCCACTGTTGTGAGCAATGAGCAGCGTGTCACTGGCATAATCTCGATCTTAACTCCAAGGGCTCCATGCCTGGCTGGTGAGGAAGGAGGAAGCCAGGAGTGGACAGAACCATTGCTAAGGAGGAAATGGCCCTCGGCACACCTGCTCTGTGAGGCTGGGCGTCCAGTCTAACATTCCAATGGAATAGGACAAGCTGGAGACTAACTCCACTCATATCTACAGCAAGCAGACCCACCTGGCTCAGGGAGGAAAAGCAAAGGTCTAGCCCAGGGGTGGGCAAACTTTATGACTCGAGGGCCACAGTGGGTTCTTACACTGGACTGGAGGGTCGGAACAAAAGCAACCTGACCATGCTGGCACTCTCATCTTGGGCTGCTGGTGAAGGAGCGGAGGGGAAAGCAAGAGGACCCTCCGCTCTTTCGGCTCCATGGGCCATAGTTTGCCCACGGCTGGTCTAGACAGTGTCAATCTTGAAGCCAGGTGGTGCTTTTGAATAAGAGCCCAGCCAGGCCCACCACCACCCCGCACCACCATGTAACAAAGCTGCCGAGAACCAGTGTGAGGGCTGAATGTGCCATTGGGATCTCCCCCTGCAAGCTGAGGCGGATTCCAGGTCCAATAAGCATCTGGAATGTGGAGCAGGAAAGAGCCAAAGTGGGTCCCTCTGCAGGAGGCAGATTACATCCAGCACAGCCCCCAGTTCCTAGGGCACCAGGAGGGTTTCAACAAAACAAACCCCAAACCCCCACTTCCTAGAGGTGAGGTCTCTACGTTGCTCCAGAATGGAGATGAGGGTGCTGAGAGAGGGCCAGTGAACCCCACGCTCCCCAAACCAAATCAGTAGCCCGAAGGACTAGGTCATACGACTAGTCACATAGAGAGCTAGGCTCCCTGTGCGTGAGCTGTCCCCAGGAGAGGCCATCATTTCACACATAGAAGCTCCTAAGTTGAAATCATATTTATGAATCTTTATGGCTAAGACTCAAGTTCTGCCCAGTAGAGAATCACATCAGCCCAGCCACCTGCAGCCAACAGGTGAGTGAGGGCGGGTCACTCTACTCTCAGCATCCTCGCCCGCCCTTGGACACACACCGCTCTTGGCTTTTCCTAGAGGGACATCCCCAGCACACTTAAGCCCACGGGCGGGACTGAGACCTGCACGTGGAAGCAAAGAAACCAACCAACATCAAACTTTAAATCAGTAAACCAACAGTGCTTTACTAATCATGCAAAAAGTAAGGATAGAAAATATGGAATAGAAGGTGTGGTACGTTACCCAAAAGCCCTGCTAACGACCGCATGTCCTTCTCCATCAGCATGTAAATCTCTTCCTCTGAGAAGCGGCCAATGCCGTGGCCGTGCATCTCGCGTTTCACAATTCCTTTCGTTATGTGGCACACGACCCACCTCAGCAGGCTGCTGAAGGGACCACCACCACTAAGAGAGAGCATCTTCCGGGTCTCATTGAGATTGTCCACCCACTGGCAATAAGCTAATGTCCTGGAAGTGTGTGGAAACAAGTTACTACTGTGCATTACATACATCGCAACTCCGCGGGTCAACTCCCCACGCGTGGGTCAGGGTTTGGCACACTCTGGAGGAACCGAATCACTGCAGCTTTTCTAAAAAAGCATGGCAGGTGTTACACGGGCCCTGGTGGGTGCTCGGACTCAGGGCGCGTTGGGAGACACAGAAACAAACTCAGATAACCATGCCATGCTGCCATTCCCCCAAACTCTCCGGCCCCCCGCCGGCAGACCGTCCCCCTCGCCCATCCCAAGACCATGCTTCTGCTTTCTCTTAGGCAACCCCACAGAAAGCAAACAAACCCACTTTAAAGGGTGGGAGGTTTCTAGGTGGCATGGTGCGTACCTATGGGGGGCAGTGGGAGGAGGCGGCAATGAGTGGGGTGCGGACTTCATTCTCTTTCTTGATCAAAGCAATAGTTACACAGGTTATGCTCGGTCAGTTAATCAAGCTGCACATTTCTGTTTTGTAGACTTTGTGTATGTACTTTATATTTGATGATAACAAAGAATTTTTTAAAGAAACTTTTTGCCTTTGCATGATGATTTAGGGAGTAGGTAAACCCGTTCATGTTTATAATAAGCTATATAAATTATAAGTATTACATTAACAACTCACTCTCCAAAAAGTCAACCCTGCTTCAGTCTGTTCTCTAGGACTCTGACGTGGATACAAACACCAAAGGAACTTGGTGGAATCATTTCCCACCTGCCCGTGGGTTCCTATGTAGCAGGTGGCTCTTCACTGTTCATGTGTGATGTTGGCTGACACCCAGGCCCTTGCTGATCTTGTTCTCTGTACTTGTGCAACTGCAGGATTGTCTTTACGGTCAACAGTGTTGGTAGGCAGAAATTAAAGATTCCTATGAACGAGGAGATTGTGGTTCGATTCCTGGTCAAGGCACATGGCTGGGTTGTGGGCTCGATCCCCAGTGTGGGGTGTGCAGGAGGCAGCCAATCGATGATTCTCTCTCTTCGTTGATGTTTCTCTCTCTCCCTCTCCCTTCCTCTCTCTGCAATCAATATAAACATGCGGGGGGTGGGGGAGCAGGGCAGGATGTTAAAGAAATTAAAGGGTTTCCTACTGAAGACTGAGACAGTGTGGGCTACAGGCATAAGATATTTAGTTCTACCTCAAAATGTGCAATAAAAAGATGCATTAGCAGTCATCTCTACTCCTATGTTGGTTGATATAGCAGTAATCATTACTTCAAAATAATTAGAGGAGTAAAAAATATTTTTAAAGAGAGAACACAAGAATTGTAGCTTCTTTACAAGAAAAAAAAAATACACCTGAAAATAGGTCCTGAAATTCTGATCGCTTTATATTGTTCTTCTTCATTTTTATTTTAGGGTTTGCTCCTCTACAAAATAAAAATTAGGGGGAAAAACAAAAGCAAAAGATTTTTCTAAAAATTTTTAAGCAGTCCTGATCTTCATTGAAAGGTCTTACAACCAATTTCAACATATTCTCTGTACTGCAACCATTTATTACCTATTTATTTGTTTGTTTATTTTTTTAATCCTCACCCAAGGATATTTTTCCATTGACTTTTAGAAGGAATGGAAGAGAGAGGGAAAGACAGAGAGAAATGTCAATGTGAGAGAAACTCATCGATTGGTTGCCTCCTGCACAGGCCGGGGAGGAGCCTGCAGCACAGGTACATGCCCTTCACCAGAATCAAACCCGGGACCCTTCGTTCTACAGGCCGACGCTCTCTCCACTGAGCCAAACTGGCTAGGGCTTTATTACCTATTTAAAGGAATATTTAAAAGTCTTGTTAGAAGGGTTTGTGTGCCTCTTCTTTAAAAGTCTCTCAAAATGAACTATTAAGGAGTCAAGCAATGGATTTTGGTGAGAAGAGGAAAAGGTATATGGCAATGGTGACTACTCAATGAGTGCAGTCAGGAGTCAATGGAGCTTTTATTATGAAAGAGCTCACATTTACTCAAGTAAATTCTTTAAAACTAATCAAGCTAAATGCTTTTGTATTTGCTCTTCTTTGTACACCTGCAATTAAGTAATTAAGGTGTCAATGTTAACATTCTCTTAGAATAATTCGGCCCATTCATTCTAATTGTACTAGATCTAAATAAACGGGCTATATCATCCTAAATTATTTCGGAAGTCAGTGATCTGAGAATAAAACTAAATTATCTTAATCTGTACACATATAATACCTTAATTTAAAAATGGAAAAAAATAAAACTAAATTATCCTAAATTAAGTATGGCCAGGTAATATTAGCAACTAGGAAGCATCTAAAGTGTCACAATGAGGAATACTGTGGCTCTAAGCTGACAGGTTGACATAGGAGGAGATGCATTCTTTGTAGGCAAATTACATAGGTTTTGTCATAAGCATAACGATCCTGAAGGCTGAGCAGAAGCTCCCAAGCAGAGCAGAGAGAGAAGCTGGGAGCAGCAAGAGCACTGGCTGGTGGGTGAGTGGCGGGAACTTCAGGGTGGGGTTGGGGCACAGGATGCCTGAGGAAGCTTGTAAGTGTTTGGGGGCTGGAAGGGTGGGCAAGGATCAGATCGGGATGGATCTGACCCTAAGGAGGCTAAACTTGATTTGGAAAGCAAAGGTTAACCACTTAAAAGGTTTTAAGCAGACAAGAAACATGATCAAATTGATGGTGAAGGAAGGGGTGAAGGTAGAGAAATTGGCAGAGGAAGGCTGGCTAGAAGACCAGACATGAAACGATGCACTGAATTAAGACAATGTCAGGGGGTGGTGAACAGGGCACGCACAGGAAAATGCTCAACTATGAGAAAAAGGCCAATGGATATACAGGAAGATGTATAAGGAGAAGCTAGGCCTTTTCTCCCAGGCTGATGGTCTTAGTGGACGATATTGCTACTAGCAATACACAAGATGGAAAAGACATCGTCGATGAAAGATAAGCTAACTCGTTGCATCTGAAGGTTCCATGGAACCCCCTGAGTGAGGAGCCCAGCAGGTGGGGAACTCGGGAGACAGGCTTAGGTGCAGATAGAGAACCTGGGGGCAGGGGCATCGGTGGCAGCTTCAAGCTGAGAGAGGAGATGAGGCTGCCCAAGGGAGTTTCCAGAGTAAGGAGTGGGGAAACCGCAGTTCAAGGGCAAGTGAGAAGAGGAGACAGCCAGGCTGGAAGGGCCAGCTGGAGAGAAGCAGGGGCACCGCTTTCTCTGAGATGAACAGAAGTAGGGACATTGCCTGCAAGAGATGAGGAGCTGCAAGAGAGGTTCAAGGCTCCTTGCTGATGACTGCCATCTCCTTTGTTGAGCAGGAGAGGAGGGCAGGTGCAGAACATGAGGTGCAGCAATGGAGGAAAGAGTTTTTGCAGACTAGTGGGCAGAGCAGCCGGTGGGGGTGGGACAGGCACCTGTCTGGGCCGCCCAGCTGGGCAGGCAGGAGCTCCACCAACGCAAGGAAGACTGTGAGGTTCCTCGCCCGCATTAGCAAGCTGAAGGCAGGAACACTGGGTTGATTCAGAATTTTACATTTTAAAGTAACTTTAGAAACTTTAAATTTTACATTTAAAAGTAACGTTAGAAACTGGTTATCCTTTCTCCCTTCTCTTTCCTGCCCTCCTCTTGATTTCTTTCCTCTCTTTCATGCCCCGGGCCCCATATGATAGATGTGTATTAGGGAGGAGAAGGCAATGAGGGCCAGGAAGGCTCTTTCAGGGTCAAGCCCTGTGACGTGTGTATAAACTTTAACTTCACGGATTCCTAAAGCAGTTACTACAGGTCCAAGACATCACTGACACATGCTTCCGTACCACAACCACGAATCCACCTCCTCTTACAACCATATTTCCTGGAAACTCTGTCCACATGGCAGGGCTCTCCCCCCCCCCCCCCCGCCTACACTCCTCTGAAACCCCCTGCCCAAGTCCACAATCCCTCCTTATTGCAAAATCCAAATCAACCTTCTTCCATAGTCATCTTTCTTTAATTCTCTATCGATCCAACAATATTGGCATATTTCTTAGGATTCTTCCTTAACCTACGTCTGCACTGCTTTTCCTCCCACCTCCTACATTGTTCCCAAGATTTTACCTTTACTCCTTCTATCTTTCTCACTCATGGAGTGGTCTACTTCCCACCCACGATTTCAAACTGATTGACCCCCAACTCCATATCCGGCCCAGACCTCCGTCCTGAGGTCCAGGGGCCCTCGGGAGGGGTCCTCAGGAACCCAAAACCAACACTTCCACACTGAGCTCGTCATCTTCCTTCCCTCCCAACCTGCTTCTCCGCTCCTGAGCCAGAAAGAAGCTCAGGAGCTATTCCTCGCCGCTCCCATCCCTCACTCCCAACAGCCAGTCACCCTGGGAATCCGCCCCTTCCTCCAACTCAGTTACCACTGGAGTTCAGCCCTTCATCATTCTCCTCCCTGAGGACAGAACCCTCCTAGCAGGTCTCCTGACGTCCCCTCAAGGCCCTCCAGAAATCCCTTTACCACAAACAGCTTCCTAAAGCACAAACCCGATAATGTATTAGAATGACAATGCTTCTCAGAGTCACTAACTCCCCATAGTCCTTTGCTTGACACACCAGCCCCCTCCCACAGTCTGACCCACCCCCTTCATTGCCTCCCATGGGCCACCATACAGAATTAGATGTGCCCCCCAAACCCCACTTTTGTGCCTCTATAAACTTTTTTTTAATATATTTTATTGATATTTTACAGAGAGGAAGGGAGATAGATAGAAACGTTGATGAAAGAGAATCATCAACCAGCTGCCTTTTGCACACCCCCTACCGGGGATGTGCCCGCAACCAATGTACATGCCCTTGACCGGAATCGAACCTGGGACCTTTCAGTCTGTAGACCGATGCTCTACCACTGAGCCAAACCGGTTTCAGCCTCTATAAACTTTTGCAGAGGCTGTTCCCTCTCCCCGGATATCCTAATCTTTCCCTACCACCCAGCCCTTTCTCCTGCCACTCCGACTGTCCCTAGATTCTGTTGTGTCACCGGCTCCTCTGGGAAGCCTTCCCCTCATCCCTCCAGCAGGTGCTGGCTGCCTTTCCTTGCCTGGTTCTTCACACTCTTCCCCGGCACTGACCCTCACAAAGGCCCAAGTCACCCGCCAGCCTGGGAGCCACTGGAGGGCAGAGATACAAGTCATCACCTCGCTTTCCCCCGCATCTGGCATGGTGCTTGGCCATTGGATGGAAAAAGGCTTCGCTTCTGAGCCAGCCACTGCTGCCCAGTGTTTCTAAGGGGTGACAGCAGTTAAGTAGAGAAACTGTAAGAGCCTGGGGAGGAGGAAGAAGAGGATGCCACTGCTCTCTTCTGAGACCTGGGTCACTCCCCACTGGGAAGAGGCCGCTGCACGAGGAGCCATGAATTCCTAACTGGAGAGGCCGAGGACGGCCACTCTGGAAAGGAGACCAGGCTAAGCAATTAAAGTAATTTGTCATCCTCAGCGCCTCTTTCAGGAAGCTGATGCTCATGTTCTTTAGTGCCACTGATGGATCTGATCTCTTCTGCCAAATGGGGTAAAAGAGGTGTGTCCTTGAAAAAATGATTATCTTAGAACAGAAGAATAAACCCAACTCAGACGTTTTTTAAGGAGAGCAAGAAGACAGGAAAGAAAAACTGACCCTGGCTGTTTGGATGAAGACTCCTCTCGTTATAACGGAACATGAGCCCCGGCCCACGGCAGAAACACATTTCCGCATGTGGGAAACTGCGAACTACTGTTAATGAGGAGTCCCTGCCGGTGGCCTTCCCGACCGTGAGGACGCCTTTCTCCGGATCGTGCTCTCCTGGCTGTCGTTTGCTTGTACCCTAAATGTCCCAGGAGCTCATGATGAGCTTCTGTATTTTCACCCAAGTCTCACACGCATGAGATCAGCTCCTCCAAACAGGAGCCCTCACTACATCCAAAACTGGGAGGCAGGGTATCAGAGAACACATCACTCGAGGTGTAATCAGGGAGAGAGAATCCCTGGCTTTTAGAGAAGATCCTGGTGATATGTCATTTGATCAAAGCTTCCCCCAAGCACACACCCCCATTCATTTACAAACACAAAATTGTAAAATTATGGCCAACCCAGAGTTGAACTTGGATTCCCTGTTCTAATGCCCATATACCAGTATTTATAGTTGATACAGTTATGACTAGACAATTTGACAGCTGTACCCTACACACCTCCCTATGGAGTTGGAAGACTCGTAAGCCTCTCACTGGTGTCCACCAGGGGGCAGTATGTCACACAGAAGAAGCGATGGCGTCTGTTACCATAAATGCATTTCATTCCTGAAATTTGACTCTGTGTCTCCCAGACTTCCCCTTATATGGAATTAAGTCTGACTTAAGCATTCAGTGGGACAAAGGAAATAAAAACTTGTCTTCTTCATCTTCCTTAATAGCTTTATAAAGCCAGTGAGACATGATATGAGACATTATAGCTGAACATGCTTATTTGAGCAGACCTAAAACAGAGCTTCAGAATTATGTGATGTTACAGCTTTCCACTGTCCTTGCTCTTCAGAAAACCATACCTGGAGCATTTTTAAAGCTTCAGACCAAAGTAAACTTATCTGAAAACTCCAGATAATTGAATCCCATTAGTCAAACAACTGGTTCCACCTCTTCCACCACTGTAAGTGCAGACACAGCCTGGGAGCTTATGGATTGCTAGAATTGAACAGGCTCTTGTGGAAAGCTCACCCTTACACTGCTTTCCTACACACTGTTGTCCCCTATGCTGGCCCCCGTTTCTACGGGTGCACGTTTGGTGTTTTGCCTCTGAGACCTCAAAATGGGAGGAGGAGAGGAGCCCAACGGTGCAGAATCCATGGGTTCTCTGTGTCACACATTTTCTCATCATGAGTGGGAACAGGGTCTTTTCTCCACTTGGATTTAGAGCTTTCAGGAAAGGCTGCTCAACATCCCCCAAAGCAAGAAGTTGGCTATGGGTCTGGAAAGCTTATGAAACAGAGGAAGGTCTGTTTTTCCTTCTGCTACTAGGGACTTCAGGGAATTAGAGGAACTAGGATTTTCCTTTTTGAAAATTCACTGTATATTCGCATCTCAATCCAGACATGGTCTTCCACCTTAACTATTTCTTCCTCAAATTAACCCTCAAGAAGACACAAATGAGAAATACTGGCTAACCCCAAAAAAGTATTTTTCTAATTAAAAAGAGAAAAGAGTCTATGTATGAGTCAAGCATCTGGAAGTTTGCAGTCAGTAAAATTAAGGTAGTTTCCTACCAGGATAGCACCTCCCAACTCTCCCTCCCATCCCTTCCAAAAAAAACCCTTCCCTTCCCCATCACTCCTCACCCCCAGCGAGTATTAGCAGAGGCCCTTGTAGAGAGCGGGGGCGGGGGGGGGGGGGGAGCAGAGCAGAAGATAAACTCCTACCATGAAGTAAACATGTACAAAACGCCCATACACCCATAGCAAGAAGCAGTGACACGTGGCACTTGGGAATCTTTCTGGATAGAAGCCTTCCTAACCCTCGCCAAGGTGGCTCAGTGGATAGAGGGTCAGCCTGCACACCGAAGGGTCATGGGGTCAATGTCCACTCAAGGACGCAAATGTACCTGGGTTGCCCGTTAGATCCCCAGCCCAGATGGGGCTGTGCAGAAGGAAACCAACTGATGTGTCTCTCTCTCACATCAATGTTTCTCTCTCTCTCTACCTTTCTCTTTCTCTTCCCTCTCTCTCCTCCTTCCTCCCTCCTTTCCACCCTAAAAAAAAAATATCCTCAGGTGAATATTAACAAAACAAAAACAAACAAATATAGATAGATAGATAGATAGATAGATAGATTTTTTTTTCCTAACCGAGATATAAATTTTATGAACCACTGCAGAAATCAAAGAGTTGTAACAAAACTACCAATCAATGTAAGGCTTCCCACCTCTTTCCAGGCAGCTAACAACGCGCTAGCTCTCCCAGGGCCCATTGGTCAGATGAAGCAGGCTTGGGAGGCCACATCAAAGGAACGCGGAGGGGCCAGGGTGGCCCTGGGCTGCTGCTTCATGTCCCTCCAAGTAGGGACTGGGACCTGACAAGCAGGTGAGACAGGCTCTGTCCTGCAGGCTAGTCCCTGGGGCTAAGCATGGCACGCGTTTTGGTCCTGACTGCAGGACCAAAGTGGGAAGTCCAGCCATTCCGGACAGGTGTTACTCTAAGGAAATGCCTGGAGCCCGGCCTGCGATTACTCCCACAGCGACCTGCACCGCTGCTGCCTCCCTCCTCGCTCCCACCCCTTCTGAAGTGGCGCTTCAGGCCAGCCCTGCAATAAACTGGGCAGGACCTGAGAGCAGAAAGAGGAACAGGGAAAGAGAAGGGCACTTCAAATCCAAGAGATGGAACGACAAGCCTTCTAGTCAGAAAGAGAACGGAATGGATGAAACAGGAAGGTGATGAGGAAGAGCCTTCCGGAGTCAACTCCACACTGAGTGCGTCTCCCAGTGCAGGAGGGAAAAGCTAGCGGGTGAGCCACTGGCCCAGGAATAACAACTAAGGCCAAAAAGTGGCTTAACGATACTTAATTAAATCTTTGGAACAAGACAACTTTTGCAGAAATCAAAGAGAAAATGTTTCTACTAGGGTGGGGAAAGGTGCTCTGACTTCCAAAAAATGGACAGAAGAAAAAGAATTTTTTTTAAAAAACCCAGATGACAATAAAGCAAGAGGAACTGGGTCAGTGTCACAGCCAGCACAAGGCCACGTGCAGATGAGCCAGCACACAGCACAGTGTGTGTGATGCTCCCGGCTCGGGAACACAAGCTAGCAGTCAGGCCGCCGAGCGGGGAGCGGTAGCCTGCTTTCCTATTGAACACAGAGACGCTCTTGTGCTCTTTGAGGAAAATGGACAACAGTCCTACAACGCTTGTGTAATTTATTTCACCTAAGACTTGTACTCTGACTTCGTTTTCGGTTCCCTGCCCTGGGTACCTGATGAATGCTATTTTAATGTAGCGGTTTGTATTGGTGAAGAGCCCAGTCTATTAAAATATCTCCCTCACCCTAGTGAGTTCCAGTCTAGATCAGGGGTAAGACAACGATAGCCCATAGGCTAACAAATTTAATTTTAAAATAGTTGAGGCAAAAAAAAATCCAAAAAATTATATTTTGCATTGAATTAAATTAAAATTTCAGTGCTTTTACTGAGACAGTCAGGCTTATTCGTTTGCGTATCATCTATGGCCATTTTCCACTCCAGCATCAGGGCACAGTTCAGTACAATTGACCCTTGAACAACATGGGTTTGAGCTGCATGGGTCCACTTACACGTGGATTTTTTTTCAATAAATATGTACAATATTATAAATATGTTTTCTTTCCCTTATAATTTTCTTAATACATTTTCTTTTATCTACCGTGTTTCCCCGAAAATAAGACATCCTCTGAAAATAAGACCTACTTATACAGATTTCCTTCGGAGTAAAATATAAGGCATCCCCCGGAAAATAAGGCCCCCAGGCTCTGTCTCAGAATGAAAATTAATTTACTGGTCGCTAGGGCCGCCCCAACTGGCATCTAGCAACCAGTGACGTTACTCAGAGTCCTGACGTCACTGCTGTGTGAATGGAGAGAAATAAGCAGACTGAAAGGTCACAGGTGAAACCTAAACTGCAAGAAGTTGTGACTTGGGTGAAGAATTCACGGGAGAAAATCACTGACAGTTGCATTGCAAATGCACTGCAAGCAGGCTACCTTGACAAGAAGTACTCATTTAAAGACAGTGCTATTGCTAAACATGAGAGATTTGGTCCACTGATTCTGAAAGAAATGGAGTCACAAGAAATTCACCAGGAAATTCAGGAATTGGATTGTTATGATGATGTTCCAGAAGATGATGACATGATTGTCACTGAATAAATGAGTAAATTCTTGATACTGTAGGATTCAGTTTGTCTGGTTTGTGTTGACAACTACCGTACTACTGTACCGTATACAGGTAATAAATTTCCTTTATTTTCATTTAACAATAAATGTGTACCGTATTTTTCTTCATGGAAAAATAAGACATCCCCTGAAAATAAGACCTAGCGCATCTTTGGGGGTAAAAATTAATATAAAACACTGTCTTATTTTTGAGGAAACAGGGTAGCTTACTTTACTGTAAAAACACAGTATATAATACATATAACATATAAAATATGTGTTAATTGGCTCTTCATGTTATCAGTAAGGATCAACAGTAGGCTCGTAGTTGTAGTTAAGTTTGGAGGGAGTCGAACGTTACATGCGGATTTGCAACTTTGTAGGGCATTGGTGTCGCCATTCCCCACATTGTTCAAGGGTCAAGTGTAGTTTCTACAGAGACATATGGCACACAACGCCTAAGATAGGTAGTAACTGGGCATCTACAGAAAATGTTCTAGAAACTTAACAGTCATAAGTTTGACCCCTAACTCAGCCAGAATACGGAAAACTTTTGCAAACTTTTCTTTTCAAAGGGAAAGGCTTGGGGAGTATCTGAGAAGTGACAGAGAACGTGGCTCACTGGGAGGGCGGGGACAGGCCGGGCACTCACCAGTAGAAGTGCTCCTCCACCATCTTGGTCACCGCCCTGGAGATGGCTCTCTCCTGAGGCCCCAGGTTCTTGTTTAAGTTCACGCCAAGCTTCTCCTCCAGAAAGTCAATTATGAATTCTGTGCCAGAAACTCTTTCATGATTATATTCAATCCAAGGCATTTTCCCTTGAGCAGAGAGTTTTCCACCAAAATAATTCTAAGCAGAGTAAAGTTTAAAAAGAGAGAAGCAGTGTTTTATTTAAATTTCACTGAGTGGTTAACAGAAACAAATATCTCAGCCGTATATTTGACAGTGACTATACTACTCAAGTGAGTGTACTCAGCATATAAAATCTTAAAGAGAATAAATGGGGAAAAGACACACACAAGATCTACTGCACATGAAGATATTACTTTTCTCCAATTAATTTTATCACGGGCTCTAGCTAATTGTTTAGAGAGAGACAAAAGAAAATAAAGCATATATCCATGCAAAGGCATGTACACAAATATTCATAGATTTGCAACTGTCAAACACAAGGGGGAAAGCAAGAGCTCATCAAGAGGTAAATGAATAAGCAAATTCTGGTATAACCTTACAATAAAAAGGAATGAACTACTGATATACACATTAACACAGGTAAATCTCAAAATAACACTGCTCAGTGAAAGAAGTCAGACAAAAAAAAAAAAGAGTACTTACTGTAGGATTCCATTTGATAAAACTCTAGAGAATTTACACTGATCTATAGTGACAGAAAGTTGATCAGTGTTTACTCAGGAGGATAGGGCACAGGAAGTGACAGGACAACAGAATTACAAAAAGGCAAAAACAAATTTTGTGGGTAATGGATACATCGCTATCTAGATTATGGTGAGTTTTCATGAATATTTACATATGCCAAAATTTACCAAAGCATACATTTTAATATGTGCAATTTATAGCATGCCAATTATATCTCAACTAGAGGCCCAGTGCATGAATCCATGCATCAGTGGGGTCCCTTGGCCTAGCCTGTAGGATTGGGCTGAAATAGGCTCTCCAACATCTCCCAAGGGGTCCCAGATTGTGAAGAGGGTGCAGGCAAGACCAAGGGACCCCAATGGTGCATGATCAGGGCTGGGGAGGGACATGGTAGGTTGCCCATTGGGGGAGGGAGCACAGGAGGGTTCCAGGGCATGTCTGGCCTGTCTCACTCAGTCCCAATCGGCCGGACCCAGCAGCAAGCTCACCTACCAATCAGAGCGTCTTCCCCCTGGTGGTCAGTGCACCTCACAGCAAGTGGTTGAGCAGCCTTAGCATATTATTAGCATATTACGCTTTGATTGGTTGAACAGCCAACCAGACACTTAGCATATTAGGCTTTTATTAGGATAATGCTATTTATTTATTTTAAAATGTTGCATTTGATAAATTTTAAATATATTGGACTCCACATCTTTAAACTGTTTTTCTAAAGAAGGGGTCATCAAACTTTTTCTGAAAGGGGCCCAATAGTAAATTTTAGGCAGCCCATATGGTCTCTGTCACAACTCAACATTGTAGTTGTAGCTCGAAAGCAGCCATAGACAACACATAAATGAATATGAGTAGCAATAAAAAGTTGTTCATTGAAATGTGCATGTAATGTAATACAAAATATTCTTCCTCCTTTGACTTTGGCCCACAGATCTGCAGCCTGTCCCCCTCTGCTTTAGGAGCACCTGCTTATCCTCATCACCTCCTAGAGAAACAGAGTTTTAAACCCATGTAACCACACCCATCCGGCCCCGCACAGGAAGATCCTTCCTCGTACAGGGGCTTGATGACAGCAAACTCTGTGAGGGCCTCCTTCTAGGAGACCCCAGACAAATCTTAGACTAGAAACAAAATTTTCCAAGAAAAAAAAAAATGCCATTTGAAGGTTTTTTTGTGTGAGAAATTATTGGGATTAACGAAGATGACTATTGCTTTAATTTTTTATACCCAAATCACACCAAGATTTGTGTGTGCCTTTCCCAAAAACCAAACAGCACATCTCACCGCAAGGGATAAAAAATATAGAATGTTACGAAATGTCTCTGAGGAAATGCCACCTTTTTGGAAGGCTAAAAACCAGAGAAGGTGCCAGCTAATGTTGCTTCCTGCTAGCTTTAATGGAACATATTGGAAACTAACTGGTCTCCATCTCTTAGTATCAATACTTTATCTCATTGCTTATTCTAAAGAACTTCATTATGGGCCCAGCCGAGAAAAGGGGAGTTACAGGGGTTGCTGATAGCCATACTGCTTTTGGGCAACTAGGAAAACAGAACCTCCGCTGGTGGATACTGACTATGCCGGGGTTCACAGCCTGGCAAGTCCTCCCCGCCCCCACTCCTTCGCTAGGCACTGCTGTGCAGTGAACAACCTGCAAGACTATGGGTAGATGCAGGGTCTTTCCCATGCATTTCAAATTTCTAAATGTGGTTATATTACTTTTAAAATGATTTCCTTAACTTCCATAGATATGTTAAAGAACACCTGGCCTACTCTTATTTAAGCAATTGGAGCCTGACCCACTGAGGATAGTTTCTGAAAGCAATTTTGGGAAGTTGAAGAGGTAAACCCTCTATATTTTTCTCAAGCTGATGTTTCCCCTGTCAGTCTGACCCTGGTGCGGTTACTATATCTACTTTCACACTGCATTATTAGCACAGCAGTGAAAGCTATAGGCTCCATCATTTACTCAATGTGTGACCTTGGACCTCCCTGAGTCTCCCTAATCCTCCTTGGACCTCAATTTCCTCATCTAAAAAATGAGGACAATATAATAACAGTTGCTAGAACCAAATGCACACAAAGTGTCTGACAAAGTGCCTTCATCATAAGGACTAACATCACCATCACCATTCTGTGATGGAGAACCTGAGACCTTAAAAGAAATCTCCAAGTTTTGTCATTCTGATTTGCTACACAGTCATGACGCCCCAAATTTTCAGCTGAATTTAAATCTATATATTTAAAAGCCTAATATGCAGAATGTCCCCTCCAGAGTTCTACGGAATTCTACAGACCAGAAGTTAGATTGCTCACGATGAAGTGTGCTGACCACCAGGGGGCAGCTTGGAATGAAGGGAGGCCCCAGCCAGCAGCCAGCAGCCAATAAAGACCCTACTTGTGCACAAATTTTGTGCACCAGCCCTCTATTCTATTATATTCCCTGAAGCTTTGCAACTATCTTGAAAGGTCTTCCATCAACTAAATTTGAAGTAACTTGAGCAACTTTTGTGGGTTTTAACCCACTGAAAAAAAAACCACATGAAAATCTATTATTATATTATATATTATACAAAAATGTAATATCTATTATAGTTTTATAGAAGAATATCCTCATTTTTTTTGGATATACACTCTGAAATTGTGAGGGTTGAAGCATTATGATTTCTGCTGCCTATTCTTAAATGGTGCATTAAAAAAAAAATTGTCCATCAAGGTATGTTTTAACAGGGGTTATGTTGTTGTAAGATGCGTGTAGGCTGATGTTAGTTACCTTTGTGGTCTAAAGAAGCGGTCGCCAACCTTCCGGACCTTGCCCACCTCCATCTGGTGACCGCTGGTCTCAAGTGTTTATCTCTCAAGTGGATTACTAAGTAGACCAACTCTTTTGCTGCTAACGTGTTCTGAGATACATGCTTAAAACAACTTTCATTCCCTAGGATCTGCTTTTTAAGCCTAACATCCACTGCAGTTGCCAACTGCATGCACAGCCTCTAGAAATCAGTTTGCTAAGCTGACCAACTTGATGGGAGCAACTATGCACAGGGCTTGTCTCCAAAGAAAAGTATTGTTTAGCTTAGCAAAAGCATAGGCCAACCCAGGGATGTTGTAAAGCCTTTTGAAAGTAACTCAGAGCAAGTTAGAAATGTAGTGCTTAAGTCACGTTCTGTTTTAAAACACTGAGGCAAATACAGACAAATTAAAAAGAAAGAAAAAAAATTGTCCATAAGGTATATATATATATAAAGAGAAATAAAGCAAAAAAGCAGCATGTCAACAACTGGTGAATCCAGGTGAAGGGCATATGGGTGTTCACTCTATTATTCTTTTAACTTGTCTGTAGCTTAGAGAAAAATTTTTTAATATATCTTATTGATATTTTACAGAGAGGAAGGGAGAGAGATAGAGAGCCAGAAACGTCGATGAGAGAGAAACATCGACCAGCTGCCTCTTGCACACCCCCTACTGGGGATGTGCCCGCAACCAATGTACATGCCCCTGACCGGAATCGAACCCGGGACCTTTCAGTCCGCAGACCGACGCTCTACCACTGAGCCAAACCGGTTTCAGCTAGAAAATTTTTTAAAGATTGGGATGTCACCCCAATAATTTCAATTTTAAAAAGTTAAAATAGTTCTGGTAAGTTTGGCTCAGTGGATAAAGCGTCGGCCTGGGGACTATAGGGTCCTGGGTTCGATTTCGGTCAAGGGCATGTACCTTGGTTGCAGGCACATCCCCAGTAGGAAGTGTGCAAGAGGCAGCTGATCAATGTTTCTCTCTCATGGATGTTTCTAACTCTATTCCTCTCCCTTCCTCTCTGTAAAAAATCAATAAAATACATATTTTTTAAAGTTAAAATAAATAGATGATAGATAGATAGATAGATAGATAGATGAAAAAACACAAGATCAGCAAATAAACAGAACATCAAAGTTAAAACTGAGAGCCAGAGCAGTGAGTCCCGAAGAAGTCATTATCTCTTTAAAAAGAATTACTGTGTGAAATACATGCTTCATATACAGTCAGTTATGTCAAATGATGTAGGTGTTTTCATGTATGTCTAGAGAAATGAATGGAAGGATGGTCCAAAATATCAGTGACAGCAATCTCTAGCTAGTAGGATAGCAGGAGATTTTCCTTTTCCACTTATACTTTTTTGTGCTGTTTGAAATCCTTATAAGGACTACCATATGTCAAATACATGTAATCAGAAAAAATACTAAAGCTGTTTTCTTTCTTTTATTACCCATAACTGTGGAATCTCCCTATACATATTTTGCAACTTCCCATGAACCTTTAATTATTACAAAATGAACACTTTTTAAAAATGACCTATTGATATCTTGATTTTAAAAAGATAATAACTATGACCATGGGGGGTGGGGATTGGTAAGGTATGTACACATATATCTTAATTTTAAAAATAATAAATAAATAAATAAATAAATTAGTTAATACTTAAAAAATAAAATAAAATAAAATAACTATGACCAACACATCAAGTTTAAAAAAAAAAAAAAGCTTTGTGAGTGCCTACTGATGGTCATCAAATATTTATTCCAGTCTCACTTAGGTTTAAAAATAGAAATGTTTCAAATATGAAGTCATGCTTTTAGGAACATGGTATCTTTTTTTTAATATATTTTATTGATTTTTTACAGAGAGGAAGAGAGAGGGATAGAGAGTTAGAAACATGAGATGATGAGAGAGATGAGAGACGATGAGAGAGAATCATCGACCAGCTGCCTCTTGCACACCCCCTACTGGGGATGTGCCCGCAACCAAGGTACATGCCCTTGACCGAAATCAACCCAGAACCCTTCAGTCCACAGGCCAACGCTCTATCCACTGAGCCAAACCGGTTTCGGCAGGAATATGATATCTTAATATGTTTTTAAAAGGCATAGGGCAAAGAAGGGGCCGAGGGTGGAGCCCCCTGGGAATAGGACAAACCTCTCTCCTGATCCTGAGACGTGGGCACCTCCCACCTTCCCTTTCCAGGCACCACGTGCGTCACAAAAAAGGCACTCGGGCAGGCACACCCCCTTCTAACCCACAGTTTCCTCCCACCCAGATCTCTGCCCCATGCTGACCACCCCTCCATTTATTTCCCAGCGAGACCTCACAGAAGGAAAAACACGCCTATATCACTCCTTTTAAAACATGTATGTATACTGAACAAGGAACAGTCATTTTGGAAGGGGGTAAGCATGGCCCTTCTCAAAGGCCTCGGTAAGAGCGCCAGGCTTCACAGTGAGGCGTGTGTCCTGCTGCTTCCATTATGCAAACTGAGAAGCAGCGGCTCCAAAAAAAATGAACCAGGGTAGGCAGGCAGGCTGCTGGTAAAGATGGGGCAGAGGCAGGAAAGAAAGGGCAGCCAGTCTGGCAGAGGCTGCCAACGTGGGGTGAAGGCAGATCTTGGAAGATTCAGGCTCTGACCTCACTGCCCTGGCTAAAGGGGGAGGGTGTCTAAGTGATGACGGAGGGAGACAGGCAGCGGCAGGCTAGCGTTCTCCTCCCATCAGCAGCCCTCGGTGACACATCTTCAGTGCCAACTGCCAACACCGTGCTGAACAGCGATCTGCAAGCCTAATCCGCTGCCTTTAGAGGACCCAAGCCCGGTCCGTTTCCATGGCTACCTCCTCCCCCATCACTGGCTCGGAAGGTCCCGAGGACTTTTCTCCCTGCCTCCATCTCCAGACCCACCCTGGCCTTCCGCCCCCCCCCCCCCGTCACAAAGCCCCCACGCCCTCCCAGATCTCCTGGAGTCCAGATTGGGTGCCGCTCCACCAAACTCCCGGGGAACCTCCAAAACAGCACTGCCAAGCTGGGAGCGTGGCACCCCATCTCACCCCAGTGCAGCTGAGAGGATCCCCACCCCTCTTCCATAGAGAAACTGGCTCAGAAAGCACAGGCCGTAGGGAGTCTCCCCCCGACCTCCCTGCTGGTCTGTTTCCGGCCAAGGATACCACCTCCTCTCAGTGCTACTACCTTGTAAGAGGTTAAAGGTGAATCCCTGTTCTGCAGGGGCCATGGGGAGGAGTGGCAGCGAACCAGAGGGACCACGCTGGGTTGGAGAATGCCTGGGGCTGACCTCCTTCCCTTTCTTCACCCCCCTCCAAGGTACACAGCCTGCAGCCTGAGCTTTAGCCCTTCTCAGTATAAATTCCCAGGCAGGGAAGCTGACATCCCCAGTGAAAGGGCCATGCTTACCCCCTTCCAAAGTTATTGATTCTTGTTCAGTATAGATACATTAAAAAATAAAACACACACACACACACACACACACACACACACAACTAGGCACCAGAGGAGTGCAACCACAGTGTGAGAAGGGCAACAGGCTGGCTATCTACAACATGAGACTAACTCATTGACTCATTGGGACAGACCAAACATTTTTAATTAACATAATAAATGTCCTCTAAGAGATAACGAAAGAGATTAGTAATACAAACCAAGGGGAACTATTAAGAAGAAAAAAATGTAAAAGTTGATCACGATAGATGAGAGGAATAGCACGATGGATTCAAGGAGAGACTAGAGCAATGGAAGCCCAGAGAGGAATCCTCCCAGGAGGAAGCAGAAGAGAATGAAGGGATACATGCTGAGATGCAGAAAATAAAAGCAGAGCCTTCAGGATTCAGAAAACATGGAACAGGAAAGGAGAAAGGGAAAACAAATAAAAAAGAAAAGAAATACTAGAAAACTAGTAATTCCCCAGAATTAAAAAGATTAAATACTTCAACTTAAATATTTATAAAGGACCAAACAAGATACTAACGGCCCACACCAAAGCACATTATAGTGAAATTTAAGAATGTCAAAATTAAACAAATACTCTGAAAGTTTCCAGGGGGGAAAAACGAAAGAAAGAGTCAGATTAATATCAGCTCTTCTAATAGCAACACCGATGCAAAAAAAGAAGAAGAAGAAGAAGAAGAAGAAGAAGAAGAAAAGGCAACTGAGTTATATTGTCAAATTTTTATATAAAAAAGAAAATATAATTTTTAAACCACTGAAGGAAAAGAACTTTGATAACAGGATTATCCAATGCGGGGGCATAATGAAGCTCTCGGCATGCAAAGCCAGACTGCCACTGAAAGCTCACTCTGAAAGTACTCATCCAGGAAGTACTCCAATAAAAAGATAAATCCTGCAGGATCAGAGAAATTAGGCTAGTCAAATAACTTAGTAAGGCTTACTGTTTATAAAAGGACCAAAACAAACAAACAAACAAAAAACAGATAATATTTCAAAAATTCTGCAAGTAGCAACACAGATGGGATGAGGGCTGGGAAGGAAGAGACCCATGTGAACCTGCTAACATACCTGTATCATTAGAGGGCACATACGGTGGAACACATTTAAGAAATAAATAGGGATAAATAGATACAAATTAGGGTCTTAAGAGCAACCACTATAGCAACAAAAATAGAATTTGTTTTAAATGACAAGAAAAAAACTTAACTATCTAATTGAAAGCAGGAAATGAGAAAAAGCAAAAACGAAGTAATAGTAAGGAGACAAGTATTAAATAAGATGTCAGAAATAACTCTTTTTAAAAAATATATATTTTATTGATATTTTACAGAGAGGAAGGGAGAGAGATAGAGAGCTAGAAATGTCGATGAGAGAGAAACATCAACCAGCTGCCTCTTGCACACCCCCTACTGGGGAATGTGCCCGCAACCAATGTACATGCCCTTGACCAGAATCAAACCCAGGACCTTTCAGTCCGCAGACTGACGCTCTACCACTGAGCCAAACTGGTTTCGGCATCAGAAATAACTCTTAACAGCCCAACTGACGTGGCTCAGTGGTTGTGGGTCGACCTATGAACCAGGAGGTCTCTATTCAATTCCCCGTCAGGGCACATGCCCAGGTTGTTGTGGGCTCAGTCCCCCATCTGGGGCATAATAGGCAGCTAATCAATGATTCTCTCTCATCATTGATGTTTCTCTCTCTCTCTCCCTCTCTCTCTCTTCATTTCTTAAATCAATAAAATATATATATTTTTTTAAAGTGGCCATATACTTGGCTAAAGGGCCAGTAAATTCCATGGACTTAATATCACTAAAACTACCTGCTCTGACCATAAAACTGAAAAACAGAAACAAAACTCAAAACCTTAAAAAAGTTGCAATTGGCTAGAACTTAAGTGAAAAGGAAAAAATCAGGGAATTTTTAAAAAATACATAGAATTGAATGACCGTGAAAACACAACCCGTCAAACCTGTGAGACACAGCTCAAGCATTACTCAGAGAACAGAGTATGCCCTTAAACACATGCCTGTGTCCCCTCTCCAGTGCTGAAATGAGGCAGCATTGCCCTGAAAGTCACCCAGACAAAACATGGAACCTGTGAAGAAATCCATTTCACTGGTGCTCTGCCCCCAAGATTCATGAGACAGAACTTAATGCTGCCAATAAATAGAAACCTGAAGGATAAAACCACATCAGGCGATGAATGGCACACCCACCTGTATTAACAGCCTACCCAGACTATTAACCAAATTACCACTCTATTCAGGAAAAAAAATAGAACATGGCCCTGAACCCTACAACAGTTCCCTCTCGCCCCCCTAGCAGAGAGTGCCAGCCCTTCCCACCACGCGAGATGAGGGACCGCGTCTAACAGGTTTTGCTGTGATGAGAATAAGACATGTTTGCACACAAGTACCTGGTAGGGTAAGTCAGCCATCCTTAGGTAAGTTTCCATTTTCAAACAGAAAGGAGATAGACTGGGGACGCCGTTGTTAGGTCTTGCAAACTGATGCAAAATAATAGCATCTTGGGAGTCAATCTCTTGCTGTTTCCTGTTAAAACCAAAACAGAAATAAAGAGCAGTCCACGTGTTATACACTCAGTTCTCCTTGTTCCTCGGAGACACAGGGCTGTAGCTCCTCAAGAACAAGCAGGTGTTTGTCGTGGGGCTTACCTCCCCCGGAGGACCGGAGCAAGTGGCAGCCTGGGGAACCACGGAAGAACCTTCCAAGCTCCGACTTTACCACGACCCCCAGGGCCCAGAAAACTAACTACATATCAACCTCCTTCTGGTCCCGGTAGCTGAGGGACAGGAAGAGAACTTTCGGGGACAGTCCCCCTTTTCCCCTTACCGGCTATCTTTACCTGCCCGGGAACACGAGGGATAGATTAACGTTATATTCTGGGCTTCTTATGTGTCAGTCGTGGTTCGGAGGGCTTCACAGGCATGCTCTCCATTAACCTTCATGTTTTAGGGATGAGGAAACTGAGGCACAGAGGATGAACTTGCCCGAAGCCACATCCCTATGGCAGACGCTAGGCTGAGCCAGGTGGTAAGCGCCTGTGTTCTTGAGGCTCTCCTTCCGCAGGGCCCTGGAGAACATGCAGATTTCCTGGGCCCTGACCCACGTCCGTCCGCAGGGGATCTGAGACACCAAGTGCTCTGGCCCCTCTTCCCAAACGACCTGCCCCGCTCCTGGCCTTTCACCTGCGGAGCAGAGGGACTGGCTTCTGGGCCCCTCATACTCTTCACCTTCCCAGGGTCCCCGCTTTCACCTCACAGCACGTGTCTCAGTGCCCCTACCTTTGCCCCTTCTTCTGTCTCAGCCATTACATCACCTGTGTTTTCTTTGGCTACTTTTTGGGGTGGGGAGGACTTCCCTGGCACAGTTTTTCAATAGCCGCCATGAAGGAAAACCAATAGTGGGTTCCAAGTCTGGACACGTGGGGTCAAGTCCACGTCCTGCTTCCTGCTGGCCCCGCCCTCTTCTCCTCTCCCACAGAGACAGTGAGGAGAGTGCCTATTCTGTATTGATTATCCTGAGAATTAAATAAGCTAATATCTATAAATACTTGGTGAGCTATCGAGCATATGCAGGAGGGATGAACTTTACTCTTTTTCAAAGAGATATGGTCCTATCCCCTTGCACTACACAACCTCATCATTCCATAGTTTCCCTCACACACCACAGGAATCTCCCGCAATTTCCATCTTTTACTCTACCTAACCACTTCCCACTCTTCCCCTGGGTCTTCCCTGAGCTCTGGTTCCCTCACCTCTTTCCTAGCTGAGTCCCTCAAGTACATCTGTCCACCTAAGCAAGCAAGGACAAACTCTTCATATCAGCATCACACAGATGGTCACCTATGGCAGCATCTCTGCTCAGTATAACAACACTTTTGGAGAAGTTTACCACTAAATTGCCCATTCCAGTTAGAGACATAAGAATGGCTCCTTTTTTAAAACGTTGATTAAATGAATAAAAATATTTGCTGCTTTCTGGCAATATTTTCTATGAAACAAATGTTTTCATTTAGATGAAATGTTTGGAAGGTCAGATATCAAAATTAAGGAGCCGTGTAGACTATAGTCCTAGAAAGTGCAAACTGTAGATTTGACAACTAACTGATTTTGCCCACCCAAATAATTCGAATCACGGATTGGTATTTTTATGTAAATTAGCCAGGCAAAATATAAGGACTGAAAGGTTAAGAGGTAAATATAAAATCCCCTGAGTCACTTGTCAGAACAATCTAATCATAATGGTTAACTTGGGCCATGTCATAAGAAGAATGGATGTTAACTATATGATAAGCATATGTGCCAATGACTTTGTATACATGTATATTATATGATTTCAGTAACACTACAGAGTGGATATTGCTAGTTTAAATTTAGTATATTATATGATATTTATATTTTATAATAGACAGTAAAACTGAAGCTCAGAGAGATTAATAACATGCCAAAGGACTTCCAACTTGAGATCAAGTTGTGAACAGCTCCAGTTCCCAAGCTCTTAAGCACTTCAACTGCACCAAAATGAACAATTTCTCACTTAGTAATATGAAAACAGTCAGTTGGATTCAGACCACTCAAGCCTAACTTTCTGATGAAAGTCTATAACAATTAACGTCCAACTTTTACTGTCTGCTCATTATATGTCAAACATGATGCTAACTCACTTCATCCTCTAGTTCAGTGTTTCCCAAACTTTTGACATATGTGTACCCCTTCTATAATTTTCATAACACTGGGTACCCCTCGTCAAAAAAGAGGATATATTTTAATAACAATCAAAATATATTTATTTTTTCTTTTCTTGGTACATACACAAAATAATAATAAACGAAAAATAAAATTATTCGTAATAAAATATAAATAAAAGTTACATTATAAATAACATTTATTTGCACACCGGACCATCCCACAGCCTCACAAGACTGTCTTGACTTGACTCATGAGAACGTAGAATTAGGCGCAGCTAAGCACGGTGCAGTGCATATCCCCACCAAACTCCGGTGCAACGCGTACCCCCACCAAACTCTTCCCGTACCCCTGGGGGTACGCATACCACACTTTGGGAAACACTGCTCTAGTTCATCATCCTTATTTACAGATGAGAAAACCCAGTAGCCAAAAAGCCCACTCTCCAGTCCAAGGTCGCATGACTGATGAAAGCAGAGTAAATCGGAACCCAATCAGGCCTCCGAGCCTGCCCTCCACACATCAGGAACCTCTCTCTAACAGGATCAGAGAAGCAGGTGACCTGTTTCCCAGAAGCTATGCTTTATAAAGTGCCCGTATGACGAGGGTTGTATCAGAGAACACTTGTACAGCAGCAAGACTAGCCCCTACTCCCACGGTGAAAGACAGCACAGTGGGCATGCCTCTGTGGACGGCTGATGAGCTCTGTAGGGAGATCGGAGTCTGACCCACGGGCTGCTGATGGCCTGAGTTTTCCAGGACAGACTGAGCCGTGGGCCTTACGTGCAAATGAGCTACCAATAACAGTCATTATGTAGTCACTCAACTTAAAACAATACATTTCCAAATACCACATTGAATTTAAGAGAGCTACTGAGCCCTAACCAGTTTGGCTCAGTGGATGGAGCATCAGCCTGTGGACTGAAAGGTCCCAGGTTCGATTCCAGTCAAGGGCATGAACCTTGGTTTCGGGCACATCCCCAGTAGGAGGTATGCAGGAGGCAGCTGATCAATGTTTCTCTCTCAATGATGTTTCTAACTCTCTATCCCTCTCTCTTCCTCTATGTAAAAAAATCAATAAAACGTTAAAAAAAAAAAAAAAAAAAAGATAGCTGCTGGCCTAACTCCACTGGGAGAAAAAAAAAGCACAGGGCTGGGACTATATTTGTTTAAAAATATTGTGGTGAGGAAAAATCCAAAACACCTATTTGGGTTATACTCATTAATGAAACTTTATAAATAATTCTCACCCATCAACTTTACTTTCCGCTCTGGAGACACAGCCATGGATTTAGGTTAAGTCTATGCAGCAGCAATTCCAAGCAGGTGGTGACGACTATATGATTGCCAGTGAACTCAGACAGTATAGCCATTTCAAGGTATATTGTCCACTCGCATATTTCATATTGTTTAGTTTAGTGTTTTCCCTTTAATACACAGACAGCTGATGACTTCCGTTTAAGCAGAGGTCTCTTATCATGTAACCTCGGAACCTCAGTCCCTGTTTGTTTTTCCCCCCACTATCCCTCCATGCCCCAGAAGCTGTCAAAAATTCAGGTGCTTCCACCGGCCTGTCTTCCCTGAGCAATGCTCCAATTCTCTACATTTCTCTTCCTCTCCCCCCATCAAAATCTACTCCACAATTGGTACTCTCTAAGGAGGCAGTGATAAAAAAAAAAAAAAAAAAAAAAAGTTCAGGCTCAGCCCACACACATTCTCAGCTTTGAATCTGGATCCTACTACCCTTACTGTGTGATCCTGGGCAAGCTGCTTACCCATCCTGGGCCACAATTTCATTACCTATACAACGGGGATCAAACATCCATTGCTAGTTGTGAGGCGTAAATCTAATCACACAAGTAAAGCACTGCTCTGCAAAGCCCCTCCTAAGCACTCAGAAATGGGCAACCACTTTTATTACGAGCCTTAGAACAGGACTTTCCAACTCAATCCAAGTATCTGTCAAGAAACAAAAGTGAATCAACCCAGGATTACACACGCCTCCACTAAGTAAGCATCCAAGCCGTCTCCTAAGCGGGGGGGAGGGGGGGGGGGAAGGACACACTTCTTTGTCCAGCGACCACACCCACCGGGCGTGGCCTGCTCCCGGGTGAGCTCCTCGCTCTTTCTGCAAGGTCATCTAAGCCAGGGTTAGACCCAGTCCTGTGAAGCGTGCCTTCGCTCCCTTCACCAAGTGGGCAACTGGTGAGAAACCACATGGTGTGGGGTCCTGAAAAGAGGGCTGGAATATAACTGAGAAACAACGGGGTTGCCGTTTAAATTACTGCACAAATGTCTCCTTTTTCCATACAGCTTGAAACCTAACTTGAAATAGAGTTCTAAAAGTAGAAAAACAAAGCAAAACATAACAAAAAAACACAGAGAATAACCTAGAGAGATCATTTCATTTTACTTTTTTTTTTAATTTCAACTAGACTAGATTCAACCACTGTGCTGAGAGCATTTAATGTGCAAGATGGAAATAAAACTTCTCCATTATGACTGACTAATACGGACATACATTTCCCCCCCGGCCTAAATGATTTCCCACCCTCCCGGAGACTAGAGATAGTCACAGTACCTGAGCTGGCCTGTCCCAGTGTCCTCCCGGAGAGCCTGCAGGCCTCTTAAAGGTCACCGCCGCTGTCTTTGTTTACAACCTACAGTGTGGGGCTCGCCCCCTGGAAAAAGGCGGCCAGGGCACAGTTCTCAGCGTTTAAAAGATACTGGCCGAGGGGGACATTCTAAGCTACCGAACACTGCTTGCTTCTGGTCAGCAGAGACAGAGGGTCCAACACAGAGACATTTTAAAGGTAAGTTAACGTAGCGATGAGCCGAGCGACCATCTGGGCAGCCTGTGGTTATTACCCTACTCAAAGATCTCCGGCGGGCTGCAGCAGCAGGGCCTCCATTTTCTGCTCTTTCCAAGTGAATCCTGTCAACACTCTGCGGCAGGCAGCCAGGCGACCGTGTGTGGCCCTGGCTGACCCTCATGTTCTTGTCAAACACGCCCATGTATGTGCCGGTCCGCTGTCTCCTAAGGCTCACACGAAAATAGCGTGTACACCCGCAGACGGCGCTTGGCTTCCAATAACACATCAGCAGAGAACCAGGTGGAGGCTGCATCAAAGCTGCACAGCGCTATACCTGGCCCTGCAGCCTTACCCGGAGCCCAGAGGTCTCCGGACCCTTTGCAATTTCAGCCTTTTCAGGATGTTAACATTGGGGCGGAAGGGGTGGATGGGGGAGAGGGGGGGAGAGGACCAGAGAGGGGTGTAGCATGGAGAACTAACCTCCAAGTAAAATGTAAGGTTAGTGGTTAATGTTCCAGCATCATTATCTATCAATAAATAAGGTCTCCCATAAAAAGTGTAACTTAGTATTTCTTCTACAGGGCCCAATTCTGTTGTAAAACATTGCACTTGGGATCTTGCCAAAGACTCTGCATTCAGCACCAAAACATAAATCAAGGGAGACGAATGTTTTTCCCTCCCCAAGGCCAGTCCAGTTCCGTCAGCTCCGCACTGCCCCTCCCGGCCACGGCCGCCCGGGCATCGGAGCGGCCAGGCGGGGGTCCCAGCCCTGCCCGGGCCCTCCCCCTCTCTCCCTCTCACCTAATGACCAGCAGCTCGTGGAGCACATACGCCGCCGCGGCCAGCAGAGCTCCCCCGGTCAGGTAAAGTGTTTTCTTCCACCAGGGGTCGGAGCCCAGCCCGGCCATGATCCCACCGTAGTCCTGCAAAGGGAAAGCGACGAGGTCCCCATCAAAGGAGAAGGGCTCCTCGGACCCGGCCCACCAGCCGAAGAAGGAGACGCTCTGGTTCCAGCTCAGATCCACCGCGCACGGCCGGGGCGAGGCAAAGCCAACCCCCCAGTGCATGCTGCGCGGCTGGCTGCGGGCGCGCCTCCCGGGCCCGCGCCGCCCGCATGGGAAGGGCCGGGCCGGGCGGCGGGCGGGCTCAGCGGCGGGAGGGGGGCGGCGGCTGCAGAGGAGCTGGAGCTGGAGCTGGAGCAGGAGGAGGAGGAGGAGGAGTTGAGAGGGTCCTGGCCGCGCCAGGCGGTCCTGGCCGGCGGCACCCCAAGGCCCAGGGCGGCCGCCGGGCGCCCCCGCGCCGGCCTCTCGGAGCCTCCCTTTGTGTCGGCGCCGGGAGAAGGCCGCGTGATGTCATGGCTCCCCGGGGCCGGGGGACGGGCGGGGGACGGTCACCTACCCCGCGCCCTGCCCCCGCCCCGCATCGCCGCGGCCCGGCCGGAGCCGCAGGGCTGGGCGCGCCGCCCCGGCTCCGCCGCCCGGGAAGGCTCCGCGCTCGGGCCGGGCTGCGGGGGCGGCCACCGGCGCGGCTCCGCCCGGAGGAAGCTGCGGGCCGAGCCCGAGCCCCGTCCCCGTCCCCCGCCGCCTCCGCCTCCGCCTCCGCCTCCGGGCCGGCCCCGCCCGCGGCCGGAGCGCGGGGAGCGCGGGACTCACCTGGGGCCTCGGGGCGGGAACGCCCCCGGCCACCCCGGCCTCCACCCCGCCCCGCGGGCCGGGCCCCGGAGCCCGGAGCGGGCCGGGCGTTAGGTGGTGCCGGCCGTCGTCAGAGCCGTGCGCTCGCACAGTTTGTAAAGACACTGCCGTGGCGTGACACCGTCACGGAGGTCTCGTCCGTGTGCTCCTCCTGGAAAGGTGTCTGGGGTAACAGATCAGAAAAAATGTGTGCCCCCGAGATGTTCCTGCTGCGAGACGCAGCTTAAGTCCTTCCTCTTGGGAATCATGATCGGGAAACTTGCTGGTGTGGCGTGTTTTTCCCCTTTCCTTGGTACAGAAGGATCTGTCAGATTGTGTGTGCGTGTTCAATTCTTTCCTGTTAACTTCATATATATATATATTTTTTTTTAAATTGAGTTTTTACAGAGAGGAAGGGAGAGGAATAGAGAGTTAGAAGAATCGATGAGAGAGAATCATCGACCAGCTGCCTCTTGCACACCCCCTACTGGGGGGATGTGCCCGCAACCAAGGTACATGCCCTTGACCTGAATCGAACCTGGGACCCTTCAGTCCGCAGACCGATGCTCTATCCACTGAGCCAAACCAGTTTCGGCTAACTTCATTTTTTTAAGGCTTGTAAGTACAAATGATAGAATCGTGTTTCGTGGAAGTCTATGATGTACGCGAAAATTTTAGCAAGAGCATGGATCATTTAAAATTGTTTAGAGGAGCCGAAACCGGTTTGGCTCAGTGGATGGAGCGTTGGTCTGCGGACTGAAAGGTCCCGGGTTCGATTCAGGTCAAGGGCATGTACATTGGTTGCGGGCACATGCGGGTAGGGGGTGTGCAAGAGGCAGCTGGTCGATGTTTCTCTCTCGTGGATGTTTCTAGCTCTCTATCTCTCTCCCTTCCTCTCTGTAAAATATCAATAAAATATATTTTTTTAAAAAATTGTTTAGAGGAACTGGGAAAACACAGAAGGGGGTTCATCTCTCAAATAAGGAGAAAGGAGGGATATAGCCTCCAGGCTTCTCGGGAGAGGGGAGATTGTGGTGAGAAGAGTCTCTTTCCTTTCTACTGCGTATCCCCTACCACACCAGCCCTTAAAACGGACAGCGAGAGGGGTCGTATTGTTAAGAGTGAGCCTATTGCCAGCACACGGGGGTCCCTAACACACTGTGTATGCATACATGACCTCTGGGGAACCTTAACACACTGTGTATGCATACATGACCTCTGGGGAACGGGCAGTGCATGGCTGGAGTGGGCAGGCGGCAGGCAGTGGGACCCAAGGCCTGCCACGGAGGCTGCGGGCCTGTCCATCAGGCAGAGTGGACGGGTTTGGGATGAGAGCAGAAGCGCTCCGTGCTGAGAGGGGGCACAGCGTGCAGGCACCCGTGTTTCTCCATGCTTCTTCTCTGTGCCTCCCACATAGCACTCAGCCTTTGCTCTCGTTAAATGCTGAGCCAAGATTCATAGAATATCAGTGTGCTGTTTGGTACCGAATCATTTGCCTGAGTGTCTAGGAGGTTCAGTCCTGGGAATTGGGCATAAATCCCCTTGAGCCTCTAAGACTCCATTCTAGACACCATTTCTTCTTTATACATTCTGAACTGTGCAAAATCCCATGGCTACGAAGCCTCAAATGCCTACCGGTTATACCGTCACCTTTTGAGAAACATAGATTCAGACATTTCCTCAAACAGATATTGCTGTGCCTGTGCCACGTGACTATGCAGTCTGGTCATGGCGCTATGAGAGTCAGGAACATGGAAAGCAAAAGGGAGAATCCATAGTGGTAAGCCCTATGCCCAGGGAACAAGGTAGAAACCAGAGGAAGGTTGATATTTTAACCCCAGAGAGCCACTGGATGCAGAGGTCGTGGCCCACTGCTGCATCCTGGGAGTGTCAGATAGTCTTTGAGCAGTCCCTGGTCTTTGGTTCAAATATGGTTTCCATTTTCAGAGACACTCAAAAATGAATGCCTGTAAGATGCAAGTGTAGGTAACAATAAACTCCCATGAGAGAAGCTAAAATATAGCCTTAAGCAATCCGATGCAGGTTAACAGTTAGCTTTTATATCATATCCATGGCATAGAAGAGAGAAGATTATTAGAACCTGGTCTTGTAGAAAGGGGAAAGGAGGCAGAAGCGTCTGAGAAGACCTAAGGGTTGGGCGAAAGTTTGGTATGAGAATGTCAGAACAAAATTTAGAGAACAAAGAAAGCAGCTACTGCTGTGAAGGCAAAGCAGTGCTGCAAGCAAGCCCCAGCCATCTCTGTGAAAGATCGGACTGAGCCGGACATGGAGCGGCTGCTCCACAAAGAGGTACAAGCCAGCCTCAGAGAGAAGGGAGGCTGCGGTCCAGCGTGGGGCCTCAGCAGCAGGCCAGTGCAGGTGGTGTAATAATAGCCGGATGAAACTCAACAGAACTGGGTTAGCAGAGGAGCTGAGGAGACCAACTCTTCAAAGAATGGCTCCTTAGAACCCCATGGAGAGTCAGATCCCAGGCCCAATCCCCTGGGTTCCTGTATAGCGGCTGTGCAGGACCCTGCCCTGCAGGGTGAAGGGGAGGGCGCTGAGCGTGTCTGTCATCCAGCTCTTCCTCCTGGGTACGTACCCACGGCTCGTGAAATGGAATGAGCACTTTGGGAGCCAGAGTGGACATCTTTACTCCCCACTGCACCCTCCCACCACTGCCACCAACTCTGGCGGCCTTGGTATCATGCCATTAGCTCAAAGCTAGAGGCATCTTTTGCCTAAACTGGTTTGGCTCAGTAGGTAGAGCCTGCGGACTGAAAGGTCCCAGGTTCGATTCCGGTCAGGGGCATGTACCTAGGTTGCGAGCACATCTCCATTTAGGGGAGTGTGCAAGAGGCAGCTGATTGATGATTCTCATTGATGTTTCTAGCTCTCTATTCCTCTCTGTAAAAAAATCAATAAAATACATTTTTTTAAAATAGAGGCATCTTTTCATCTTTTATTTTCCAAGGACTTTGTTTCACTAACTTTGAGGTGTTACCAGACAAGAAAATGGAAGGGAGTCCTGTCTAGTGATTTTTCTTCAGTAACTTTTCGAAACAATCTGTATTAAATAAGTAGTATTGTCAACTCCACTTTACAAGTGAGGAAACTGAGGCTCAGAAAGGTAATTTAGCAAGTTTACTTCCCATAGCTACATAATGAGAGCCAGGATTCAAACCCTGTGTGTCTCATGCCACAGCCTTTGTAGCTCAGATAGTTCTCACACCAAGTACTAGTGTTAGAGCGCTGTCCATGGTATTCTTTCTTTACACTATTCCTTCTTTACACATTCTGAATTGTGCAAAATCCAGGGGCTACAAAGCCTCAAATGCCTACTGGTTATACTGTCACCTTCTGAGAAACATAGATTCAGACATTTCCCTATACAAATATTGCTGTGCTTGTACCATGTGACTATGCAACCTGGTCATGACAATAGAACAAGAAACAACTAAATCAGTGCTTCCCAAACTCTCAAGAGCATAGTTATCAACTAGGGCTCTGCTGTGATGCTCAAACAATTAACAATTAGATCAATACTTCTCAAACATTACGGTGCATGCTAACCACTGGGGATCGTTTTAAGGTGCAAATTCTGACTCCATAGTTCTGGGATGGGGTCTGAATTTCTGCATTTTTAACAAGCTTCCAAGTGAGACCAGACCACACTTTGATTAACAACAGTCTAGACCACTCGTTTATGAGGAGAATCAAAGACTCTACCCAGAGGGACCCCACATGTTAGATAGTTCTTAAGACAATCAAATTATGGTTCTTATAAGTTTAGATAACAGACAGACAGATGTAAACATTGACCAGTAGTAGAATCAGACATGGAAAGAAAATTAATCAAGACTCAAGAAGAGCAATTATAATAGATAGTAATGCATATCACTTCCGAGAGGTCCTAGTCCCAGTGATAGATAGGAGCCGAGAGAGGAAAAGGAGATGAAGTGTTTGTGTGTGTGTGTGTGTGTGTGTGTGTGTGTGTTGGGGGGGGGGGCAGGAGAGTGAAGGAAAGAAGGAGAGAAGACATAGAATCCTGGGGAATTGGTAATATCATGGCACCTTTTCCAAACACCAACACAAAAAAACATAAATAAATAACACTGCTTTATAAATTTCATTGATCTTGGGAAAACATCTTTCACAAGAATGTACTTCATGTTTCAAAATATAGCTTAAGAGTTTTAAGTCCGCCGAAACCGGTTTGGCTCAGGGGTAGAGCATCGGTCTGCGGACTGAAAGGTCCCGGGTTCGATTCTGGTCAAGGGCATGTACATTGGTTGCGGGCACATCCCCGGTGGGGGGTGTGCAAGAGGCAGCTGGTCGATGTTTCTCTCTCATCGATGTTTCTAGCTCTCTATCTCTCTCCCTTCCTCTCTGTAAAATATCAATAAAATATATATATTTTTAAAGAGTTTTAAGTCCTTAATGCTGTGGTAATGAGTGGATGTGATGTTGGCACTATTGCTTGTTTTACATAAAGAAATTGAAGATGCTATTTTATTAAAATATCTCAAAATTTTAGAAATAAACAATATACTTGGTAATGCTACCCTGAATTTTATTGTAAAGTTTCTGCTTTTTTGACTCGACTTATGGAGATCTAATATTTCCCTCTCCACGTATCCTGAATCTAATTATGAATCCAGAAGGTGACTTTGCCTATCTACTTTCTGATTCACTGAACCTGGGCATTTTATAAATCATTATATAACCCTCAGTAAACATTTTCTACAGGACTGACTTCAGGCTAAGAAAAGGGATGTAAATAATAACCAGGCTCAGGTGAGTGAGGGGCAATTGAAAATGTGGGTAACAATTTGACATTTTGAGCTTCTGTAGTGTATTTGTTTGCTTGCACTGCCATAACAAAGTACAACAGACTGCGTAAACAACAGAGATTTCCTCACTGTTCTGGAGGTCAGAAATCTAAGATCAAAGTATTAGGAAGAGTGATTTCTTTTGGGGCCTCTCTCCTTGGCTTGTTGGTGGATATTTTTTTCTGTCTCTTCACATGGTTTTCGTCTGTGTCCTAATCACCTCTTCTTATAAAGACTCTTCACTAATCATATTGGTTAATGACCATCTTAATGACCTTATTGTACCTTCATTAGCTTTTTGAAGACTCAATACTCTCCAAGTAAAGTAACATATTGAGGTACTGGGGATTGAACTTCAAAATATGCATTTTAGGGAGACATAATTCAGCCCATACCAGACAACCTATACAATGCCCAGGTGGAGATGCCCAGTAGCAACTGAGAATGTGAATTAGAAGAAATATGGGCCTGGGATTGAGATGGCTGGGAGTCATTAAAGCTATGGGACAGCCCTGCCAGCATGGGTCAGTGGTTGAGTGTTCGCCCATGAACCAGAAGGTCATGGTTCGATTCCCAGTCAGGGCACATGCCAGAGTTGTAGGCTGGATCCCCATTGTGGGGTGTGCAGGAAGCAGCCAATCAATGATTCTCTCTCATCAATATTTCTCTCTCTCTCCCTTTCCCTTCATCTCTGAAATAAATAAAAATATACGTGTTTTTAAAAGCTATGGGACATTCTCAGCAAAAAAAAAAAAAAAAAAAAAAATGTATTTTTTTCTTATTTCGGGGGCAGAGGTCCTGGAATCCTGAAAGCCTTTCTATGCATCCCAGGTACAGAGTCTGCTTCAGTTAGAAAAGACCAGTGGAGATCTTGTGTTGTCAGTGAGTTCTGTGTCCACTAGATCCTGCCTGTCAACAAAAAACAAGGATTCAAAGCTAGCAAAGTGGAAACATCTGCTGTCCATATTTACCTTGTAACTCCCCACCCCCACTCTCAGTTCTGCCCACATCATCTTGAGAACATATCCTTTTTCTTGGGTCCAACTGATGCCTTTTAGCTTCTAGACAGTGAATCGTTTATTATTAGCATTGCATCCTTTTCATGCTGGAATACAAGGAGTTTCTTGATCTCACAGTAGATTCCTTTGCTTGAATTTCATGCAAACCATCAGTGTCAGGATGTTTTGTGGTTTGTCTTGTGTGTGTTTTTTGACACAGAGAAGGCTTACATACAATTTGCATCTTATTAATAAGTCATATAAGAATTAACCAATGTCACCCCAATAGATTTAATAAAAATATAGTCAAATAAGAAACTTCCTAATAAAAGTCACATTGTAAGTTAAAAACAATTGTGTGACTGAACTAACACTTTCTTTTATTTAGTCTTGTTTCCTCTTTATTTTCTATATCGACATTTACTTAGGAGTCTTAGATCTTCAGACCTACTTCTGCAAGCCTATAATGATGCAAATATTTTATGGAATTGCAGACACCTCACCAGTGCAGGTTTTAAAACTTCCAGTGAGCATGCTTGGCCCTCGTTACCCAGCAGTATCAGTATACCTCCACTTAATGCTCTCAATGCTGTTTGTATTCCAGATCAGGGTGGCTCAGAAGTCCTGTAGGTGCCCCTAGCACACAACAAAAAGACTGCCAACATTTTTTATTGTTTTGCTTGCCTGAGATATTTTTGATGTAGTATTTGAACTCAATACTTTTCTTCAATTTATCATTATTATGCAGGCAGACAGGCAGGCGAGCAGTTAGGAGCCAGTGGTCCTGGATTACAAGATGCAGTCTGACATTCCCCGAGGGGCCTTGGATTGGAGAGGGTGCAGGCTGGGCTGAGGGGAACTCTCCCCGCCCCTGCATGAATTTCGTGCACAGGGCTTCTAGTATATATATAATGTGTACGATGGAGTGATTTCCTATAAATATGCCTAACCTATTTATTTAAGAAAGGCTGAGGAGCCGAAACCGGTTTGGCTCAGTGGTAGAGCGTCGGTCTGTGAACTAAAAGGTCCCAGGTTCAATTCCGGTCAAGGGCATGTACATTGGTTGCGGGCACATCCCCAGTAGGGGTGTGCAGGAGGCAGCTGGTCGATGTTTCTCTCTCATCGATGTTTCTAGCTCTCTATCTCTCTCCCTTTCTCTCTGTAAAATATCAATAAATATATTTAAAAAAAAGAAAAGAAAAAGAAAGGCTGAGGAACCTAAACTCCTAAAGAACACAATACCAGGACAAAACTTTTTTATCCGTAGAAGAATTCCTTAAAAATAGCTGTTAGATGAAACAATAAAAACTGTTTTTTAAGATTTTAGCTCTTTTTATTGATTTTCTTTTCTGCATAACCTCTCTCAAAAATTCAATGATACATCTGTTGTTTTTATAAACATCAGACTTTCAGCCATGTTCCTAAGGTCCTTGGAGATATTCATTTCTTCAGCTCATCATGCACACTGGGTTGGTGGGGCATCAGCTCAGAGCTTTTCCGCATCCTCCTTTAAAACAAGCTCAGAGGGCACGGGGTGCTCCTGCTTCACAGCGTGAGCCGCATAGTTAAGGCTGGTATTTCCACTCCAATGCCAATGGCCTGAGAAGGGGTTGTAGATCATTCCTGCCACAGTTTGAACTGACAGACCATCTGAAAAACATATCACAAAGAGTAGATTTAGTAAGTATTTACCTTTCAAGAGCCGAGTCTCATGCAACTCTCCATGTTAAACGAGGACATCTAACTCAAGAGGCAAAAAACTCTTGGTCACCATGTGCCGATCACTCTTTCCTGCAGCACAGAACATAAACTCCACAGCTGACTGCCTGGCCTCACACTGCAGCTCTGGCACCTAACAGATGATCCTGGGTAATTCATCTCACCTTTCTCAATATCAGTTTTCTCCCATGAACAGAACATATATATAACACAGAGTTATCAGAATTAGATGAGATGCATGAATAAAGTAGCACAGCGCTTGGAATTTGGTAAGTACTCAAACATTAACTGTTTTTAGAAAATACATACCTGCCAACAAGTGATCGTTCCTATAAAGCATCTTTAAAATATTTTTTTCTACTCTGTTTTCAACAAAGTTACTTGCAAAAACCTTCAGAACTTTCTATATTGCATTGGACTGATAATATTCCAAGTAAAATCAAGTTTATTGATATATTGTTTATGAACAAAAAACATGAGATGAGTCTAAGTACTTGACAGGAATATCAATTGCCAACTAAATGAACTGATAAACATTATTACTTTTTTTAAAAATATATTTTATTGATATTTCACAGAGAGGAAGGGATAGAGATAGAGAGCTAAAACATCGACCAGCCGCCTCTTGCACACCCCCTACCGGGGATGTGCCTGCAACCAATGTACATGCCCTTGACCGGAATCAAACCCGGGATCTTTCAGTCCGCAGACAGACACTCTACCACTGAGCCAAACCGGTTTCGGCAATATTATTACTTAACAGGACTGTAACACATAAGTCCAATGTTCATGATGAATAAAGCAGAGGTAGGCATTGCAGGGAGTACACAAAAGAGATATAGTTTAAAAAAAAAACAAAGACCTAGTTTGACTTCAAAGACCTTTCAGGTCAGAAAGGGGCATAAAAACACCAAAATAAGTATAATATAAGGCATGCTATAAAAAAGAATAAAATACATAAAACTTGACAAGGAAGATCAAAATATATCTGAGTGTGGCTCAGTGGTTGAGCACTGACCTATGAGTCAGGAGGTCACTGGTTCGATTCCTGGTCAGGGCACATGCCCGGGTTGTGGGCTCAATCCCCAATATAGGGGGCATGCAGGAGGCAGCCAATTTATGGTTCTCTCTCATCATTGATGTTTCTCTCTCTCTCTCTCTCTCTCTCTCTCTCTCTCTCTCTCATTCTCTCCCTCTCCCTTCCTCTCTGAAATCAATAAAATTATTTCTTTAAATTATATATATATTTGGCTGAGACCGGTTTGGCTTAGTGGATAGAGCATCGGCCTGCAGACTGAAAGGTCCCAGGTTCGATTCCGGTCAAGGGCATGTACCTTGGTTGCGGGCACATTCCCAGTAGGGGGTGTGCAAGAGGCAGCTGATGGACAATTCTCTCTCACTGATGTTTCTAACTCTCTACCCTCTCCCTTCCTCTCTGTAAAAAAAATCAATAAAATATTTTTAAAAAATTATATATATGGGGGAATCAGGAAAAATAATGTGTATGATAAGCTAATACAAAGAGGGCCTCATCAGGACAAACTGAGGATGTGTAAATAACAGACATTTGTACCTCATCCTTAAACAGGTGAGGACTAAACAGCCAAAAGGTATTCACTGATCACCTATGATTTGCTTGGCTTTGGGTTAGGTGCCCCAGGTGAGAGAAAATGGTATCTCATACTTAATCCTAACTTAGAGGAGTTTATGATCCAGTTGAGGAGATGAAACCAACATCCAAAGAACTGTGTCCTACTGAAGTGCTAGGCTGTGTGATTATTAATTATAGGTACATTAAACACTTAGCTAGCCTTGAAAATTCTTAATTGGAAAAATTCTTAATACTTACTTGGTTCCAGAATGCTCTCTAGCTTTTCAGGTGAAACAAACTTCTCCCACGTATGAGTACCTTTTGGTACAATGCCTGCAATTTGCTCTGAAAAAACAATTCCCAAGGCATAGGATAGCTGTGTTTTGTTGATCGTAGTAATAAATAAAGAACCACCAGGCTAAAAAATAGGGAGAGAGAGAAGTAAGATTTTAAATGTCAGGAACATCAGCTAGGTAAAGGCTTTCCTTTTCCCAACCTCTTCCTTTCTTCCAAATAATAATTTCCTGTTGTTGTTGTTAATCCTCGCCTGAGGTTATTTTTTCCTTTGCTTTTCAGAGAGTGGAAGGGAGGGAGGGAGGGAAGGAGAGAAACATAGATGTGAGAGAGACATATTGACTGGTTGGCTCCCCCATGTGGGGATCAAACCTGCAACCCAAATATGTGCCCTTAATTGGTTCAGTGAGCAGGCCAACACTCGAACCTCTGAGCCAAGCTGGCCAGGGTCCTTCCAAATAATTTAAGTGCAGTTAAGATACATAAGCATGAATAGAATATAATTTACTAAAACAGTATTTTTTCCCCTTAGGAAATTCATTAATAAAGGCAGTCCACTGCCAATACAGTAACTGAGTTTATGCAACAGTGCTTATAACTCTTAAAATCATATGATTTATGTTTATTTATACTAGAGGCAAGGTGCACGAAATTCATGCATGGGCGGGTGTGTCCCTCAGCCCAGCCTGCACCCTCTCCAATCAGGGACCCCACAAGGGATGTCCAACTGCCCTACCGGGATCGGGCCTAAATGGGCAGTCAGACATCCCTCTCACAATCCAGGACTGCTGGTTTCCAACTGTTTGCCTGCCTGCCTTCCTGATTGCCCCTAACCTAACGTGACCAGATTTCAACATTGGTAAACTGGGACACCATTGACTGGGTTGGGGGGGAAGGAGGGAGCTTCTTGATTAAAAATTTGGTCTATATGGAGCAACAAAAATTTTTATAGAATGCAAAAATAGTATTCTAATATATTTCTTTAAATTTCAACGTAAGTACAATTTACAAATAGAATAAATTTTTAAAAATTATGTATAGTTGTGTCACTTTCAAGGCCGACGCTAGACTTTTTGCCGCCACTATAAAATACAAATAATATGAGTACTGTCTGCTAAACTCAAGAAAATTTATGTATTTATGAAATAAATAAATAAATTACTTACCTAAATTATCTGAATAGCTGATTTGTAACGACATCACTTGTTTAACTAGCTTACTAGCACGCAGTACGATGTGTATCATCTGAGAGACAGTTACAAAATGTTTTTGTCGTTGCCAAGCCCCAAAAATGCCATTGTTCATTAAGTCCAAACAATGGTGGTCGAATTCTAACAACTGATCAGCAATTCGAACTTTGATAAGCAGTTCTCAATAATCAGTTCTCAACAATTATTTGCTATTATTAAAGTTTAACATGATAAAATCAACAAAAATAATATAAAACTCGTATCCTGGCTATATAGCCACATGGCCGCTGAAAACCGTATATTCCCTTCCCGTTCTCCCTCTGTTCCCTAGCTTGTCATGCATTCTTTCCAAAAATCGGGACTTTTTAAGAATGCCGCAGGATGTGGGACAAATTGTTAAAAATCGGGATTGTCCCACCAAAAGTGGGACATCTGGTCACCTTACCCTAACCGCTTCTGCCTGCCAGCTTGATCACCCCCTAACCACTCCCCTGCCAACCTGATTGATGCCTAACTGCTTCCCTGCCAGCCTGTTTGCCCCTAACTGCCCTCCCCTGCAGGCCTGGTCACCCTCAACTGCTCTCCCCTATAGGTCTGGTCACCCCCAACTTCCTTCCTCTGTCAGCTTGGTCCCTCCTGTCTGCCCTCCCCTGCTGGCCTGATTTCCCACAACTGCCCTCCCTTGAGACCTGGTTCTTCCCAACTGCCTTCCTTTGCAGGCCATCTTGTGTCCACATGGAGGCAGCCATCTTTGACCACATGGGGGCAGTCAGCTTGTTGTGTTGGAGTGATGGTCAATCTGCATATTACTCTTTTATTAGATAGGATAGAGGCCTGGTGCATGGGTGGGGGCCAGCTGGTTTGCCCTGAAGGGTGTTCCGGATCAGGGTGGGGGTTTCCTTGGGGCGTGGGGCAGCCTGAGTGAGGGGCCTGTGGTTGTTTGCAGACTGGCCATGCCCTCCAACGGCCCAAGCAGAGGCTCTGGTATCTGGGATTTATTTATCTTCTATAATTGAAACTTTGTAACCTTGAGCAAAAGCCTAGGCTGGCAAGGGTGTGCAGAAAGTTTGACTTCCTCCATTACCAGGGAAACCCAAGCCTCGCTCCGTGGCCACAGCCATCTTGGTTGGGTTAATTAGCATGCCTACTCTGACTGGTTGGTGGGCGTGGCTTGTGGGTATAGCAGAGATACAGTCAATTTGCATATTACGGTACTCTTTTATTAGATAGGAGAATACATTGCTTTGTGTGTATCAACTACTTAATAATAAAAATATAGAGATGAGCCGAGACCAGTTTGGCTCAGTGGATAGAGCATCAGCCTGCAGACGGAAGGGTCCTGGGTTCAATTCTGGTCAGGGGCATGTACCTTGGTTGCAGGCATATCCCCAGTGGTGGGTGTGCAAGAGGAGGCTGATTGGTGACTCTCTCATCGATGTTTCTAACTATCTCTCTCCCTTCCTCTCTGTAAAAAATCAATAATATTTTTTTTTAAATAAATAACTAAAAATATAGAAATGAGATCAGGTTGCTCTTCCTTGTTACATGTCCACATTTATGTTTTAACATGTGTCAATACTGCTTTTCCTTCAGGTGCGTATTCTGTCCAACTTGTTTGGTACAGCGGACAGCTCCACATCTTGTGCAGGCAAGCAACGCCAGTAAGGGTTCTTTGAAAAGAACATTAATGATTAAGGCTTGAAAATTTTTCGTTTTTATTTTCTTTCATTAGGATTAAGCAGTGATTTTCAATTGATGTGCTGCAAGAACTTTTAAAACATGCAATTCCTGACTATGTAGTCAGGGGGAGACTGACCTCTTTTCCCTTTCAGCCGTGGGCGAACTATGGCCCGCGGGCCGGATCTGGCCCATTCAGCTGTTCTATCAGGCCCGCAGAGCCGAAAGAGCGGAGGGTTCTCTTGCTCTCCCCTCCGCTCCTTCACCAGCAGCCCAAGATGAGAGTGCCAGCATGGTCAGGTTGCTTTTGTTCCGGCCCTCTGGTCCAGTTTAAGAACCCATTGTGGCCCTTGAGTAAAAAAGTTTGCCCACCCCTGCCTTAGACTATCAAATAGAAAAATGACAACAGCCAATACAACAAGAGCCATCTGGTATGAATTAATACAAAGTACGCCTTTTTTGTTTTTGTCAGATCAGCAAAAAAATATATTTGCTGGTGCACCATGAATTTTAGTAATTAGTTTATGTGTGCCATGAGATAAAAAAGGTTAAAAATTGCTGGTATAAAGAATATGAAGAGATCAAGAGAAGCACTTTAGATAAATACAAGCCATTTATGAAACTGTTCAGTCTACCATACTTTAGTGACTATATTGATAGTGTTTCCTATATTTATTCCCACGAATAGCAAGGACATTACCATCTCCTTCCTCTTTTATGCATTCTCGTTAGCCTGGTGAGGATAAAATGCCAAAGAGTTTCTCCAAAATAATCATATAACTATATACAGGGTGAGGAAAGGTAGGTTTACGGTTATTGATATGTGAAAAATAATACCAATGGTTAATAAATAACAATACAATAATAAACTGTGTTTTGCAAACTCACAATTGTAAATCCATTCCCCCCACCTCATATGTACATGTATTAGAGAAAGAAAATATATCTCAAATACCACCCCAAACCAAAAATAGAAAAAAGAAGGCCCTGAAATATTGCCCAGTCCATTAAATGAAAAACTGAAATATCAAACACTATTTCATCACACATTGTAACTTTTCTCTGTAAAACTCCAGTATTCTAAAACATATTCTTAAGAAGCACTTATATGTCAATTATATCTTAATAGAGCAAGGGGGGGAACTGCTAAAAATAAAGGAAACTGGGTAAAATGTATATGGGAACACTTTCCTATTTTTGCAACTCTTCTATAAATCTAAAATTATTCCAAAGAAAAACCATTTTTAAAAAGCTCTATTCAGGTAAGGGCTAAAACTAAGCATTGCATTCTTTTAGCTTTTGACCTCAGGGTGTTACCTCCTGAATACATACAAAACAGAGTAAATATAATAATAATAATAATAATAATAATATTTTAGGGAAATTTATTATAAGAAAATTTGAAATCATTTTCAGAGGACTAAGGCTGTGGAGAATTACAGAACAATAATAATATAATGGGGGGAAAACAGATTTGGAATCAAAAGATGTAGCTTTAAACGGCACTTCAGTACCTCGTGACCTTTGACTTGAAGACCAAGTGACCTTTGACATCTCCCAAATCCTGATCTTCACTGGTCAAAGGAGGTCATAACAATGCCTGCCTTACCTTCCTAACTTAGTTGGTCAGATCAAGTGAGGTCATATGCATGAAGATTCTTTTAGAAGCTGAAAACTTAAACATATCACATATAGAGTGCTTAACAAATGCTGTTAATTTATGCTGATAATGACTTTATTGATTTTTAAATGTTAACTCAAATAAATTTTTTATTAATTGTCCATTCAGTGTCTATTAATGGTATTTAACTAGACTATATCAATGGAAAAATATCACTGTAAGTCTATTGGTTGCATTATAATGTTCAGCACCAACATTGTTCAAGCTCCCTGGACATCAAGACACTGGATCTGGAAAACCCTGTACTGAGGGCAGGCTGAGAGGCAGAAGTAATCTCCAGCAGAGGTACTGCCCCCGGTTCTGGTTTCCCGTATTATAAGCACTTATTGCTATGGCTGTATATACACACCGAAAAGCAAAATCAAACAGGTAAACTCCGAAAGTCTTACTTTTAGCACTTGATAGCAGCACTGTATAAATGTTTCTAGGTCAAGCACATGCTCTACAACTTCAGAAGCTACGACAGCGTCAAATGTTTCTGCGGTCTCGTCCACAATCTCTTCCAGGGAACACGCTCTGTATTCTACCCTCTGATCCAGGACTGGATCAAATGATTTATGGCGCTGTGCTGTTTTAATGTTCTCATCCACAGGGTCAATTCCAAGAACTGAAGCCCCTAGCCGCCCTAGAGGCTGATGGTATAAAAAAAAAAGTTACCCTCAGGAAGAATACAAAACAATGTTAGCAATCAAAAGCTTATCACAAAGGCAACATGATTAACTATGAGGGGTTAGATATTAGAGATTTTTTATGGGAACATGGAAATTCATTATACTATTTTCTTTAGTTTGTATACATTTGAAAATTTCTAAAATAAAAAGCTTAAACATGAGAACAGTAACCACAACATAAAACTCATGAAGAACTACTTTCAAATAGTGAAAAAATTCTCTGTATTTTCTAGGTACATTTAATATGCAAACAGTACAGTTCTGATATATTTAAAGTGCAATAATGTAACATATAAAAACGGCAAATCTGTATGATTCAAACTGCCTAAGAAACAATTTTTTCTTGATAGCTGTGACTGACTGGAAATGATTCTTCATAGCTAAGTCTTCTTCCAACTTTCATATTCAGTCACTTCCCACGAAATGCTCACTTTTAAACATAGCCTTAATATTGATCAAAACTTGTATAGCTTTTACAGCTCTTCAGTCAATAAGTTAAAAGTATAAATCAAATTATTTTAACCTTAGAGGCTTAAGACCTGCACTAACACACCGAGAAGATTGTAGAATACATATAGTAAAGTCTTACTCATTTATAACTTGAAATACCTCCTACTCTAGAGTCTAAGGGATGTATTTTCACATATTTTACATTTCCTGAAATTTTATCATTGATGTCAGAGAGGCCAGCCCACTGCCACATGAAGAACATGTTTTCTGTGCACGTGGCACTTAGCTGTGCACCCAAGGCCTCGGTCAGGCTCACTCCCAACCTGCTGTAAGGACCTCGACAGACCACATCCCATTGATCCCTCACTTAGATTTACATCCTATACTGTTGCTTAAAATATCTTTCAGAGATCAGATTATGATGCAGCATTGATAGGAGAATACAAAATAAAGCTACAGTGCATAAATTTACTATAAGCTTAAGCAAATCCTCACAGAGATAGTGAGTATTCTTCCAACTACTCTAAAGCACCCGAGAAGGGAAGAGCCTTACAAGCAGGCAAAACTCTTAGTTTTTAATATGGAAGCAAAGGCGAAGGATGGCTTGTCAATCACCCATTGGTGGAAATGGCCTCATCTCTTGGGATAGAAGAGACACCGAAATTTTCAAAGCTATTCTGAAGAAAAAAAAAATCCCCACTATATATAATTTTCTGAAATTTTTAGATTTTTAAAGAAAACGTTGTGAATCACTTACTTCAGTTAACAATCCACCACCACAGCCAACATCAAGAATCTTCATCCCAGACAAAGGTTTTCCTGGCTGGTGATTAGCAATTGTTTTTAAAAGATTGTCTCTTTTTAAAAAATTCAAAACATATAAAAATTATTGATCTTTATCAATTAAATCTTAAAAGTATACATTTTTCAATGAAATATTAAATTCTCATTTTAAAATGAATGATTCATTTTTTGGGTAAACAGGTCTTTTGTTTTCAGAATTAAATAACTGTTTAATTTACAAGATATTTTTATTTTTGTTTTAATACATCTTTATTGAATTTTTTTTAAGAGAGAAGGAGGGATAGAGATTAAAACTTTGATAAGAGAGAGACATTGATTCGAGCACACACACACTCACACAAATAGATATATACCTAACAGTATTGAAAACTAAACTTTTAAGTTGTGTTATACATAATAAAGATACCTTAGGATATCTGTTATTGCTATTAAAATGAATTGACTCCTAAGAATAACCTTGATTGTAATCAAATAGATAACTTCAGAATGTTATAACATATTGAAAGGACCCATTTCAAATGAAATCCAATCCATTCTTCACACATCACCCAAAAGGACTACCTTACACCATAATTTTGATCATATAATTCCCCTTTGATGGCTTCCAATTATGATCAGAATAAAATCTAAACCTCTAACCATTACTTGCACTACCCTGGGTGATCTTTTTTAGAATGGTCTAAATGACAGTGTCACAGTAGCCTGAATACAGTAGTTCTCAAGCTGAGAATATATGAGAATTTTCTGACCCACCCCTGCAACCAAAGCAATACGTCCAGGGTGAGACCTGAGAATTTTGCTTTTTTAACAAGTTCCTATGTGATACTGATGTTGCTAGTCCAGGGCCTATACTTTTGAGAACCTCTGATCTAACCTAAAAACGACATTTTGCTTCTCCCTGCCTTAGTGTTTCCAAAAATTCAGTAATAATAAAAAGATGCCCACATTTCCCTTTATGCTGCAATGATGAACCAGCAAAAAACCAATCAAGTCCCTGCAGGCAGTGTGAGTCTGACATTCTGTATCTGTCACAGTGCCATGCCCATCTCAGCTGCTCAAAAATGTTTAATGAACAAATAAATGAATAAACATAAGAATGAATGAACAATTTCTTTATAAATGGAGTCTGGCCTTTACCTCTGACAGCAAACTATAGGTTCCTGAAGTACGTGGACTACGTTTCAAATGATGAATGTCTTAGTAGCTTCTATAGTGTCTAGCCCCCAAGCTCTACACAAGGTAAGTTCTTAATAAATATTTGTTGAATTGAACTATATCAGTAGTATCCCCTTTATCAGAACTGACTAAAGGTCAAAGTTGTCATAAAATGATCTTGATGCCATAGGACCCTAGTTTCTTTTCAGGAGGATTTATTTAATTCTAATAAACCAGATAATGCCCAAACATGTTTCAAGTTAATTTACAAAAGCACCCTAGAACTTGGATGTTATTTAAAAATTAATGGTTTCAAACAATGGACATTGAAGAGAATCTCCCTAATTTCTAAAGTGAACTTAAAATATAGCATTTGTGAACCTAGGTATAAACCAAGAGAAAAATGAAGTGAAAAGAAGGTGAGTTATTAAAAAGACTTGCATGTTAAAAGACTTAGAATTTCTGCAACGTTACCTAATAAATGGCACCCTCAGGTCATTCATAGAGTGAAGAGGTGCATACACGCCTTGCTCATCCCACCACCTGTGAGCCAGGGCCAGGAAGGTTTTCATCTCCTTGCTGTCTACAGTGGTTTGAGAAGTGCTGTACAGTCTTGTCCAGGGGAATCTAAGAGGTCAAAATGAAGAGCCAGGCAAAAACTGCTGGTTTTAAAAATGCAACATGAGTACAGTATGTACAAAGATATTCTTTTTTTTTTTTTAAATATATTTTATTGATTTTTTACAGAGCGGAAGGGAGAGAGATAGAGAGCTAGAAACGTTGATGAGAGAGAAACATCGACCAGCTGCCTCTTGCACACCCCCTACCGGGGATGTGCCCGCAACCAAGGTACATGCCCTTGACCGGAATCGAACCTAGGACCTTTCAGTCTGCAGACCGACGCTCTACCACTGAGCCAAACCGGTTTTGGCACAAAGATATTCTAATTTATAATGTATTAGATTCTAAATACATGTATTACTCATTTTTTTATGCTTCAAAACCAAGTTTCCTTATAATCACACTGCTTAAAATACATTTTATTCACAGATAAAACAATTGATTTGCTTTTGAAGTAAGTTACACTGAAAATGAAACCACAAAACTTGGCCTTCTGTGTCACATTCTATGTAATAAAAGCCCAGCGACCTAACAGTGGAACAACCAGAACAACCGGTCGACCAGTTGCTATGATGAGAACTGACCACCAGGGGGTATATTCTCAACACAGGAGCTGTCCCCTGGTGGTCAATGCACTCCCACAGTGGGAGCAATGCTTGGCTGACCAGGATGAGCAGTGCTCCTACAGCGGGCTGATTCTCCCACCAGTGCACGAAGCTGTGCACCTGGCCTCTAGTTTAATAATAATAGTAGTAGTAATGGTAGCAATAATCATTTATTGAGTACTTACTAAATGTTACTATTTAAGAATTCAACATATGGCCGAAACCAGTTTGGCTCAGTGGTAGAGCGTCGGTCTGCGGACTGAAAGGTCCCGGGTTCGATTCCGGTCAAGGGCATGTACATTGGCTGCGGGCACATCCCCGGTAGGGGATGTGCAAGAGGCAGCTGGTCGATGTCTCTCTCTCATCGACGTTTCTAGCTCTCTATCTCTCTCTCTTCCTCTCTGTAAAATATCAATAAAATATTTTTTTTTAAAAAGAATTCAACATATGTCAGATAATCTCATCTAATCTTCCCAGCAACTTTACAAGGTAGATACATACTTTTTATTTATTATTGTCTCACTATTAGATATTCAGCACTTGCAGGTGGGTCCCTAAGTCCAACCTGTGCCCTCTCACAGTCTGGGAGCCCTCGGGGGATGTCCAACTGACGGCTTAGACCTGCTCCCCGCATCAGTCGGACATCCTTAACACTATTGTGGAGGCAGGAGAGGCTGCCGCCACTGCCACTCCACTCATTAGCCATGAGCCTGGCTTCTGGCTGAGCAGTGCTCCCCCTGTGGGAGCGCACTGACCACCCGGGGGCAGTTCCTGCATTTAGCAACTGCCCCCTGGTGGTTAGTGCATGTCAAAATAACCGGTCATTTGCCATGGGGCGGAAACTGGCTTTCCGACATCCCCCACGGGGTTCTGGATTGTGAGAGGGTGCAAGCCAGGCCACTGGTGCATGATCAGGGCTGGGGAGGGATGCAAAAGGTTGGCCAGCTGGGGAGGGACTGTGGGAGGACTCCAGGGTAGGTCCAGCCCATCTCACTCAGTCCCAATCAGCTGGACTCCAGGAGCAATCTAACCTACCAGTTGGAGCATCTGCCCCCTGGTGATCAGTGCATGTCACAGCGATCACTGTTCCTGCATAGGGGCACAGGACTTGGAGAACCTGGGACTTCTCCGGTTCAAGGCAGCCATTACTGTTTGCTCCACTCTGGTGATTCCCAGAGACCCCGCCCCACACAATTTACAAGCTGTGAGCATGGCTTTTGCATAAGAATGGCCTGTCCTTTAGCCTAAAACAAACTTCAGCTGTGTCAGAGATTCCAAAAGAAGGCCCAATACCTGGCAGCAGCAGTGGCCTTGCTTTACAACTGGGCCTGTCTGGGCACTTCCAAACCCCATACAAAGAGAAGAAATCTGCTGGGCAGCCCAGACAGCTCCTCCTTGGAGATCCAAGAGCCAGTGTACCCAGTGGTCAGTGAGAGACCATACCAGATTATAACTCTTCACATCCATAAGAATCATACTCAAGGGGCAGACTCAGTGAGCACCAAAGCCCCACTGAAGCAAGTCCTGCCCCATAAGGGTGTCTCCTAGGCAATAGATCTTCCAGTGTAGACACAGCTGGTCATCACAGCCAATTGGCCTGGAGGTCAATTCCTCCCAGGGATACCAATCAAGGGTTAACTACAACAAGACTGTGCAAACAGCCCACAAAGGGGTGCACCAAGAATGTTCATTTCAGGTGACTAGGGAGGCTGAGCCACTGGGCTCTATAGGACACCAACCACACAAGGCCACTCTATCAACTCAAGAAGACATAGTAACTACCCAGTAGATACAAACAAACACAGGGAAGCAGCCAAAATGCGGAGATAAAGAAACAAGTCACAAATGAAAGAAATGGATGAAAGCAAAAGACTGGATATAGAATTCAAAAACCACTGCTATAAAGTTACTCAAGAATCTTCTAGAAACCTCTGAGAAATTTAGTGAGACCCTCAAGGATATGAAAAGGAACCAATCAGAAATCAAGCACACACTGACTGAAACAAAGAATAATATCAGAAATCCAGCAGCTGACTGGAGGATCCCAATAATCAAATCAAATATTTGAAATACAAATAAGCAAGAAACAACCAACTGGAAAAGAAAAAAGAAAAAGGAATTCAAAAATATGAATATAGTGTAAGGAGCCTCTGGGACAACTTCAAGAGTACCAACATCCAAGTTATGGGGGTTCCAGAAGAAGAGAGAGAGATATTGAAAACCTATTTGAAGAAATAATGACAGAAAACTTCCCCTACCTGGTGAAAGAAATAGACTTAAAAGGCCAGAAAGCACAGAGAACCCCAAACAAGAGGAATCTGAAAGAGGACCACACCAAGACACATCATAATTAAAATGCCACCCTAACCTGTTTGGCTCAATGGATAGAGCATCAGCCTACTGACTGAAGGGTCCCAGGTTCGATTCCGATCAAGGGCATGCACCTTGATTGCAGGCACATCCTCAGTAGGGGGTGTGCAGGAGGCAGCTGATCGATGTTTCTCTCTCATCGATGTTTCTAACTCTCTAACCCTCTCTCTTCCTCTCTGTAAAAAAATCAATAATTTTTTTTTTTTAAAGAGAGAGAAAAAGTTAATTACCTACAAGGGAGTACCCATAGGACTTTCAGCTGATTTCTCAACAGAAACTATGCAGGCCAGAAGGGAGTGGCAAGAAATGATGATGAATAGCAAGTGATGAATAGCAAGAACCTACAACCAAGATTACTCTACCCAGTAAAGTTATCATTCAGAATTGAAGGTCAGATAAAGAGTTTCACAGATAAGAAAAAACTAAAGGAGTTCATCACCACCAAACCAGTATTATATGAAATGCTGAAGGGTACTCTCTAAGAAGAGAAAGAAAAGGGTAAAGATAAAAATTATGAACAACAAAGTGACAACAAATACATTTCTATCAACAAGTGAATCTAAATATCAAGTGAATAAAAAACCTGAAGAACAAAATAAACTGGTGAATATAATAGAATCATGTGCATAGAAAGAGAATGGACTGACAATTCCTGGGAGTGGGGGTAGAAAGGGGTGTGAAGGGTGCGGGAAGAGACTGGACAAAAAGCATACACCTATGGATGAGGACAATGGGAGGGGTAAGGGCGGGGTGGAAAGTGGGTGGAGGGGAGCTATGGGGGGGGGGGGGGGAAGAAGAGGAACTATAATAATCTGAACAATAAAATTTATTTATTAAAAAATAAATAAGCGGAAACCGGTTTGGCTCAGTGGTAGAGCGTCGGTTTGCAGACTGAAAGGTCCCGGGTTCGATTCCAGTCGAGAGTGTGTACCTTGGTTGCGGGCACATTCCCTGGTAGGGGGTGTGCAGGAGGCAGCTGGTCGATGTTTCTCTCTCATTGACGTTTCTAGCTCTCTCTCTCTCCCTCCTCTCTGTAAAATATCAATAAAATATATTTTAAATAAATAAATAAATGATTTATTAAAAAAAAACACAAAAATATGTAGATAAATAAAAGTACCTTAATCAAATCATATAAGCTATTAAATACTGACTTGGTTGTTAAACATGACCAATATAAAACTATTATTTACATAATTATGTAAATATTTGCCACAGTAATGAATAAACTTACCTGTAACTTTTCATTGTATTCAAGCAGGCAAAAGTCATTCTACAGGATGTGAACCACATGATTCTATATTTACTGAAAACCCATGGTTTAATTTGTAGAGTCCAACTGAGCTGATTCTCTAGATAAATTGGAAAAAAATTAAATGTTTAGAGAAAACACAGTATGAATCCTTAATATACTAAAGGTGTATTTTTTTTTTCTTCTAATTTTGGATTTTTTTCTAAAATATAAAATAAAGTCTTGCATTCCACCAACTAACTCTAATCAGACATCAGATGTTTCTGAAATGGTAGTTGCAAACATAAGTATGCATATGTAAAGGTTTTTTCACACCATTAGTTTTAGTATCCACATTATACTGCACAAAATTATAAAAAACTAGAGGCCCGGTGCACAAAATTTGTGCACAAGGTGGTGGGGGGTGTCCCTCAGCCCAGCCTGCACCCTCTCCAATCTGAGATCCCTCTCACAATACAGGACTGCAGCTCCCAACTGCTCACCTGCCTGCCTTCCTGATTGCCCCTAACTGCCTCTGCCTGCCAGCCTGATCACCCCTAACCACCCCCCTGCCAGCCTGATTGATGTCTAACTGTTCCCCTGCCAGCCTATTTGCCCCCAACTTCCGCCCTCTGCCAGCCTGGTAACCCTTTCCTGCCCTTCCTTTCAGGCCTGGTCACCTCTCAACTGCCCTCCCTTGCAGGCCTGGTGCCTCCCAACTGCCCTCCCCTGCTGGCCATCTTGTGGTGGCCATCTTGTGTCCACATGGGGGCAGCCATCTTGTGTGTTGGAGTGATGGTCAATCTGCATATTACTCTTTTATTAGATAGGATAGAGGCCTGGTGCACGGGTGGGGGCCAGCTGGTTTGCCTTGAAGGGTGTCCCAGATCAGGGTAGGGGTTCCCTTGAGGCATGGGGCAGCCTGAGTGAGGGGCCTGTGGTGGTTTGCAGGCTAGCCACGCCTCCTGGTGACCCAAGCAGAGGCCCTGGTATCTGGAATTTATTTGCCTTCTACAATTGAAACTGTAGCTTAAAGCGGAGCCAAGCCTCCTGCTTGCTCAGTGGCAGGCAGCCATTTCTGTTTGGGCTTGTTTACCTTCTATAATTGAAACTTTGTAGCCTTGAGTGGAGGCCTAGGCCAGCAAGAGCAGGCAGAAAGCTTGGCTTCCATTGCCTGGGAAACCCAAGCCTCCCTCCTGCTCTCTGTGGCTGTTGCATTCTCGCTCTGATTGGCTGGTGGCCATGGCTTGTGGGTGTAGCAGTGATGGTTAATTTGCATATTACTCTTTTATTAGGTAGGATGATATTCAAATTAAAACTATATTATCACACAACAATCCAAAATCTATGGGACACAGCAAAAGCAGTCTTGAGAGGGAAGTTCATAGCACTACATGCCTACTGCAAAAAACAAGAAAAAATGCTAACAAATTATCTAACTCTACAACTCAAAGAGTTAGAAAAAGAGCAACAAGAAAAGCCCAGTGTAAGCAGAGGGAAGGAAATAATAAAAATCAGAGCAGAGATAAATGATATAAAGACCAAAGAAACAATACATAAGATCAACAAAACCAAGAGCTGGTTCTTTGAAAGGATAAACAAGATTGATGAACCTCTAGCCAGGCTAACCAAGAAACAGAGAGAGGACCCAAATAAACAAAATCAGAAATGAAAGAAGTGAAATAACAACAGACTCCACCGAAATACAAAGGATTGTTACAAAATATTCCGAACAACTCTATTCCAACAAACTGGACAACCTGGAGGAAATGGACATATTCCTAGAAAAATATAACCTTCCAAAACTCAATCAGGAAGAATCTAAAAATCTCAATAGACCAGTGACTTGGGAAGAAATTGAAACAGTCATCAAAAAGCTTCCAGCAAACAAAAGCCCAGGGCCAGATGGCTTCGCAGGAGAGTTTGACCAAACATTCAAGGAAGAACTAAAACCTATCCTCCTCAGACTTTTCAAAAAATCCAAGAGGAAGGAACACTTCCAAACTCCTTCTATGAAGCCAGCATCACCCTAATATCAAAACCAGATAAAGACAACACAATGAAAGAGAATTATAGGCCAATATCCCTCATGAATATAGATGCCAAAATCCTCAACAAAATTCTAGCAAACCGGCCCCAGCAGCACATCAGAAAGATCATACACCATGACCAAGTAGGGTTTATTCCGGGAATGCAAAGATGGTACAATATCCGCAAATCAGTAAATGTGATACGTCACATAAACAAATTGAGAGATAAAAATCATATAGTCATATCAATCAACACAGAAAAGGCATTTGATAAAATCCAACACCCTTTCTTGATAAAAGCTCTCAACAAGGTGGGAGTACAAGGATCATACCTCAACACAATAAAAGCTATATGATAAACCCACAGCAAACATTATACGCAAGCACACAGAACCCCAAACAAAAGGAATCCAAAGAGGACCACACCAAGACACATCATAATTAAAATTCCAAGAGCAAAAGACAAAGAGAGAATATTAAAATCAGCAAGACAAAAGCAGGTAGTTACCTATAAAGGAGCACCCATTCGACTGTCAGCTGATTTCTCAACAGAAACCATGCAGGCCAGATGGGAATGGCAAGAAATATTCAAGGTGATGAACAGCAAGAACCTACAGCCAAAAATACTCTACCCAGCAAAGCTATCACTCAGAATTGAAGGCCAGATAAAGAGCTTCACAAATAAAAAAAAGCTAAAGGAGTTCATCACCGCCAAGCCAGAATTATATGAATTGCTGAAAGGGGTTCTTTAGGAAGAGGAAGAAAATAAAGATAAAAATTACGAACAACAAATATGTAACTATCAACAAGTGAATCTAAAAACCAAGGGAAGTAGAAAACATAATGAACAATATTAACTGGTGAATATAATAGAATCAGAGGTATGGAAGGGGAGTGGACTGATGATTCTCGGGGAAAAGGGGAGTGGGGGGTGTGGGAAGAAACTGAACATAAACTGTGCACCTATGGATGAAGACAATGGGGGATGGGGAAAGGGCAGAGGGTGGGTTGGGAACCTGGTGGAGGGGAGCAATGGAGGGGGGAAAATGAGGAACATTTGTAATAATATGAAAAATAAAAATTTATTAAAAATAAATAAGTAAATAAGTAAAGGGAAACTATAGCACTAAATATGCATAGTAGAAAAAAAAGGGAAGGTCTCAAGTCAACAATCTAAATTACCACCTCAACCAACTAAAACAAGAAAAGTAAAATAAACCCAAAGCAAGCAGACAAAAGAAAATAATGGTAAAAGTAGATATTAATGCCCTAGCTGGTTTGGATAGAGCATTGGCCTGTGGACTTAAGGGTCCTGGGTTGGATTCTGGTCAAGGGTACATGCTTAAGATTGTGGGCTTGATCCCCAGTAGGGGGTGTGCAGGAAGCAACCAATCAATGATTCTCTCTCATCATTGATGTTTCCATCTTTCTGTCTCTCTCCCTTCCTCTCTGAAATCAATAAATATGCATTTTTTAAAAGTACATAGTGTACAATTCCATTTATATAACACTGTTAAAATGAGAAAATTCTAGTAATAAAGACAGATCAGTGATTGCTAAGGGTTAAGGTTGGGCTTAGGGTCTGACTGTAAAGGAGTGGTACCTCCAAATTTATTTGTGACTATGGAACAGCTCTATATCCTGATTATGGTAGTTGATACACAAATTTCTACATGTGGTTACACACAACCCTCCCCCCCCACACACACACACAAATGTAAATGTGGCAAAATCCAAATTAGTTCTGTACTTTAGTTAATTGTTTTATATTAATGTCAACTGTCGTTTTGACAATGTATTATAGTTAGGTTAAGTTGTTATCACTAAGGAATTGGTATAGGGCATATGGAAATTCTACTATCTTTGCAAGTTCTTATCTTAAATTATTTCAAAATAAAAATTTTATTGACTGATGAGAGAGAGAGAGAGAGAGAGAGAGAGAGAGAGAGAGAGAGAAAGGAATATTGGGGAGAGAGAGAGAGGAAGGAAGAAATCCATTTGTTGTTCCCCAAATTTATGCATTCATTGGTTGAGAGTTTGTTGTTTTTTGGTAATCCTCACCTGAGGATATTTTTTCCATTGACTTTTAGAAAGAGTGGAAAGAAGGCGGTGGGGAAGGAAAGAAACATCTATGTGAGAGAGAAACATTGGTTGCCTCCCGCACATGCCCAACAGGCACTAGGCAACAAGCCTGCAAACCAAGTATGTGCCCTTGACCAGTAATCAAACCTGTGATCTTTGGATGCGGGTGAATGCTCTAACCACTGAGAAACATGGGTCAGGGCTCATTGGCTGATTCTTGTATGTGCCCAGACCGGGGATTAAACCCACAATCTTGGTGTGTAGGGATGACGCTCTAATCTGGCCAGGACCAAGGTCAAAATAAAATGTTTTAAATTAAAAGTACAAAGAGGCGCCCTAGCTGGTTTGGCTCAGTGGATAGAGCGTTGGCCTGCAGACTAAAGGGTCCCGGTCAAAGAGCACATGCCCCATTTACAGGCTCGATTCCCCAGGAAAGGGTGGCAGACAACAGCCAATCAATGTTTTTATTTCTCATCACTGATGTTTCTATATCTCTCTCCCTCTCCCTTCCTGTCTGAAATAAATAAAAGTATATATATTTTAAAAAATTACAAAGACTCACTACAAAGCATCCTTCTTATCCCCAGACTACAGTTATCCAGTCTCCCTCTTTGGAAGCAACCTATGTTACTAGATTTGTATGTAAACTTCCAGCGATATTTTACACATATATAACTTTTGTTTATCAATTTCTCTATTTTAATACAAAATATAAAACAGTACACACATTCTTCTACACCTTACTTTTTTTTTAACCTAACAATGCATTTAGGAGGGTTTTTTTTTTTTTCATAACAAAGAAAAAATCTGTAATGCTAAGTCAGCCAGCCTGTGGTATTTTATTACAGCATTTCCAAGACAATGGTTGTTATTTATATTTCATGTCTTGCTTTATCTGCACTACCTACCTACCTACCTGATTACCTTTTAAGACCCAGTTCAAATACAACCTCCTTTATGACTTTAGGTTGGTAAATGAGATATTAGATAATTATGTAAACTGTAACATATAGGAGAGGAATAAGGTATTATTATGAAACTGAGCCTTAGGGCCTTCCTGCTCTTTACTCAGTCATGACCCCTATCTCTCTCTCGCCTTCCCTCTTACCTCATATCTGGCAAATTAGTTCCTCAATCATTAGTATTGCCAGAATTCTCAAGGGCTTTAACAAACACCTCATCATAATTGAGAGAAACAATTCAGTTTGTATTAATAAATAGGATGTTACCAATTCCTTCTCTACCAGAATCTGTGATTATTCTATTATTTGAGATTTTAAAGTAATGGAGGGAAATTTCATTTACTCCAAAAGTCATTTATCCAGCCCCTATAAGGTATTGATAGTGAACAAAACCCATACTCTGCCAATATCTTAGGCCAGCAATCATCATTTATTATCTGGACCACTCTAAGGCCTCATGGAGCCTAGTCTCGCCTGCCTCTGTGCCACTACAATTGTCAAGGGTTAGTTCTTAATTAAAAAAAAAAAAAAAATTATTGATTCCAGATAGGAAGGGAAAGGGAGAGATAGAAACATCAATAATGGGAGAGAATCATCAACTGGCTGGCTCCTGCACAGTCCTCCCTGGGGATCAAGCCTGCAACCCAGGCATGTGCCCTGAACGGGGACCGATCTGCGACCTTCTGGCTCATAAGTCAACACTCAACCACTGAGCCACGCCAGCTAGGCCAAGTGCTATTTCTAAAAACAAGCCTGATTATGTTGCTCCTTTTGTCATTTTCCACTGTCCTCAAAATAGTCAACCAAGGAGGTACACCTGGCCTTTCAGGACTTGTCATGGCCTAAAAAGTCTCCGCTCTCATCCCGTGTCACTCTGCCCATTTGCAGCCCTCCATCTACACTACTTTTCAAGGAACGCTTGGCCGTTTCCCACAGATATTCAAGCTGGTGCCTTTGGCCACTCTACCTGCTTCTAAAACTGGCCAACTCCTTCAAGAAAACTCCCTCCATACCTGTTTAAGAGGATTACTTGATCCCAAATATGTATTAGGTGCTCCTTCTATGTTCATTCCCAATATTTGGAAATAGTTATATTGTATTTTTTTCTAAATTTCTGATTATAAAAAACATTTTTACTGAAAAAAAATTCCAAAAAGTATATGATTAAATGATAGGTCATCAACTCCACCAAAGATAGTCACTACTAACATTTTTATGTATCTCTATTCTCTATCTCCATCTACATAGCTCTAAGTTCATAATACACACTGATTTATAACACTTTGATATTATATCCTAATAATTTTTCCAGGTGGAGGCACATTGATTTAAATAATTCCTTTTTATTTTTTAATCCTTACCCAAGAATATGGTTTTACTAGAGGCCTGGTGCACGAAATTTGTGCACTGGAGGCAGGGGCAGGGTGGAGGAAGGGGGTTCCTCAGCCCAGCCTGCACCTTCTCACAGTCTGGGACCCCTCGCTCCTTACCACCAACCTGCAGCAGAGGCTGGAGACTCCCACCGCTACACTCGCCAGCCAGGCTCTGGCTGGGCTCACCAGCCATGAACCCCTGGTACCCACTTTCTGACTGAGCAGTGCCCCTCCCTGTGGGAGCTCACTGACCACCAGGGGACAGCTCCTGTGTTGAGCTTCTGGCCTTGGTGGTCAGTGCACATCAGAGCCACAGGACATCCTATCTGGTCAATTTGCATATTAGGGTTTTATTATATAGGATTGATTTGAGAGAGGAAGGGGGTGGGCAAGAGAGAGAAAGAGGGAGAGAGAGCTCCATTGGTTGCCTCCAATAGATGCCCCCACCAGGGATTGGACCCAAAATCTAGGCATGTGCCCTGACCAGGAATCCAACCTGCAGTCCTTTTGGGGATATGGGACTACACTGCAGCCAAGCCACCCCGCCAGGGCTCAATCACCCTTTTTGTTGGCTAGTTTTCACTGTATGAGAGGACCAACGGTGGGCCTATTGGCAGGTCTTTAAGTTTCCCTTTTTTTGGTCATTATATCCTAATCTTAGTTGTATCCTAACATTTTTAGAGGCCCCTGAGCTATCATTCATTTTAAAATTCCCAGTGCCTGGCATACAGTATTTATTAAACGAGCTTCACTAAAGAATGAACTTAACTTTCTGGTTTAACACTGGGAGCAAATAATCTGTTTTCCGCAAACAGCAAGTACAGTGCATTATTTTCTTAATCTCTGCCAATAGTCTGTTGAATTGACCTATTAATCAAAAAGTGGTTCAGCTGCCTTAAATTATTCCTGAAGAGTGTAAGATAAGTGCAAACAGGACACGATACAGCGTCACTGTGCTGGGATGAGAGAGAGGCGGCAGCTGGCGTCCCGCCCCGCGGGCCGGGCCGAGGAGGAGCTCACAACGACCTTGGCCTCCCCGCTCCTAGGAATTCACACAGCCAGACGGAGGCCAAAGCCGCCGGTCTACGGCGGGGCCCGCGGGCTGCGCTCCCCACCCCCGGCGGGACGAGTCCCGGGCCGTTCTTCCCGCCTCTGGGAGGGGGCGGCGGCCCCGGCCGGCCATTCCGCCCGCAGCGAGGCGGCGGCGGGTGAGGGTCTCTTCCGCAGCCGCGGCCCGGCGCCCGCCCGCCGCCCGCCCCGCGCCTGCGCACACAGCGGTCCGCCGGCGGGCGCGCGGAGGGGCCTCGGCACCTACTCACCGGCCGGCGGGGCAGCGCTGGAAGAGCCGGCCCGTGCGCCCCGGCGCCCCAGCACTCCCACAGGACGGCCCCCGCGGCTCAGCGGGCGGACTACCCACATCGCGACAGAAGCTCCGCGCCCTTTCCGGTCCCTCCGGTAAAAGATCCCCAACTGAAAGGTTCCGAGATCCACTCTCGCGCAGTCAGGAGCCCATCTAATCACGGTTGCACTTAGTGCATGTTTTATATATATAGCTGTATTCACCCTCAACGTGTCAATTGTGTATGCCACTAGAGAATGTTCCTATTATCATAAACGAACTTAAAGGCCCTTCTATGATCCCTGTCCCTATATGACATCACAGCCAAAGTAGCCATCCATCATATTTCTGCTTCCTGCTGCGTCCTAGCTTTTCTTTTATTCCCTGGTAGCGCTATTTCATATTTAACAGATGTCTCCTAGGGGATTTTATACCCGTTAGACATCTTAGAATCATAAAAGCATGGGAACACTTCTCTAAAGAATTGTCAAGGTCAATGTCAGAGGGCCTGAAGTCTAAATTGAGTATTTCCTGCAAGTGACCTGATAATATTCTGGACAAGGGCACACATTATATAGCAGGAGACTGTTAATTACCCAGGCTAGGCAAACTTCATTTAGAGCAAGAACGGTGATTTGTAACATTTTACCTATTTACATAAAAGCCTTTCCTTGAGCAAGAAAAATAAATTTCCAGCATTAAAAGTAAAAAGTAAAAATTGTACATTTTCAAAGGGCTTTTTGAATTAGTGGAATTTACATAGCTCAGTAATGGCCTTTCACTATGGCTTCTTAGTAAAATATTGACCTCATTCTAAGAGTGGTTATGGACCTCAGCCATCTCTTCACAGCTCCTCTTTCAAGATGGCAGAAAGCTCGGCATAAAAGATCCTTTAGCATGTGTCATTTGCTGGAGTAATAGACCCAAGAAAAAAAGCAAAGTGCATGATTAAGTTCTGAGAGCTTTATTTAAACGTACTTGCTTTTAATGTACCACCTCACTGAGCTTCAGAACCTTCCCACCTTTCCAGTTCAACAAAAGCAATCAGTAATTTGTCGGATCAAAAGCTTCTTGAATACCCGCTAGTTTGACTTAGATAAGCAAAACTAGCTCATATGGTTTTTCTCTACCAATGCAAAAAGGCTTTCCCAGACACCTAAACCTAGGTTGTTTTGAAAGGATTTGCAGTTGTTATATGATACATTGCCATTGTTGGAGATGTTATCACCCATAAATGTGTTGTCAACTAGTCTACAATTTTACTAAACTGAAAATCCTTAATAAATTTGAAATTCAATTTTATATAAACTCTTTTCATTCAAGTTAAGGGTAATGTGCTCCCTTACGGCTAACAGTTTTATTCCTTTAAAATGATATACTACTGCCGAAACCGGTTTGGCTCAATGGATAGAGGGTCGGCCTGTGGACTGAAAGGTCCCGGGTTCGATTCGGGTCAAGGGCATGTACATTGGTTGCGGGCACATCCCCAGTGGGGGGTGTGCAGGAGCAGCTGGTTGATGTTTCTCTCTCATCGATGTTTCTAACTCTCTATCCCTCTCAATTCCTCTCTGTGTAAAACCAATAAAATATATATTTTTTAAATTAAAAAGATATACTACTATATCCAGAGTTTAACTGGTAAATTTTCACATTTATAAAATTTCACCTAAATTGGTTAACTATAATTATTAGAATAATTTTTACTTACCATAATCAGAATGTGGCAGATTTAACCTGTGAGTGATAAACCTTTATGGAATAAATGTAACTCAGACATGCCATGTTAGCCCTGGCTGTGCATTTCAGTGGATAGAGCTTCAGCCTACATATGGGTCTGAGAAGGGTCTTGAGGCATGCCCCTGGTCAAGGGCATGTACCTCGGTTGTGGGTTCAATCACAGTTGGGCTCATTCAGACAAGCAATCGATATTGATTTCTCTCTCTGTCCTCCTTTCTTATCCCTCCCTCCCACTCTGTCTGAAAATCAATGGGGAAAGCATACTTGGGTGAGAATTAAAAAAATTAAAATAAATTCCATGTTAAACTGATACAAACCTGCATAATACAGCATGAGTTTTTTTAGGACTAATAAAAAGTCATTTTTTTCATTTAAGTGTGTGTAGACTTTGCAACTTCTACTTAGTATTGAAGAACTTAAGGGCTTTAAGTGTTAAAGATCTTGGAAATAATCTAATTCCACTTACATAGTTGAAGAAATTAAGGCCCATATTAAGTGATTTGCTTGAAATACATCAAGTATTAGAGCTAGGACAATCCAATATATTGCCATGCTTAGTAGACCATTTTAGAAACTTCGGAAAATTAAAAAAGATTTTAATATATGACAGAAGAAAAACTCAGTTTAAATGAAAAGATTTCCAGAAGACATTATAGGAACTTTAGAATTTACATAATTCCTATGTAAGAAGAAACTATATTTGTGAAATTCATCTATTGTATAATAGAAAGATACTAAAAAAGACATTTTACAATGGCAGAAAACATGCACTGAGATTCCACACCAATTTTTATTTATATTTTGGGACCTAAAACAAATCTTATAATTACTTTTTCCAAATTACATTTTATGCTCTTAATGGTGTGGTTCACCCCCATTCCACAAGAACAAATATGATGAATACACTAGAAATGTGTATTTTCTTAATTCTTAAGACAGTTTTTATTAACTAATCCAGACCAATGATTGTCTCAAAAGCTGTATCTATTAATTTTCTGGTGGTGTCATTTTGAAGATTTCATAATTAAATTACACATTTAATGAACTTATGTGTAAGTTTTAGCATTCACATCCCAAATCATGGAAGACCTATTTTATAAAATCTTACCATTCAAGGTAAAATTTTCATACTTCATTACATGTTAATGAAATGAATTCTCTAAATTATCCATAAAAAAACAAGTATCTATAACACTAATGTGTCTACTAATAATCACACACATCATGACTGTGTTTTTAAAAATAGCTACAGATTTAATAAAGGCTTGTATATTATGGCAGAGTAAATAAAGCTTTCAAATACTGCTTTTGGCTCTAGTTCATATCTTGCCCAAAAATGTGCATATCATAGCCAGCAGAACTTTTCCGTAGAATTTTATTTTGAAAATATTATTTCACTTGAAGATTGATCTAAAAAACATTTTAAGATATGAAAATGTTATACAACTTATCTATTACAAATTAATTGAGTAATTCTACAATTAGGTATATACCATGTTAGCTCACCTACATAAAAAATATTGCACACTTTCCTTTATTTTGTCTCCAGATGTGACTGATGTCTAAACTATATAGAATTCTAAACTATTTAAAAGTTATCCTGTGAAATGTCAACTTTATAAATATCAGAACTGAATGCACTGTAAAACAACCATTTTGGTAAACATGCATTTATTCACAGTTGATTTATTTCCTCTAGATAAATGCATAACTGCTCAAAATTATTTAAGAACTATGTAGAGGTACAAGAGCACACTATACAAATCTATTTCTATCTTCGTTTTGAGGAAATACTGATCTTGGCAAAATTCTGGCTTATTTCAAAATTAACTATTGCTGGTAAAAAGGCATACTTTAAAACATTTCTGTGACCTGGACCTGCTCTTTTTAAATTAAAATTTAAAAGCATTTGTTTTTGGAGATTTCTCTGATTTTTGTGGCATATGTGAATAATCACATAAAAATGAACCCTGAAAGCAGTTGAGCATTAAAATACCTACAGAGCCTTCATTTCACTCATAAGTTACAACTGCCTTAAATTTCTAGACCACTCACTGAGCCTAATTTTAAGAAACAAAACAAAACCATTTCACATTATGAGACTGACACAGCCTGCATAATATAACAGTTCTTCACTGAGCTGGTCATATACTTTAAAAATATATAAATAAATATATTGAATTGTGAGTTTTATTTCTGTAATAATCCCAAAGTGTTTCAAATACACTTCTAAAACAGAAGTGGGTAACTGCAGAATATAGTTCCAGACTTGACTAATAGAGTCAAACACAATCATTCCTTATAATAACTCTAATAGGTACACTGGCTTGATTGAATCCAGCAATTTCATTTTACAGGAGTGAATCATACTTTATACACAAAGAGAATATATTACTTGAAAATCCCCTAAATAGGAAAAGTTTAGAAAGCTGTCTAATGATTCCAAATAAAAAATAAATGTCTGTTCCTGGCCCTCTTCCACACCCTTAAAGTTGGAATTTGACAAAAATCCATGGGTACAAATTCACAAACTTTGACAGACTATTGAGATAAAACCATTTTCTTTGGGGATATGGGAGGAGGTACCTTTAAAACTTGTTATACAAAGTTCCAGCTGCCTTTTTATAAAAGTACGTTCCTTAGATTAAAATCATAAAATTAAGGTGCAAGAGGTTAACAAAAATGAACTAAAGAGCTTTATTGACATCACAGTACATTCAAGAATAATTTTAAGAATATTACAGCTGAAAGAGAATGGCATGTTTATAGTCTTATTGTGCACTATTTTTTGGGGAAAAAAAGTAATACAAAGAAATCCTATTAACGGAGCAGCATTTGGAAAAAGTATACCTATTTACAGATTTAAAAAAAAAAAATTCTGGTTTCACCTACACAGCCACAATGTGCCTCTATAATGAGACAAGCCCTTAAAACTCATGGAATTTTTTAAACATCATGGCATTCTTGCCACATCATTCCTCAGCGTTTACGACGAAGAGGGGTTGTTGATCTGAAAAAAAGGGAAAGACAAAATTTAAAAATAAAAATGTATTTTAAACTAAAGAATCTAATTTTTAAATAACTAATATTATATTTCTAAAATTATTTAAGACTATGATCATTTATCAAGTACCAATCTGAGTTTATTAAAGAGAGAGAGAAAGGACACTTTCAACTTTGAATAAATTCAGTCAAATTTTTAAAAAAATCAGACAAAATACTTTAAAAAGTATACTACCTTGATCGGGACTTAGACTTGTGTTTGCGGCTTGCCTTCTTACCAGACCTTTGAGATTTCTCCATGGAGCGCGATCGACTATGTTTAGGCTTCTTAGCCTTCTTTTCTTTGCTACTTCCTGGAGATTCAGAACTGCTCCTTCCACTAGAATCAGAGCCTGAATGTTTTTTACTATCTTTGGTAGTACTTTTCTTACTATCCTGTCTAGAATCATGTCTGATGATTTTAACAGATATAGAACCACTCCTAGAGAATGTTCTTTCACTTTCTCGTTTCCTTTTTAACCTATCATCCTGACCACTGAACTTAAAATCTTTTTCTTCCCTTTTTTGTTTCTCTTTTCTTTTATCCTGTTCACGCTCTCTTTCTTTGTCTTTCTTTTTCCTATCTTTATCTATACTTCGACTTCTCTCTTTTTTCCTCTCTTGTTCTTTAGCCTCACCTTTATGTTTATGACTGCTCCCACTAAGATTTCCACGTTGGTCATCAATTTTACGTCTATCTCGACTCCTACTGCGACTGGACCGATTGGTTCGCCTATCCCTTGAGCGACTTCTACTTCTACGTCTCTCTCGGGAAGGACTCCGATTTCTTCGTCTTTCTCTTTCAATGCTATTTCTATTAGATCTTCTCCTCTCTCTAATCTTTACCCTAGCCCTATTGCTGTCTATTTTAATTCTGCGAGAGTAACTTCTACTCCTACTACGTCTAGCTTTAACTGTTGGAGATCTACTCCTACTATGTCTCTTTTTCCTTTTAGGAGAAGAAGATCGAGAAGATGTGCGACTACTACCTGAGCTAGAACTGTATGAAGAACTAGAGACAGTACTACTAGTACTACTAGTTCTGCTATTGCTACTAGAACTACCACTACTAGAACTTTCTGATCTGCTCCTTCCTTGCTTCTCTTTTTCTTTATGATCTTTTTTTGGTTCTAAAACTGATGTAGTTTCATTTGTAGTTCTTTTCTTTTCATTAACCACATCACCGTCTGTTTCTCTTGCTTCTAGTAATGATAAACTATTTTGCTCTTTGTGTATAAATTCATTCATCTCTTTTGTAACCCTTTCAGTTTGTTGCTTTTCTTCTGAAATAGAAAAAAGACAAAAATATTAAGTCAAATGTACAATGAAAAACTCCCATGTTACCAGACTATAACAATAGAGCAAGCCATAGAAGCAATGTCAAATTTTCTAGTACTACATTAAAAAAGTAAAAATAAACAGTTAAAATTTTATTTTGTAAATCCAATACCATAAAAAATATTATCATTTTGACATGTAATCAATTAAAATGAATATGGAAATATCTTTTTTTCATTAAAAGTCTTTGTAACTTAGTGCATATTTAATACCTACAGCACATCTCAACTTAGGTTAGTTAACCTCCTGAACAGTATAGCCACAGAGTACCAAGGTACAGAGGTACATATGAAGCAAGGAAAAAATTTCCCTTTTGTCCAATAAAGGTAATAAGTTAATAAGTCATTGATATGGAATTTTTGGCTGCAAACTCAACGATTACCTTTCAAATTGTACAAATAAGAATATTCCAAAAATAAATTCTCTATTATTCCTAGTATCATTATGTAAACTGTTAATAATGGTACTCATTACAGTAATTTATATACAAACTTTAAAAAGTCCTCTATTATCTTTAATTATCCTAGCTACAATTTTTAATAGTTTTACAAATATATTACCCCCATTTCAAAACTTTTTAAAAGAACTTTAACAAGAAATAAAAATACACTGAAATAGCTTAACTTATAGCCCGATATTAATCTCTCCCCAGATAAAAGTTTACCTTTTCTAACCTATATATTTTCAATACTACAATTAACTTTGAGTTTACATTTGATAAAAATTACAAATAAGCCAAAATCCTTAGTTTCAGTTACGACTCATTTATTATTTATAATGTAGCCTTAATTCCATCCTTTGATACTTTAGGTTGTCTGAAAAATGTAAATAAACACAAAGAAAACTGCACAAAATTAGGTGGATGTAAAAGTTGTACCTTCCATCTGTTTATCATGTAATAGCTGCTGTTCTTTTTCTTTTCTCCAAAAAGCTTCCTGTTTTTGCCGGATTCGGTGCCGTAATTCCTCGTCGTCAGTGTCAGATGACTCAGAGCCTCTGTCACTCCTTTCATCTTCACTGTCTCCTGATCCATAACCACCCAGTCCACCTGTGTGCATAAAGCCCAGTCCATCATATGGAAAAATTATTCTGTGCAATAAAAACGTTTTAAGGTCCAAGAAGAAAGCTCATTTCTTTTTTACATTGCATTTTGTTGGAAGAATCTACTTATTCGGGGTGGGGAGAAGCATAAAATCCAATGCTTAAGAAGTTCTTAAGAACCCTCATGACTTGATACTTAGTATCTTACTCTTTCTGGGATATTTCATATATCTGTCACCATAAATGAATCATGATAATGATTTTGTTTTACTGTCCATGCTAACCAATAAAACCATTTAATAGGGTAGTAACAAAGTCTCACTAAAGCATAATCAATTCAACTACCTTAAAATTTATGATGATCCTAAAAATAGTTCTACAATTAACTTTTTCATTGTTCAAAGCTTAGAAATCCCAGGTAGTATGCTAAGTATTTTTCCCCTTAAAAAAAATTAGAATACTGTAATTCTGACTGAGCAGAAATGGTATGATGCTAAAACTACTCCCCACCCTGAAGTGATCTAAATAGTATTAATAAAATCACATGGGCATTTGGTTCTAACCATTTTTGTTGATCCTCAGAAAGATTAATTTTTGAATTAACGTGGAAAAGGCAAACTCAAGCTTTTATATACATGATAATATAACATGCAAATAGAAAACTATGAACACATCACTATTATGGTAATATAAGCTAAACCCTTTCCTCTAGAGTAAACCTAACTTGCTGCAACACTACCTAAATAAAGGTCCTTAAAGCCATTAGTGGACAGGTTCCTCTCTAAGGCAACAATTTTGAAAGTGAGTTTAAATACTAGCACGGCTAAAATATAACTATTACAACTTGCCTCATTAACTGTGCATTAGTCACCACATTTACAATAATCCCACTGTGAATGCTTTAGTAAAAAAAAAAAAAAAAAAAAAAAAAAAAAAAAAAAAAAAAAAAAAAAAGGCAAACCTTTTAGAGACTGATATAACCCTAAGATCTCAGGTTTTATAAACTGAGTAGGAACAGCAGTTTCAAATAGAACATGTAGAGAAACAAGGTAAGTGTGATTTTTCCCTTTAAGGCCCTCTTACAAATAAGGAGGACACTTACCGAGTCCAGTGAGGGAAGCCAGTGCACTGGACTGTGCCAGCTGTTTTGCAGGAGCTTTGTATCACATCAACAACAGGAACAACATGTTAACACAAATAGCCACGATTTCATAGTCATGAGAGTCTATGGTATTGTTAAATCTACTACTATTGCTGCTTCTTGGGGAGAGAAGAAACATTAAAAACATAACATTCATTTTAAACCAGTAGCAAGTCTGGCCTTGAAAGTATAATTCTGATGTGAGTAGAAATTGGTTTATAATGAGGAAAAATGTTGACAGCCTATCGGTATTTTTATTTTTGAGATACGGCCCATAATTTGAATTTGCTTTGTCTATTTTTTTTTTTTTTAATATGGGGGCTAGGTGGGAAAATCATTAACTAGCTCTGTAAGAATTATAGGAGGTAAATTGTGAAAACTCTGAAGGTTCATAATTCAATTCATTAGTAAAACTAAACTGCATTAGAAATCATACGCCAATACCATGGTATCTATAAAAAAAAAATCAGGTGAAATAAATTGAACATCATCAAGAATTTTCCAAAATACATTTTATAGAATAACAGTGTAATTATGAATTTGTGCTCAGAGAGGTTGGACAAAACAAAAATATCTTATAGTTGTAATATGGTGTCTATAAATCTGAATTTTCCAAAAGAGTAAAACATGCAAGAAGAGAATATTTGAATAGCTGCTACTATTTCAACAAGGACAACAAAAAAAGTCCAAAAGAGCCACCAAAACCATAACACCCCAGAAAAACAAAACCAACTACACCCACAATATACCTTTTGTTGCTTTCCGGTGTGCATCTTTGGCTACATAATAAATTTCTTCATCTGTGACATCCAGTAGAATTTCAGTCAAAAGCATTTTTGTCAATAACATCTAAGGAATATATATTGTTTCTAATTAAATTATTATAGTTACTAATAATACAGTCTGACATTTTCAAAAAATTAAAAGGCAAAGCTTTAGGGGGTAGGAGGCAATGGGAGGATAAGGACACATATGTAAAACCTTTGAAAAAAAATAGCCTGTACTAGTGGGGGAAAAAAAAGGCAAAGCTTTATTTTATAAAGCATTTCAGATCAGTCATTCCAATGAACAGAATATTGTGAAAATAATTCTATATTATAAGAATTTTAACAAATTTAAAAATCATATGGGTTATAAAAATATTAAAAATCATATTAAAAATCATAAATGAGTAAGCAGGGGGGGGGGAACATCCAAGATGGCGGCCTAGGCAGTCTCCTAAGCTGCCGCCTCATCAACAATTTAATTAAAAAAACAACTAAAATCAAAAAGGACTTCACCAAAACGTCAGGAAAGCTGGCGGAGTGGAATAGCTACAACTAGAAAGAAAGAGAGAGGCTCACGGATCGGACTGGGAGCCGAAAAGCACTGAGGTAGGAGACGCTCGCGCACGCGGCCGCCGAATACCTGCCTGGCGGGAGGGGAGGAATCCCCGATTGCACGGAACCTTTTCGGACTGTACTGAACCCCAGCCCCGGCTGAAATTCCGTGGTCCCAGGCTCATACGGGTGGTGTCTGGACTGTAGAGAAAGGCACCCAGAGACTCAGAGACTCAGAGACTCAGAGACCGGGGACCTGGAGCCGCAGTCGCAGTTTGCAGGGTCTACAGACTCGCGAGTGTGAGCAAGTACGCGCTGAGGTCTGACCACCGCCTCTCCGGAGCGGAAGGAGTCAGAGGCTCCAGGTCTGACCGCGGAGGCTGCCGCCTCTCTGTACAAGGTGGCGGCCTCTCCGTAGCAGAAGGAGTCAGAAGCTCCAGGTCTGACCGCGGAGGCTGCCGCTGCCTCTATGTACAAGATGGCGGCCTCTCTGTAGCGGAAGGAGTCAGAAGCTCCAGACTACAGAGACCAGCCCAAGTCCAGGGGAGCCCCTGCGGCACCCACGCTCTTGCTTGGGGAAACTGGGCCGGTCAGGCGGAAACTCAGGCGAGTGCACAAGGGCAGGGCAGAAGCCAAGACTGTCAGTTCAGCCCTGAGACTCCGCCCCATCCAAGCTGAGCAGAGGTTTCTGCAGTTTTTCAAGTCTGATCCTATAAGACTGTCTCCAATACAGAAGTTATCCCAGAGTAGACACAGCTGATACCCACAACCAATTGGCCTGAAGGTCAATTCACAACAATAAAGACTTAGCTACAACAAAGCTGTGCACGCAGTCCACAAAGGGGATCACCAAGAGTGTCTACCTCAGGTAACTGAGGAGGCTGACCCACTGGGCCATATAGGACACCAAACACACAAAGCCATCCTACCAACTCTGAAAAATAGTGATAATGCCGAGACAAGGAAATAGATCTCAAACAAAAGAGATGGAGGATATAGAGTTCAGAACTACGGTTCTAAGGTTATGCAACAATATGCTAGAAAAGCTCGATAAACTTCATGAGACCCAACTAAAAAGTATAGATAAACTGACTAAATTGGAAAATATTATGCAGAGATCCAACAGCAGAATGGAAGAACACAAGAATCAGGTCAAAGAGCCAAAAGACACTCCTTTGGAGAAGGAAGAAGAAAAGAGGATCCAGAAAGTTGAAGATAGTGTAAGGAGCCTCTGGGACAACTGCAAGCGCAGCAACATCAGAATTATGGGGGTGCCAGAAGAAGAGGGAGTGCAAAATACTGAAAACATATTTGAAGAAATAATATCAGAAAACTTCCCTCACCTGGTGAAAGAAATAGACTTACAAGTACAGGAAGCCTACAGAACCCCAAACAAGAGGAATCCAAAGAAAAATTCTTCTCGACACATCATCATCAATATGCCAAGGGTAAAAGACAAAAAGAGGATCTTACAAGCAGCAAGAGAAAAGCAGTTGGTTACCTATAAGGGAGCACCCATACGACTATCAGCTGATTTCTCAACAGAAACCATGCAGGCCAGAAGGGAGTGGCAAGAAATATTCAAAGTGATGAATAGGGAGAACCTACAACCAAGATTACTGTATCCAGCAAAGTTATCATTCAGAATTGAAGGGCAGATAAAGAGCTTCACAGATAAGAAAAAGCTAAAGGAGTTCATCACCACCAAACCAGTATTATATGAAATGCTGAAAGGTATTACTTAAGAAGAGGAAGAAGGTCAAGTGAATTAAAAATCTCAGGAATAGAATAAACTGGTGAATATAATAGAATTAGGGGCAAAGAAAGGGAGTGGATAGATAATTATTAGGGTGAAGGGGTGTGGGGTGCAGAAAGAGACTGGATTAAAATTGTATAACCTATGGATGAGGACAATAGTGGGGGGAGGGGGTAAGGGCAGAGGGTGGGGTGGGAATCAGGTGGAAGGGAGCTATGGGGGAGAAAAAGGAGAAACAATTGTAATAATCTGAGCAATAAAGATTTATTAAAAAAAAAAAAATTGGCCTTTTAGGAGAGTTCCTAATAGTGAGCCAATAAAATGTGAGAGAAATAAAAAAAAAAAAATAAAAAAAATAAAAAAATAAAGCTTAGACGAAAAAAAAAAAAAAAAAAAAATAAATGAGTAAGCAACACAACACTAGCTTCTTAAGTCACTTAGGAACTTAACCCTTAGCTCAAGGTAAAATTTGAGGAGAGAAAATAAGGAAAAGGTAGTTATTTCATTTTGTCAAATGAAGTTCTTTTTTTCTTGAGTGCTGCAATATAGGGTACAATAGACTTGAAATAGAGCTGGATTCTAGCAATGGTTTGGCTATCAACAGCTCCTTCAAATGTAGACTATATGTCTCTTTGCCCCTCTGGGCCCCAGATTACAGTACTAAGCTCCTGAAATGAAATGAGAGTGCCCTGAATCAGCATCTTCTAAACACATTCCAAAGATTCCGGGTCTTTCAATATGAAAACACAGCAGTTTAATATTCCTAATCTCAGAAAAAGGAATAAACAGATATTAAAGGCTTTGAGAGAATTCTTACAATGAAGAAATACATTTACCTGTGTTCCCACCCCAGTGCTTCCTAAACTTACTCTATGAAGTCTTTTAATTTTTCCCATCATTCGAAAGAAACACTTTAGCCCAGCCAGCATAACTCAATGGTTGAGCATCGACCTGTGAACCAGAGGTCACAGTTCCATTCCAAGTCAAGGCATATGCCTGGGTTGATATCCAGTGGAGGGTATGCAGGAGGCAGCCAATTAATGATATCATTGATGTTTCTCTCTCTCTCTCCCTCTCCCTTCCTCTCTAAAATCAATAAAAATATACACATATTGAAAAATACACTTTAGAAAATAACAGACATATTGTCCCTTATAGTAAAATATTATTTAATTACAACATTGGTATAAGGAAAGTGCTTAGTAATTGCTTTAAAGTTGTGATTTTGTATTACGTGTTATTGGATTTTGCAGATGCTATTGCCCAGGAAATCTATATATCAATACATATTTCATACTTGTTTCATGAGTTTTCAGTATAAATGTTTAAGATACCATCCAATAGTTTTTAAAAATTATACCAGGTGTACCGGTTAATAATGTGGATTTTGTAATCCAAGAAAACATGATAATTTCAAGAGAAACTTCACAAGTACTTTATTCAGAGTAATGTCCATCGCTAGCTACACATTTTCCCCATTTTTCAGGTAATTTGTGGATACCGTCCCAATAGCACTTTTGTTTTGAGGCAAATCATTCAGAGACCCAACTTTCCACTTCTTTGTGGTTTTGAAGTGCTGCTCAGAAAGTGCATGTGCCATCAATCGGAACAAGTGGTGATCTGAAGGAGTAAGTTCTGGTGAATACAGCGGGTGAAATAATACTTCCCAGGCAAGATCTTTTAACATGTCTTAGTGTGAAGGTGCGTCATCATGAAGCAAAATTACTTTGCCATGTCTTCTGGCACATTCTGGAAATTTCACGAATAAAGTGTGGTCCAAATTGATTATTTGTTGTTGGAAGGGATCAGTATTAACTGTTAATACTGATTACTATGGACAACAAATAATCAATTTGAACCACATAATATACCACAACTTCCTGGTCCCACCAAACGCAGACTATTGTCTTCTTTCCGAAGCAAATTGGCCTTGCAGTCAATGTTGATGGTTGACCTGGATCAATCTATGATTTTGTGCATTTGGGATTCTCAAAATAAATTCACTTTTCATCACCAGTCACAATTTGATGCAAAAAAACCTTTCTTTTGTGCTATCAAAAGCAACATTTTACTGATGACTGCAGTTTTCCATTTGTCTTTCATTCAGTTGATGTGACACCCATTTTCCTTCCTTTAAAATCTTTCCCACTGCTTGCAAACGATCAGAAATTGTTTGCTGAGCATTTACTCTTTCTGTAAGTTGTTTTTGAGTTTGACACACATCTTCATCCAATAATGCTTGTAATGGTTGGTCTTCAACAAATTTTTTCAGTTGACCTGAGCGTTGTCTTTCACATCGAAATTATCACTTTTAAAGTATTTAAGCCAGCGTTCACAAGTATCTTGAGATGGAGCATGTCCACCATAAGCTTCCCGAAGCATAACTTTTTCTCCAAAATAAAGTAATGAACTAAAACTTCTCTAAAATGCTCTTTTTTGGGGGCACGGAATTTGACATTTTTAAGCATAAAAAATATCTATTATGTTAACACCTTTAGCAAACTTGACATATGAAGTTTTGAAGCTTGCTGTCAGTACAACAAAATAGCATACACATCAAATCGCATATATATCAACATATGTGTAACTTCATCTATTGAAAAAATCCAATTAACCGGTACACCTGGTAAACAAAATAAATCCTATAATATGTTACACATCAATTAATTACACATCAAAACAATTTTAATAAAATAAATTTACATTTTTTACCATTTGATACTCTTTCTCTTCTTCAGTCATCTCTGGTTCACTTTGCTCTTCTTGAGGAACTGGCGATGGACTTCTGGTGACTTTTCCACTGCTTGCAGCCTCAACATTTTCAGCATCTTCATCTTCCTCGTCACTATCCTAAAAAAGTAATACTATGGGTAGCCCAAATTCATGCTTTTAATCAATCATTATCTTGAACATTCTATTTTAAAACCCTAAGTTAAAAAAGTATATGAAACAGCCCTGGCCAGTTTTCTTGATGGATAGAGCATCAGTCTCTGGACCAAAGGGTCTCAAGTTCTATTCCCAATCAAGGATATGTACCTCATTTGCAGGCTCAATCCCCTGGGTCGGGGCATGTGCAGGAGGCAACCAGCAGATGTGTCTCTCTCACATCAATATTTCTGTCTCTATGCCCCCCTCCTCTCTATCTAAAAATTAATGGAAAAAATATCCCTGGGTCAGGATTTTTTTTTTAAAGTAATCAGTTTGACTCAGTGGATAGAGCATCAGCCTACGGAATGAAGGGTCCCAGGTTCGATTCCGGTCAGGAGCATGTGCCTTGGTTGCGGGCACATCCCCAGTGGGAGGTATGCAGGAGGCAGCTGATCAATGTTTCTCTCTAATCAATGTTTCTGACTCTCTATACCCCTCCCTTCCTCTCTGTAAAAAATTAATAAAATATGCATATGAGCCCTAGTTAAGTTTGGCTCAGTGGATAGAGCATCAGCCCATGGAATGAAGGGTCTCAGGTTTGATTCAGATCAAGGGCATATTCCTTGGTCGTAGGTTCGATCCTCAGCCTGACCAGGGCACAGTAAGCAACCAATTGACGTGTCTCTCACATGGATGTTTCTCTATCTCTCCCCTGCCCTTCCACTCTCCCAATACCCGCCCCAAAAAAATCCTGTAGTGAAGATTAACCCCCCTCCAAAAAAAAGTGTATGAAACAGATATATGAAAATGAAATTTCTCTCTTAAGTTATGTTTTTGCATAATAAATTTCATTTGGTAATTTAGTGTTAGGTGAGAGGAAATGTGATTATAAGATGGTTTAAAGTTATTTTAATTATTTTATTAAATTTGCTTCTTAGTCAAATTTTTATTGATTTTAGAAAGACAGGAAGGGAAAGGATAGAGAGAAACATCGATGAGCGAGAAACATGAATCAGCTGCCTCCTGCACACTTCCTATTAGTGATTGAGCCAGCAACCCTGGCATATGCCTTTACCAGTAATGGATGTGTTTATGCTCAACCACTGAACCACACAAGCTGGACAATTTTTTTTTTAAATCCTCACCTGAGGATATGATTTTAGAGAGAGAGGGAGAGAGAAAGAGAAACAGCAATGTGAGAGATAAACACATAAATCAGTTGTCTCCTGTATGCACCCCAAAGGGGATCAAACCCACAACCTTTTGGTTCATGGGACGATGCTCCAACAACTTAGCCACCCAGCCTTAGACAATTTTGACCTTTCTTTATAAATAACCAAAGCACATCATGCCCAGAGACTGAATTAATATCCAATATATCTGATGGCTGGAATGAGTGGCTTGTAGAACTACTGGTAAATGAACCACAATCAGATTATTCAGTGTTAATTTTACAGCTATAAATATAAGCTATTAAACATAAACCATAAAAATACTAGAGGAATCCACAGGCAGCAAAATCTCAGACATATGCCGAAAGAACTTCTTCACTGATACTACCGCCCCTAGGGCAATGGAAGCTAACGAGAAAATAAACAAATGGGACGACATCAAAACAAAAAGCTTTTTACAGCAAAAGAAATTATCAACAAAACAACAAGAAAGCCCACTGTATGGGAGAACATATTTGCAAATGTTATCACTGATAAAGGTTTAATCTCCAACATCTATAGGCAGCTTATACAACTTAATAAAGATAAATGATCCAATAAAAAAATGGGCAACAGACCTAAATATAATCTTTTCTAAAGACAGAAGGAAGGCCAAGAGACACATGAAAACATGCTCAAAGTCACTAATTATCCGAGAGATGCAAATCAAAACGACGATGCGGTACCATCTCACACCTGTCAGAATGGCCAACATCAACAAATCAACAAATGACAAGGATTGGCGAGGATGCGGAGTAAAAGGAACCCTCGTGCACTGCTGGTGGGAAAGCAGACTGGTGCAGCCACTGTGGATAACAGTATGGAGTGCCCTCAAAAAACTGAAAATGGAACTCCCATTTGACCCAGTAATCCCACTTATAGGAATATATCCTAAGAAACTAGAAACACCAATCAGAAAGGATATATGCACACCAATGTTCATAGAACATTTCAATAGCTAATATTTGGAAACAACCTAGGTGCCCGTCAGCAGGTGATTGGATCAAAAAACTATGGTACATCTACACAATGGAATACTTTGTTGCCATAAAAAAGAAGGAATCTCATCATTTGCAGCAACCTGGATGGAATTGGAGAACATTATGCTAAGTGAAATAAGCCAGTCAATGAAAGAGAAACACCACATGACCTCACTCATTTACGGATAATAAAGAACATTATAAAGTGATAAACAAAAGATAGATACAGAGACAGTAAAGCATTAAACAGACTGTCAAATTACAGCGGGATGGTTAGGGAGAGGTAGGGGAGATCAACAGAAGAACTTGTATGCATGCATATATGCAAAACCAATGGACGCAAAACTCTGGGGGGTGAGGGCATGTATGGGAGTGGGGTGGGGGTGGGGGCAATGGTAAGATATGTACACATATAATATCTTAATAAAAAATGAAAAAAGAAAAAAAAATATAAGCTATTTATGTAAAATCATGTGACTTAAAATGAAAAATCTGTAGTCAGTTTCCAGATCTTAGCTGGCCCTGAAACTAAAGAGAAATTTGCTTCTTTCTAGCTATTTAATGGACAGATTAGATGAGAAATGAGGTCTACTTCTGATGGAAGAAATGCCAGCAGTTGTTTCTGTCACTGTGTAGGTGCTGTTTTCAATATCCAAACAGAGTATCTTGCCCTAGCTGGTTTGGCTCAGTGGATAGAGCGTCGGCCTATGAACTGAAAGGTCCTAGGTTCGATTCCAGTCAAGGACACATGCCTGCCTTGTGGACTCAAAACCCAGTGGGGGGGCTTGCAGGAGGCAGCCAATCAATGATTCTCTCTCATCATTGATGTTTCTACCTCCCTCTTCCTTCCTCTCTGAAATCAATAAAAAAATATATAAAACAAACAAAAACACAGTGTATCTTAAAAAGGGGACTCTATTTTAGTCAAAGAAGTGTTCCATAGTCACACTCAGCAATCCTACTAAGTAGAAGACAAGATAATCGGTTAAATACTACTATGGAACGGCCATTTGAACCAGAGAAAAATTCATGTAACACAAGCCCAAAAGCATCATCTGTAAGGAGAAGGATAATCTCCAAATCCAGACAATGTTTTGGCACTTAAGAAAACCACCAAGCCTGGCCTACGTGGCTTAGTGGTTGAGCATTGACTTATGAAGGAGGAGGTCATGGTTCAACCAGTCAGGGCACACACGCCTGGGTAGTGTGGGGCATACAGGAGGCAGCGAATCAATGATTCTCTCTCATAACGGATGTTTCTGTCTCTCTCCCTTTTTCTCCCTCTCTGAAATCAATAAAAAAATATTTTTAAAACAACAAAAATATACCACCAAGCCTGGAAATCCATTATTTCATGCAAAGATTTAAAAAACAAAATTTAAGGTCAAATCTTAGTAATGATAGTCTGTAGTTTCATTATTTTATAACATCCAGAACAAAAACACATCTTTGGCATGGTTCTTTTGTAAAAATAGAGAGTAACTTATGGCTTTTTATTGAATTTAAGCAAAATCAATGTCTTCTTGCCGAAACTGGTTTGGCTCAGTGGATAGAGCGTCGGCCTGTGGACTGAAAGGTCCCAGGTTCGACTCAGATGAAGGGCATGTACCTTGGTTGCGGGCACATCCCCAGTAGGGAGTGTGCAAGAGGCAGCTGATCGATGATTCTCTCTCATCGATGTTTCTAACTCTCTATCCCTCTCTCTTCCTCTCTGTAAAATATCAATAAAATATATATATTTTTTAAAATCAATGTCTTCTTAAATCTAGTAACCTTGCTGTCTTAAGATTTATCTTTGCAGAAAATAGCCTTTGGAGGAGGACCCTTTTCCTAAGTAGCATGCTGATACAATGTCCTACCAGCTAGGAGCACTGGTATTTAAAAATAATATTTATTTTTTAAAAATATATATTTTATTGATTTCTTACAGAGAAGAAAGGAGAGGGAGGGATAGAGAGCTAGAAACGTCGATGAGAGAGAAACATTGACCAGCTGCTTCTTGCACACCCCCTAACTGGGGATGTGCCCGCAACCAAGGTACATGCCCTTGACCGGAATTGAACCCGGGACCTTTCAGTCCGCAGACCGACGCTCTACCACTGAGCCAAACCGGTTTCGGCTAGGATTACATTATTGCTAAATAAATAATTCCTATGCCATTTACATGATGAAGATTTAAATATTTAAAACAATGTTTCCTTCAGTGCTCATGTCAAAAAACTATGGAAGTTATTATATCCTCTGTTACAAGTATACATTTAAATTTTCAAAAAAGGGCAGATTTCTTTCTATGGTGCTGTTTAACTAAGTTTTGATTTATAAGCCATCATTGGGGAGCTAGATATACCACAACAATAGAATACAAATGTTTGTCAATGTAAGACTTATCTCGCATCCCACTGAATAATCTCTCTCCAGAATAAAATGTTTTATAAACTCCCTATACACTTTCTCCTTACCCTGCCCATCTATAATATTAAAAAAATAATACCCAATATAGTTACTGAAGGTAATCTCGGGAAAAATTACTTTACTACTTTTCCACAGGCTAAAATACTTATTTCAATAACCTTTTCACATAGATACCAAATGGAGTTTCAGGTCAAGTGATTTCACTCACAAATTTACTCCTCTGAGGTAAACGAGGGCCATCACCTCCGTCAGCATCTTCTGTAGTCTTCTTTTCTTTTTTGGACAACTGTGAACGCTGTTGTTCCATTCTTTCTTTCTCCAACTTCTTTTGCTTTTCACGTTCCATTTTTTCAAGACCTTCCCGAATCCAAGCTGGAAGAGTCCTGCGTTTTACTGCATCTGTTTCACATGGGAAAAAGAAAATTTGTAAGTCACTTAAGTAGAAATCTAACACATGAGTTCTTTATTCCTGAATTTCTAACTTGTGAAATTTTTGGAAAAAGAATACTGGTGCCATTTGAGCATTTATAATGAATACTATCATTCTCCAGCAAGACAGTGCTAATAAAAACAACCCATTAAACATCACGCTTTAAAAAAAAATCACCACTTTTAATAGCAGCATAAGCATTGATTAATGTTTGTAATGTGCCAAGGCACTATGAAAGCACATTAAACCATCATCATCTCAATCCTAAAAAAGGCCCTAAATGATCACTATTACTTGGTCTCTTTTGCAAATGAGAAAACTGAAACTCAGATATTAAGAGATGTGCTCAAGGTTACAAAGCCAGTAAGAATGATATGGGCTAGCCAAAACCGGTTTGGCTCAGTGGATAGAGCGTTGGCCTGTGGACTGAAGGGTCCCGGGTTCGATTCCAGTCAAGGGCATGTACCTTAGTTGCGGGCACATCCCCAATAGGGGGTGTGCAGGAGGCAGCTGATCAATGTTTCTCTCTCATTGAAGTTTCTAACTCTATCCCTTTCCCTTCCTCTCTGTAAAAAAAAAAAAAAATCAATAAAATATATATATATTAAAAAAAAAAAGAATGATATGGGCTACTTCAGAGCCAAACTTATATTACATTGCTTCTTAAAATATGAAGACAGAAGAGAGTCAAACAGAAGTCCATTTCACACTGAAAATTCACTTAAACAAGTATTCCATCTGGGATACTTTTTAATTTATTCCTTAAGTTATAAAAGAAGCAATAATCATCCTAAAATGTCTACTTTGTGATAAAAGACTTAAATGTTCTGGTCCATTAAGTGCTGGATTTGGATTTCCAGATATATAACAAATACAAAATTTTTCATTGGGAATATGTTAGTCCTATTATTTAAGAAATGAAATGTTCTGCAAAATACTTACGGAAAGTGAAATAATGAAAGGAAAATTAATCTTACAGCAGTGTATCAGATGAACTGAGAGTGGAAAGAATACAGAAAAAAACTAGAGGCTTTTTTAAAAGGCAAAAATGCTCATATATCGGTATAATGTATCAAATTGTCAATATTGAAAAAAATAAAAATTCTATAGCCACATTAATTTTATCTCATCACAAAAATCTATGTTTAAGGTAAAGTTTTATTTTAAAGAAAATTATTCAAAGATTTTAATATTTTAGACAAAAACTCCTCTTTGAAATTTTAAAGTTTTCTGACTCTAAAATAATAGGGTTTTAAAGTGTCAATTCCTAATATATCAGAGGTAGTAGAACAATTTAAGAAATTAAAACATCCTTTTTATATGACCAAGAAACCATGCTAATGTTCTTCACTGAACTTAAATAACTACCAATTTGTGGAGGCTCCTGCTTCACAGGAAGTGCGATCGGTGAACGCTGCCGGTCCCTGAATGATGAGGGCCGTTCTCTTCGGTTCTGGGGAGGTGCTGGAGGTCCTGGAGGTCCTGGTTGCCAATAAGGAGGATGAAATCCACCTTGCGGTGGACCAAAAGCAGCCCCATGCTGAAAGAGTATTGCAGTTTATTTTCCTTCACGTTAATACAATATACACTCTGGGATACACGTGTGTTATGAACTGGGACAGTAGAAATCCATGTGTGCAGCAAATCCAAAAACTCCATGGTTCTAATATCCACTGATATTTCTGTAGTCCCAAAAACCTAAGCTTACTTTTCTTAAAAGATTTTCTGCCTACATAAATGCGAGAGTCATCTAAAATCCTTTTGATACACTATTTTCAAGTACAGAAAATATGTATGAACTTTTTCATTCAGAATATTTTATAAACTAATCCTTTCACTACCAAGAAACCAAATAAATGTCAATTTTTCTATAACCAGAAAATACAAGAAAAAAATTTTTTAGACAATTCCAACTTTCTATTTCTTGTGAATGTAAGTTGTTTCTAAAACATTGCAAGAAAGAAATATCTATTTTAAGATAAAAGTTATTGAATCATTAACTTTTTTTTGTAATTTTGCCATTTTCAGAGGCGTTTCTAAGTCATTTGCCGACTTCTTTATCTTGTTAGCAAGGGGATCTACCAGGCAATGTGGTAGAAGTAGAAGCTTCCTGCCACAAAAAACTATCATATCTGCATACCACGTATGAGTATGCAACAAGTAACTAAATATATATATGACAAAGATTACTACCTCAAGGTGAATACTGTTTACATTTATACCTATTACCTATATAAATTAGTGATATAATGTATGTCTTTTCAAAATTTTAAATTATGATAGCTTAATTTACAAGGTAACAACTGCAATCAGTTATTTCAAAATAACACCTAGTATTATAATTTAAGAGTGGACCTTGGTGAGTGCTAAGAAAAAAACAATGACACTATTTGCCATAGAGTTCTATGTCCCTAGGAATGAGTCAGATGTTACAAAAGAAATTATGTACAATTCTATTGACAAACATGTCATGTCAGAATGGAATAAAAAAGACAACACTAGAAAAAATCCTAACTTTACAGAGAAGTAATTGCATTTAGAAGATCTATATTCTTTAATTCTTAACCATAATTTATTATTATTGATAAATAATGTATTCAACTATAGTGCATTCCTAAACTTTATTGAACATTTAAATATTCCATTCTGAATTATAAGTTAGAAAATAAAACATCATATAACTATTTCACTTACACATTTTTCATTTTATGGAAATTTCCCCTAACAATTCTTTATGCCATTTTCCTAAGCAAATCAGAAAATAAAACTCTTAATGTTTTCTCAAAAATTGATATCTTTTCTAAGACATAATATGCAGTTATCTGTATAAAACTGAAAAGTGAAATACATATCTCAGGTACTCTTGATGAGACAAACTTCCAAAGAATGGATTATGTGCACATCTACAGTATTAAAGCAACAAAATATCTTTCACCTGATAGTCAAACTGGTTCACTGGGCCCACTGCAAAATTATCGGGTGGTCCACCAAAGTTGTGATTGTTCTGGTTAAATATATGCCTGTTGTCAGGGGCAAATTCCCCACTGTCCTGACTGTTGCTGTCTTCGGAAGGAGGAACAATGTCCATTGGGCCTGGTGTTGGTGGCATCCATGGCTGATCTGGAGGGGGATGTGGGGGTTGCTGATGCATTCCCCATTCTATTTAGAATTTAGGCATAAAAACATTCAATAGGGAATTATAACAAAATCAACACAAATTTTTAAGCTCTCAAGAAAGCTAGATTTTTCAGTAAAGAAATAAATATAAAATTTATGACTTCTTGGTCAAATTCCTTTTGTATATCTTAAAAATAAGCAATGAATTAATAAATCATTCAAATGAGCTAACTCCACTCAATTCATAGCCTAAATAAATGAAAACAAATGCCCCAAATTATTTTTAATAAATGTAACACAACTCAAAGCAATTTTGTTGTTGTTGAAGTTTTCTATTTCTGTTCAGTAACAACACCATAAAAATAATGCCTAGGGATTTTTATATAATTTCTTTTTTCCATGAACACATTTATCCTCACAACATCCCTGTGAGGTAGGGGGAAATCAGGTATTATTTTTTATTTATTTATTTATTTTTTTTTTTTTGCCAATTTCAGGAGAGGAAATTGGGCACACAGAAATAAATCACTTGCCAGGGTCACAAAGAAAACCAGTAGAGCATAGTTGGGAAAGTGGATGATGCT